>RXID01021704.1:109034-324556 GCA_005019695.1 Trichopus zeylanicus subsp. travancoricus
ACTACTACGACAATAACTACTCCTTATATTACAACAATAACTCCTTCTATTACTACTACTACTACTAATGTTGCAACTACTACTTCTACTACTACCGCTACCATAAGTACAACTACTACCACTTGTACTACTACTATGGCTACCACTACTAATACACTTTCTGCTACTACTCCTACTACCACTACTGCAACTACTATCAGTACTACTACTACTACTATTACTACTACTTCATCGACTATTACCACTACTACAGCTACTTCTACTATGATTACTACTACTACAATTATTATTACTACTACTATTGGTACTACTTTGACTACTACTACTACTTCTACTCTTATTACTACTACTCCTACTATTACTATTCTTATTATTACTACTACTACTACTGCTACTGCTGCTATGACTACTACAGCTACTATTACTGCTACAACTGCTATTACCTCGATTGCTACTCCTACTCCTACTAGAACTACTACTACAATTACTGCTGCTACAGCGACTACTACTCCTACTATTACTATTACTACTACTACTCCTACTACTACCTCTAAATCTATTATTACTGCTACTACTTCGATTGCCACTCCTACTACAACTACAACTACTACTACTACAACGTCAACCACTTCTACTATTACTACTCTTAATACTACTCCTACTACTAAGGCTACTACAACTTCGACCACTCCTACTAATACTATTGCTGCTACTACTACTACTACTTCTACTATAACTACTACAGCTACTACTACTACTTCTACTTCTACTTCTATTTCTATGGCTACTGATTATACAACTACTACTGCTGCTGCTACTGCTACTGCTAGTACTACTACTTCTGTTACTGCAGCTACGACAACTATTGCTACAACTACTACCACTACCACTCCAACTACTACTACTCATATTAGTACTACTACTACTATTACTAGTACTACTACTGCAATAACTACTATTACTACTCCAAATTCTACAACTATTGTAGCACCTACTACTTCTACTACAATTACTACCACTACTAAAATTAATACTACAACTACTACGATTACTACTACTACTAGTACAACTACTACTACTGCTACAACAAATATAACAACTAGTGCTGCTACTACTACTTATACTATAACTATCACTACTACTACTAACACAACTGCTATTACAACAACGACTACAACTTCTAATACTACAACTACTACTTATGCTACTAGGACTCCTACTCTTACGGCTGCTGCTACTACTAATTCTTCTGCTACTCCTCCAATAACTTTGACTACTACTACTGCTACTTATACTACCACTACTTCTTCTACTTCTACCCCTACAGCTACTAGTGGTCCTACAACTACTAATACTGCTACTGCTACTTCTGGTGCAACTACTGCAACTACTACTACTACTACAATGACTTCTACCACTACTACTACCACTACTACTACCACTGCGGCTACTACTGCTGTTGCTGCTACTCCTGCTACTACTACTACTACTACTATCAATGATACTATTGCCACTTCTTCTTCAACTTCTACTACTACTACTAATACTACTACTACTACTACTACAACTATTATTTTTGGTACTAGTACTACTCCTACAAGTTCTTCTATTACGTCCAATAGTAATACTAATACTACTACTACTACTACTGCTACAACAAATATAACAACTAGTGTTGCTACTACTACTTATACTATAACTATCACTACTACTACTAACACAACTGCTATTACAACAACTACTACAACTTCTAATACTACAACTACTACTTATGCTACTAGGACTCTTACTCTTACGGCTGCTGCTACTACTAATTCTTCTGCTACTCCTCCAATAACTTTGGCTACTACTACTACTACTTATATTACGACTACTGCTTCTACTTCTACCCCTACAGCTACTAGTGGTCCTACAACTACTAATACTTCTACTGCTACTTCTGGTGCAACTACTACAACTACTACTACTACTACAATGACTTCTACCACTACTACTACCACTACTACTACCACTGCGGCTACTACTGCTGTTGCTGCTACTCCTGCTACTACTACTACTACTACTACTACTACTACTATCAATGATACTATTGCTACTTCTTCTCAACTTCTACTACTACTACTAATACTACTACTACTACTACTGCTGCTACTACAATACTACTACTACAACTATTATTTTTGGTACTAGTACTACTCCTACAAGTTCTTCTATTACGACCAATACTAATACTACTACTACTACTACTAATATTATTACTACCACTACTAATCCTACTGCTACAACTAAAACTTCGACTATTATTAGTTCAACTCCTACGACTACGACTATTCCTACAACTACTACTATGACTATTACTACTCAAACTCCTTCGACTATGACTACTCTTTCTAGGACTACTACTACGACTACAACAACAACAACAACAACTACTACTATTACTACCACTACTACTACTTCTACTACTACTACGACTGCTACTATTACAGCTACGACTACAGCTACTACTACTAATGCTACTGCTGCTACAACAACTACTACTACTCCTCCTCCTACAACAACAACAACTACTACTACTACTACTACTATGACTACTTCTACTACTTTTGCTGCTACTGCAACTACTACTACTACTGCTGCTAGTACTACTGCTAGTTATACCACTACAGCTACTACAACTAATAATACTATTACTACTACCACTAGTACTACTACTACAACTATTACTACTACTACTTCTTCTTCTAGTAAAACAACTACTACTACTTCTGCTTCTACTACAACTAATACTTTGACTACTACTAGGACTACTACTACAACTACCACTAAATAAAAACTGCAACTACGCCTACTACTGCTACTACTATGACATCTTTGACTACTACTACTTCTGCTATTGCAACTACTACTGCGCCTACGGCTTCTACGACTACTACTACTCCTACCACTACTAGTACTATTGCTACTCCTACTACTACAGCTAGTGTGACTTCTACTACTACTAGTACTACTATTATTACTACCACTACAACTACTACTACTACCACTTCTCCGACTACTACAACTTCTTCTACAACAACTATTACTCCTACTATTGCAACTATTACTACTTTTGCAACTACTACTACAACATTTACTACTACTACTGTTACTACTACTATTGCTATTATTGCCACTACAGCTATGACTGCTACCACTACTACTACTGGTACTACCGCTACTACTACTAATACCGCTACTACTGCTACTACTGCAACTATTGCTACTGCTACTACTGCTACTACTACTACACTCACTACCTCTACAACTACTACCACAACTACTTCTACTACCACTACTACAACCACTACAACTATAACTACCACTACACATACTACCAATACTGCAACTACCACTTCTACTACTACCACTACCACAACTACCACTACAGCTACTAACAATTATTACTATCACTACTACTATTACTGCAATTACTACCACTACTACTATATCTACGATTGCTACTGCTACTATGTCTGTTAATACTACTATGGCTACTACTACGACTTCTACTCCTACTAATAATATTTCTCCTACTGGTACTATTTCTACTACAACTACTACTATAGCTGCTGCTGCTGCTGTTGTTGCTACTAGTACTACTACTAATACCGCTACTACTACTCCTACTACTACTAATTTTACTACTTCTACTACTAGCACTAATACCACCGCTCTACTGGTACTTGCACTACTTCCTCTACTACTACAAAGACTACTACTGCTTCTACAAATGCTACTACTACTTCCATTGCTACTAGTACTACTTCTACAACTACTACTGCTTCTACTACTTCTACTACTACTACTAGTGGTACTTCTACTACTACTACTGCTACCGCACTACTACTACGTTTGCTACTACTACTATTATTACTAGTACCATTGCTGCTCCTGCTAATACTACTTCTTCTATAAATACAATTCCTACTACTATTACTACCACTGCCACGAATTTTCTGACAATTGCTTAACTACTACTACTACTACTACTTCTACAACTGTTACTACTGCTACTAATCCTATAACTTCAACTTCTACTACAGCTACTACTACTAGTAGTACTACCGCTACTACTGCTGCTGCTACTTAAACTCAAACTACTACTACTATTTTTACTACCACTACTACTACAACTACTGCTACTATTGCTGCTACTACTAATACACTACTACTACAACTACTACTACTAGCACTGTTACTACGCAAACAACTACAACAATGACCACTACTAATACTACTACTACTACTAATACTACTAATACGACACCTACTTCCACTACTGCTGCTATTGCTACTACTCCTATTACTACTACTACTACTATTACTACTACTACTACCGCTTCTACAACTACTCCTACTACTACTAAGCCTACTACTACTACTACTACTGCAACTATTGTTACTGCTAATACTACTACTACTACTATTACTACTACAAATAACTTCTCCTATTCCTATTACAACTACTACGCCGACAGCTACCAGTTCTACTACTTCTCCTCCCACTAGTACAACACTACCATTGTTACTACCACAACTACTACTACTACAGCTACTACTACTACAACTACTGCTGCTGCTACTACTACTCCAACCCTACTCCTACAGCTATACCTAACACAACTGATACTGCTACAACTACTACTACAAGTACTCCTTCTTAACTACTACTACTTCAACTACTATTCTTGAAACTACTGCTACTGCTACTACTACTACTACTGTTGCTACTAGTACTACTACTAATACTCCTATTGCTACAACTATTGTTGCTGTTCTTACTTCAACTACTGCTACTACTCCAACTACTACTACTACTTCTACCTTTACTATGGCTACTTCTACTATTCCTGTTGCTACTCATACAACTACTACTACTTCTACCCTTAGTATGGCTACTTCTACTACCCCTGCTGCTACTCATACTACTACTACTACTACTACTACTACTACTACTACTACTACTACTACTACTACTACTAATACTCCCAGTACTACTACTATTACTACTACTGTTTCTACTAATACTTCTACTACTACACCTACTACTCCTATTATAACTTCTACTGCTCCTACTACTACTACTAGTGTTACTACTATGACTATTTATACTTCTACTACTACTACTACTGCAAACAGTAGTACTACCCCTCCTCTTACTTCTTCTAATGCTACAAGACCAACTACTACTACTACAACTACTATTGCTACTATTGCTACTACTACAACTAATACTACTACTAATACTACTACTTCTAATGCTACTACTACAACTAATACTAGTACAACCCCATGTACTATTACTGCTTCTACAATAATGACAACAACGACAACAACAACAACAACTTCTACTACTAGCACTTCTGCTACTACTACTACTATAACAACAACAACAACTACTACTACTACTCTTAATACTGTAGCTACTACATCTACTAACACTACTACTACAACAACAACTACAGCTGCTGCTGCTACTAGTATTAATACTAGTACTAGTACTACTACTACTACTACTCGTGCTGCTGCTACTACTACTACTACTATTACAGCTTCTACTTTTATTACTACTACAACTTCTACTACTGCAACTATTACTGCTAGTACTATTACTACAACCACAACTACTACTACTGCAACTACTCCTGTTACTGCTTCTACTACTATTACTACTACTGCTGCTGTTGCTACTACTACTCCTACTACTACTACTATTACTACTACTACTACCTCTGCTACTACTTCGAATTGCAATTGCCACTACTACTACTACTATTACTACTAATACTACAACTACTACTACTACTACTACTACTACTACTACTACTACTACTACTACTACTACTACTACTTATGCTACAACTACTACGACTACACAACTATAAATTACTACTACTGCTACAGCTACTACTTCTACTAATACTCTTACTACTGCTACTACTACAACTGCTACTGCTACTTCTACTACTAATACTACTATTACTACCACTAGTACTACAACTACTACAACTACTGCTATTATTTCTATTACAACTACTGCTAGTACTATTACTGCTAGTAGTAGTACTACTACTACTACTACTACTTCTACTTCTTCTACTATTACTAGTATTACTATGAGTACAAGTAATATTACTACTAGTACAACAACAACAACTACTACTACTTTGACTTCTACTACCGCTACAGCTAGTTCTACGACTACTACTGCCACTCCTATAATACTACTACTCTGACTTCTACTACATCTACTACTACTCCTACAAACTACTACTACTACTATTACTACTACTCATACTACTACTCTTAATACAATTCCTTCTCCTGCACGTATTCCAACTACTACTCCCACTACTACCACTACTGCTACTACTAATACTACTACAACTACTACTACCATAACTACTAATACTGTGACTACTGCTACTACTACTTCTACTTCTATGACTACTACTATTGCTGCTAGTAGTACTACTACACTACTACTCCAGCTATTGGTAGTAATACTACTACTACTACAACTACAGTTATTGTTGCTGCTGCTATTGGGACTATTACTACTACTGCTCCGATTGATACTACTATTACTCATACTGCTGCTACTACTACTTTTACTACTACTATTACTACCACAGCTACTATTATTGTTGCTGTAGCTGCTAATACAACTACTATGAGTACATCTATTACTACTACTACAACTAACATTACTACTTTGACTACTAGTACCGCTACTACTACTACTATTCCTACTCCTACTACTAATACTACTACTTCTGCTACTACTACAACTCGTACTACTATTACTCCTCCTCCTCCTCCCCTACTACTACTATAACTACTACTACTCATACTACAACTATTCCTACTGCTGCTACTTCTACTCGTACTACTACTACTACTCCAACTACAACCACTACTACTACTTCTACTGCTATTACTACTGGCATGACTACTACTACTATTACTGCTACTATAGCTACTACTACTACAATAACTAGTATACTACTACGACTCCTCCTCCTACTCCAACTCTGACTCCTACTGTGATCCCTACTAGTACTACTACATATTTTCTGACTGCTACTATTTATGCTACTAGTACTGCTACTGTAACTACTACTATTACTACATCTACTACTACTACTATAATGACTACTACCACTGCTTCTGCTTCTGCTACTATTATTGCTACGAATGCTTCGGCTACTACTACTGCTACTACTTCTGCTACTACCACAACTACAGCCACAACAACTACTGTTACACCTACTATTACTACTACTACAGCTACCACTACAATGACTACTACTTGTACTACAACACCACGACATAGGTTGTTGTTACCGCTACTACTAGTCCTTCTATAACTACAGTTGCTGCTCTTACAACAACTACGTCTACTGCTGCTACTGCTACTACTACAACTACTACGACACACTACAACAACTACGACTAGTACTAATACTACTACTACTACTACAATTACTACTACTACTATTGCTACTAATAGTATGACCGTCGCTACTACTACTGCTATTGCTACTGCAACCACTGCTACTACTACTCCTACTACTACTAATATTATTGCCACCACAACTACTACTAATACTACAACTACTGCTACTACTACTACTACAACTACTACTACTATTACTACTGTTACTGCTACTACTACTACTTCTACTATTACTACTACTGTTGCTACGACTACTAATTCTACTACTACTACTACTATTGTTACTAGTACTCCTACTACTACTACTACATCTACTACTACATCAACTACTACATCTATTACTACTTCCACAATGACTACTCCTACAACTACTATTACAGCTATTGCTACTAGTACTACCACAAATACTACTACTAGTACTACCGCTACTACTAGTACTACTTCTACAACTACTACTCCTGCTACTACTACTACTATAACTACTGCAACTACCACTACCGCTGCTGCTACTACTACTACTACTACTACGACTACTACAACTGCTAATACTACTACTACTACTACTACCATAACTACTACAACTACTACTATAACAACAGCAACTACTACTACAACTACAACTACTAGTACTACTATTGCTACTACTTATACTTCTACTACAATAACAACAACTACTACTACAACTTCTACTCCTACTACTATTATTTCTCTTACTACTGCTATGGCTACTAGTACTACTCCTACTCCTTCTGCTATTACAACTCCTACTAGTACTACTATTACAACTACTACTACTGCTACTACTACTACTGCTGCTGCTACTACTACTACACTTGCTACTAATACTGCTACTATTACTAAAACAACAACAATAACTACTACTAGTACTACTATTATTACTATTAATTCTCCTACTCCTACTACTCCTACTGCTACTACTACTACTACTACTATTATTACCACCACTGCTACGGCTACTACTGCTTCTACTAATAATAATACTACTTCTCCTCCTACTATTACTACTACTACAACAAAAACTACTTATCCTCCTACTACAACTAGTACTACTACTTCGCCTACTATTACTTCTACTAATACTGCTACTACTATTTCTACTACTACTAATATTACTACTACCACAACTACAACTTCTACTAGTACCACTATTTCTAGTACCACTCCAACTAATAATACTGCTACTACTATTGCTAGTACTACTACTGTAACTATTGCTAGTAGTAGTACTACTATTGCTCCTACTACTACAACCGCCACTACTTCCACTACAGTTACTGTCACTGAAACCACAACTACTACTATTGCTACTACCAAAACTTATACTACTGCTACTGCTATTTCTACTACTATTACTACTACCACTGCTATTTCTACTACTATTACTACTACCATTGCTACTGTCACTACCACTACTACTGCTGCTGCTATCACTACTACTACAACTACTACTACTACTGCTACTAATAGTACTACAGCTACGACATCTAACACTAGATTACTACAACGGCAGCTTCGACTGCAGCTGCTCCTACTACTGCTACTACCATTGCTACTGTTTTGGCTGTTGTTGTTGTTGCTGCTGCGACTACCATTACTAATACTACTACTACATCTCTTATAACTATGACAACTGCTATTACTATGACTTCTACTACAGTCGCTGCTGCTTCTACTTCTATAACTACTTGTACAATTGCTACTACTGTTACTATTACAACTACAACAACCAGTACTACTGCCATTGCGACTAGTACTACTACTACTTCTACTGCTACTACTTCTACAACTGCTTCTACTACTGCTACTACTCCTACTACTGTTGCTGCTGCTGTTGATGCAGTTACTACTACTACATATACAACTACTTCTCCTACTCCTTAAACAACTACTACAACTATTGTTGCTACTACTACTACTGCTGCTTCTGCTACTACTACTATTTGTACTACTACTACTGCTTTTACTACTACTGCTATTACTCCTAGTTGTACTATGGTTACTACTACTAGTGATACTCCAATTACTACTACTATTACTCCTACTAGTACTACAAGTAATACTTCTAGTATAACTACGACTTCTACTACAACTGCAACTACTACTACTAGTAGTGCTACTTCTGCTGATGCTACTACAAATGCTACTACTTCTTCTACCATAGCTGCTGCTAGTACGCCCACTACTACTACTACTGCTACTACAACTACCACTACTATAGCTACCACAACTACTACTGCTGCTCTTGCAACTACTACTACTATTACCATACGACTTGTTGCTGCTGCTAATGTCACTACTACTACTGCTCCTACTACTTCTAGTGTTGTTGTTGCCACTACAACTACTAATTCTAATACAAGTACTACGACTACCACTACTAATATTACTACTACAACTACTGTAGCTTTGAGTACTGCAACTACCGTTGGTACTACTACTACTATTGTGGTTGCTACTACTACTACTACTAGTAGCACGACTTTTGCTATTGCTGCTACTACTATTAATATAGTTGCTTCTACCGCGACTGCTACTACTACAGCCTTTGCTTCTAATTCTACTACTACGTTTGCTATTCTACAACTACCACTACTGCTACTACTGCTACTTCTGATACTACTATTACTATTACTTATACAACTGCTACTACTGCTACTGCTGCTACTTCTACAACTACTACAACTACTTCTACTACTACTACTATAACTACTACTACGACTACTACTATTGCCACTACCACCACTACTACTACTAAAGCCACTACTGCTACTACTATTGCAATTGCTACTACTACTACTACTACAGTTGTTGCTGCTACTACTGCATCTACAACTATGTCTCCTACTCCTAATACGACTGCTACTAGTGTGACTGCCACAACTATTACTATTGCTTTTGCTACTACTACTAGTTGTACTACTGCTACTACTCTTGCTACTACTACTAGTTGTACTACTGCTACTACTCTTGCTACTACTACTAGTTGTACTAGTGCTACTACAACTACTACAACTATTACTACTACAACTACTGTTACTACAACTACCACTATTAATACTACTGCTGCTATTGCTACCACCACTATTACGACTACTAATACTGCTACTGCTACTACCACTATTACAACTACTATTATTACTAATACTACTGCTACTACGGTTACTATTGCTATTGCTGCTACTACTACTGCTGATGCTGCTGTTGCTGCTCCTGCAGCTACTACTGTGGCAATTACAGCTACTACTACTTCTTTTGCTACAACTTCTCCTACTCCCACGACTACTGCTGCTACTACTACAATTACTACTATTACTGCAACAACTACTGCTACGCCTACATTTACTACAACTATTTATCCTACTACAACTACTACAACAACTACAACTATGGCTGCTAAAACTGCTACTACTTTTACTACAACTACTGCTTCTGTTGTTGTTAATGTTGCTACTACTGCTACAACTACTACAACATCTCCTACTACTGCTACTTCAGCTACTACTACTACTGGTACAACTACTGCTGCTACTACTACTACTGCTGCTGCTTATACTACCACCACTACTATTGCTACTACTACTACGGCTATTACTGCGGTTGCCTCTACTATGACTAGTTCTACCACTACTACTGCTACCTCTACTTCTACAACTACTGCAACTGTTACTTCTGCTTCTACTACTATTTCTACTACTATGATTGCTAACACTACTCTTGCTACTACAACTTCTACTACAACTTCTATTTCTGCTATTGCTACAACTATTACTACAACTTTCGCTACTACTACTACTACTACTCTTGCTACTCTTGTTGCTACTATAGCTACTCTTGTAACTAATGCTGCTACTACTACCACTCATGCTATTTTTGCTACTACTGCTGCTACTGCTACTCTTGCTACTACTGTTGTTGTTGCCACCACTACTACTACTACTGCTATTGCTACTGATACGACTGCTACCACTACTACTGCTACTAAAACTACTGCTACTGCAACTATTGCTACTTGCCACTTTTATTGCTCCTGCTTCTTCTCCTTCTGTGACTGCTACTACTATCACTACTACAACTGCTACAGCTACTACTCCTAGTGCTTCTACTCCTACAAGTGCTACTTCAACTACTACTGCTACTACTACTACTTCTACTTCTATTATAACTACTATGGCCACTCTTATTGCTGCTACTACTACTACAGCTACTACCACTATAGCTAGTACAACAACTACTACAACTATTGCTACTACAACTACTACAGCTACTACCCCAACTGCTTCTTATCCTAGTACTACAACTACTACAACAACTACTGTTGCTACTGCAACAACTACCATAGCAATTGCTCCAACTACAACTACCATATCTTGGAGTGCTATTATTACTGCAACTACTACAACTACGGTTGCTACACTACTGCTACAACTATTGCTCCTACAACTACTGCTACTGCTGCTGCTACTACTACTACTACTACTACTACTCTACTACTCTACTACTCCTACTATTGCTGCTACTCCTACTACAACAACAACAACAACAACTACTACTACTACGACTAATACTGCAACTACTGCTAAAACTCCTATTACTACAGCAACTACTACTATTGCTACTTCTCCTACTCCGACTCCAACTACTACTACTAATACTAATCTAACTTTGACTCCTACTTCTGCTGCTACTACTACTCCTACTCCTATTCCTACTACTACTTACTACTAATATTACAACAACAACTACAACTACAACAACTACTACGCAACTACAACTACTACTACTGCTAGTACTATAGCTACTACCACTATTACAACTACTACTGCTATTTCTACTACAACAACTACTACTACTACTACTACAACTATTACTACTTCTCCTACTACTACTGCTACTCCTACCACTACTCCTAAAACTCCTACTACTTTCGCTACTTGAACTACTACTACTTCTTCTACTACTACTAGTACTACTCCTGCAACTACTACTGCAACTACTACTACTACTACCACCACTAACAATGTTACTGCTACACCTACTACTACAACTACTACTACTGCAACTACTAATATTACTACTATTACTAATCCTACCACTAGTACTAGTCCAACTAATACTGCGACTACTACTACTACTACTACTATTACTACTACTACTACTCCCACTCCAACTCCTACTCCGACTACTACTCCCACTACTACAACTACTGCTACTACTACTACTACTACCTATACTGCTACCACCACTACTACAACAACTACTGCTGCTAATTCAACTGCTACAACTATCACTACTACTACTACTACTCTGTTGTTTCTACTTTCACTACTACTACTCCTATTTCTATTACTATTGCAGCTACAACTGCTACTACTACTCCTACTGCTACTACTACTACTACAACTGCTACAACTACCATTGCTACTACCACGACTACTACAACTACTACTACTACTACCACAACTGCTGCTACTACACCTACGACGACTACTCCTACGACTGCTACTACTGCTACTATTGCAACTACTACAACTACTACTACTACTTCTAGTACCACTCGTACAACTATTCCTACTACTACTACTACCCTACCACTACCACTACTACTAGTACTACTACTACCACTACTACAACTACAACTATTACTCCTACTCCTACTACTTCTACTATGACTACACCTACTAGTACTACTATTACTACTATAACTCCTACTACTCCTCCAACTCCAACCCCTACTACTACTCTGACTACTACAACTACTACTGCTACAACAACAATTACTACTCCTACTGCTCCTGCTGCAACTACTACTACTCCTACTCTTACTACTTCTACTATTAATACTGTTACTCCTATAACTATTACTACTACTACTACTATTAGTCGTACTACTACTACTTTTGCAACTATTACTATTACTATAACAACTACTACAACTAATAGAACTACTATTGTTGCTGTAGCTATTACTACTAATACTAATACCGCTACTGCTACTACTACTAGTACCGCTACTGCTACTACTTCTATTACTACTATTACTACTATTACTATTGCTACTACTACGACTACTATAAATAACAACAACTACTATAACTATTAAAACAACAACAATTGCTACTAATACTACCACCACTACTATATCTACTGCTACTACAACTACAACTACATCTCCTACTCCAACACCTACTCCTACTACTACTCCTACTGCATCTACTATAATTACTACTACCAAACTACTACTACTACTACTACAATGACGACAACAACAATAACTACTACTACAAGAACTCCTACTCCTACTTCTACTAAAAACTACAGCAACAACTACTACTCCTACTACCACTACTGCTACAACTCCTGCTACTTCTACTATAGCTTCTACACCTATCACTACTACAACTATGACAACAACAACAATAACTACTACTACTACTACAACTACTACTACTACTATTCCAACTCCTACGTCCACTACAATTACGTCAACTACTACCACCCATACTGCTACTACTACTCCTACCACCACCAGCACGACTACTACTACTCCTACAACTACTATTACTATGAATCCTACTATTATTACTACCACTACAACTACTACTAGTATTTCTAATATTACTACTATTAGTAGTCCCACTACTATTTCTACTACTAATACTACAACAACAACTACTACTACAACAAATACTACCACCACTACTATAACCATTGCTACAACTACAACCTCAACTACTACAACTAATACTATTATTACTACAACTGCTACTTCCTCTACTCCCACTCTGATTTCAACTCCTACTCCTACTACTACTACTACTACTACTACGACTACTACTACTACTACTACTACTACAGCTACCACTACTACTACAACTACTACTACAATTGCTACAACATTTACTACTACAACTAAAATAACTACTAGTACTACCGTTGCTACTACTACTACTACCACTCCTACTACCACCACCACTTCTACAACTAATTCTACTACTACTAATACTAATACTACTACTAATCCCAATACTCCTACTATTACTGCTACTACTACAACTGTTACTACTACTACACCAAATACTACTACTACTCGTAACACTCCTCCAGCTAATGCTACTACTGCCGCTACTGCTATTACTAATACGACCACAACAACAACAACTACTACTACTACAACTACTGCTACCACCACCACCACCACCACCACCACTACTACTACGACTTGTGCTGCTACGACTACTACTACTACTACTACTACTACTACTTGTGTTGTAGCTACTACTACTACCACTACTACTACTATTCGTGCTGCTGCTACTACTACCATTACTACTATTATTACTACTACTACTACTACTACTACTACTACTACTACTACTACTCGTGCTAATGCTACTACTACTTCTGCTACCACTCTAGCTACTACTAGTACTCTTACTACTAGTAGTCCACTACTATGACTTCTAATACTACTACTACTCCTACTCCAATTCTAACTGTGACTACTGCTCCTACTACTACTACCACTTGCACTATAACTACTACTATTAATATTAATCAAATTCCTACTACTACTACTACTACTACTTCTACCACTACTACTACTGCTATTCCTGTTGCTACTACTATAACAACAACAACTACTACTAAGACTACTACTACTACTAAGACTACTACTACATTACTACTAGTACAACTTCTACTTCTTCCACTACTGCTACTACTACTACTACGAATACAACTACTACTGCTACTTCTACTACTACTGCTGCTGCTATTGCTACTACTACTACAACAACAACGACTACTACTACAACTGCTACTATTCCTACTCCTACTACAACTACTAGTGTGACTGCTATTACTACTACAACTGCTACTACTATTGCAACTACTGCTGCTGCTTCTGCTGCTACTGATACTGCTACTACTACAGCTACTACTACTACTATTAATACTCCAACTACTACTACTACAACTACTCCTAGTACTAATCCGACAACAACAATAACTACTACTATTCCTTCTACTACCATGACTTCTACTACTACTACAACAACTACTACCATGACTTCAACTACTACTATTACTACTACTACTATTGTTGCTTCTGTAGCTCCCAGCACTAATACTAAGGCTCCTACTACTATTACTACTACAACGACTAATACTACTACTACTACTACTACCACAATTGCTACTACTACTACTAAAACTACTCCTACTCCTTTATTGAGTATTATTGCAACTGTTGCTAATACATACTACTAACCCTAATACTCCTACTACTCCTGCCACTACTACTACGATTCCTCCTACTACTACTTCTACTACTACTACTACTCCTAGCACTCCTACTACTATTACTGTTGCTGCTGCTACTGTTGCTATTCCTCCTACAACTACTGCTGCTACTACTACTACTACTACTATTGCTGCTATAATTACTGCTACTACTACTGTGACTACTACCGCTATGACTATTACTATAGCAACAACAACAACTACTACTACTACTACTATTCCTACTACTACTACTACTACTACTCCTACTCCTACACTAACTACCACTTCTACTCCTACTACTACTATTACTAATACCACTCTTTAAACTTCTTTATACTAGTACTGCTGCTACTGCTGTTGCTACAACAACAACAATAACAACTACTACTACTATTACTAGTACTACTACTACTACTACTACTACTGTTATTAATACTACTACTACTGCTGCTATGACTACAACAACTACTACTACTATAACAACAACAACTACTACTACTACTAATACTACCACTGCTGCTGCTGTTGCTGCTATAAATACTATTACGACTAGCACTAATACTACTATTACTATTGCTGCTACAACGATTAATACTAATACTATAGCTACTACAACTACCACTACTCCCACTGCAACTACCATTACTACTACTACTGCTGCTGCTGCTGCTACTACTACTACTACTATTACTTCTACTACTACTACTACTACTGCTGCTACAACCACTACTCCTACTACGACTACTCTGCTCCAACTATTACTACTACTATTACTTCTATTGCTACTACAGCTCCAGCTTCTCTTACTACTACTGCTACTGTTGCTGTTGCTACTACAACTACTGCCATGACTTCGACTACTAATACTATTATTATCACTTCTGCAGCTACTACTACTACTACTCCTACTACTTCACCCACTACTAATTCTACTCCTACTCCTACTGCTACTTCTTCTACTACTATGACGAGTACAACTACTACTAGTACCATTTCTACCGCTGCTGCTGCTATTGCTAATACTACTACTACTAGTACTCCTCCTCCTCCGACTAAAACTGTTACTACTACAACAACTACTGCTGCCACTAATACTATACTGCTATTATTATTATTATTATTACTACTACTACTACTACTTCTGCAGCTACTGCTTTTATTGCTCCAACTATTGTTGTTACTGCTGCCACAACTACAACTACCACTACCACTACTTCACCTACTACAACAATTATTGCTACTACTACTACTACAATATTAATGCTATTGCATCTACTACAACCACTACTAGTACTACTAGTATTACTTTTGTTGCTATCACTACAGCCTCTACTAGTGCTACTACAGCTGCTACTATTACTACTACTACTACTACCACCACCACTACTACAGCTAGTACTGCTACCACTACTTCTGGTACTATTGCTACTACTACTACTACAGCTACAGTAGCTACTACTAGTATTACTACTACTTCAACTGCTACTGGTATGACTACTACTATCACTACTGCTACTACTACTACTATTACTACTACTATTGCCAGTACTATGATTGCTACTGCTACTACTACTTCTACTACTATTGCTATAACTATTACTCCGACTACTACAACTGTGGCAACTAATACTAGTTCCACAACAACTACCACTACTACTACTACGGCGGTTGTTGCCGAGGCTACTACTACATGTACTACTACTACTACTACTACTACTACTACTACTACTATTATGACTACTACTACAACTACTACTCCAACTACTTTTACTATTACTATAACTACTACTACTACTATTATTGTTACTACACCTACTAATCCTTCAACCACCACTACTACTATTACTTCTACTACGGCTACTACTATTACTACTACTATTCCTACTCCTAATATTACTGCTACTACATCTACTATTACAGCCACTACTACTACTACAACAACTATTCCAACTCCTACAACTTCTACTACTACTACTACTACTACTATTTATATTAGAACTACAAATACTACCACTACTACTGTTGAAACTACTGCAATTTCTACTACTACTGCTACTACTATAGCTATTGCTGCCACTACTACTAATACTACTACTATAGCTGTTGCTGCCACTACTACTACTACTGCAGCTAGTACTACTTCTATTAGTGTTGCTACTACAACAATAACTACTACTACTAATACTAATACTACTACTACTACTACTACTCCTACTCCTACTCGTACTGCTACGACAACTACAACCCCTACTATTACTCCTACTCCAACTCCTACCCCTACTACTACTCTAAATACAACAACTATGACTACACCTACTACTACTGTTACTACACTAATACTACTCTTAGTACTACTACTATTACTATTGTTACTACTGTAACTACTACTACTCCTTTTACTACTACTATTGTTACCGCTACTACTACTTCCATTAGTAGTATAACTACCACTACTACTACTGCTACTACTACTACTAATAATACTCTTACTAATACTACTATTGTTGCTGATGCTGCTTTTGCTACTGCTACAGCTACTACTACTACTACCACTACTGCTACTACTACTCCTACTACTATAATTACTGCTGCTTCGGCTGATACTACTTCTACAACTACTACTACTACTACTACTACTACTACTACTACTACTCATACTACTGCTATTGCTGCAGCTACTGGTACTAATACTACCATTTCCACTTCTTGTACAACTGCCACTACTACTCCTCCAGTTTCTACTATAAGTATGACTACTGCTGCTCCCGTCGCTGCTGCTACTACTACTATTACTACTGATGCAGCTACTACTAATGCCACTCCTGCTGCTACTCATACTATAACTGCAACTACTACAATCAGTACTACTACAACTACTACTACTGCTACTACTACTACTACCACTACTACTGCTACTACTGCTACTACTTTAGCTATTGCAACTACTAATACCACAACTACTACTACTACTCCTGCTACTACTGCTACAATGACTACTACTACTACTACCACTACTACTTCTGCTACTACTACTACTAATGCTACTGATGCTACTACTTTGACTAGTACAACAACAACAACTACTACTACAATGACTACTACACTACAACTACTACTGCTACAGCTACTACTACTACAACTACTACTCCTACTAGTGCTACTACTAATTCTACCACTACTACTCCTACTTTGACTATTACAGCAATAACTACTACTACTGCTTCTGCTAATAAAACTTCTACAATGACTCCTACCACTTGTAACACTACTACAACAAGTCCTACCACTACTACTACTGCTACTATGACTACTACACTACAACAACAACTATTACTACTACTACTAGTGCTGCTACTACTAATCCTACTGCTACTACAACTTGTACTACTACTACTACTACTAATACTACTACTATTGCTACTACTACTACAACTTCTACAATGACTCCTACCACTACTACCTCTCCTAATACAAGTACTACTACCACTTCTACTACTCCTACCACCACGACCAATACTCCTGCTACTAGTACTGCTGCTAGAAGTACTACAACTACTACAACTTTGACTATTAGTAATACCACTAAAACGGCTCCTGCTCCTACTACTACAACTACAAATATGACTACTACAACTAGTACTACGCCTATTGCTACTACTCCACCTACAACTACAACAATTACTATTGCTAACTATCACTGCTACTACCACAACTACTACTACAACAATAACAATAATTGCTACTACTGCTACTACAACAACAACAACAATAACTACTACTACTACTATAACTCCTACTAGTACTACATCTATTACCACAACTGCTACTCCTACTCCTTTTAATATTTTCGCTACTACTACTACTACTGTTACTACTACTACCACTGCTCCAGCTTCTATTAGTTCTACTACTACTGTTGTTGCCCCTGCTACTGCTACTGCCACTACTACTACAACAACTACTACTATTGTCATCGCTGCTACGGATACTACTACTACTCCTACTACTACTGCTACTAATACTATGATAACTTCTACTACTATGACTACTACTAATCCTACATCTACTGCAACTACTACCACTACTACCGCTGTTGCTGCTGCTGCTACGTCTGCTACTACTACTACTACCGTTGTTGCTACTATTGGTAATACAAATACTAATACTACTACAACTACTACTTCTGCTGTTGCTGCTACTATTGCTCCTACTGTTGTTGTTGCTGCTGCTACTACCACAATGACCACTACTTCAAGTACTACACCACTAATACTACAGCATCCACTACCACCCCTACTAGTACTACTGATATTACCTTCTCTGCTAATATTACTGATTCTACAAGTGCTACTACTACTGCTATTACAATATTACTACTACTACAACTACTGCTGCTGCTAATGCTACTGCTACTTTTACCACTACTACTACTAGTGCTACAGTAGCTAATACTGCTACTACTAATGCTACTGCTGCAACTACTGCTACTTCTATTGCTACTGATACTACTTCTACTACCACTACAGCTTCTACTCCACTATTACTACTACTACTATTTTTACTACCACAACTACCGCTAATGCTGCTACTACTACTACCACTGCTACTACTATTAATAACACTACTACTATTACTATTACTACAACTATAACTACTACTACTCCTCCTCCTCCTCCTACTATTACTATGACTACTACAACAACTACTACTACTACTACTTCTATGACTTCTGCTACTACTATTGCTGCCTCTACTACTGCTACAATAACAACAACAACAACAACTAATACTACTACTACTACAACAACTACTACTAGTACTTCAACTACTGTAACCACTGCTACTACTGCTAATTATACTACTACCACTAAAACTTCTACTACTACTGCTCCTACTACTACTCCTACTACTACTACTGCTATTGCTACTACTACTACCCCAACTACTATTACTACTACTGATACCGCTACTACTACTACTACTACTACTACTACTACTACTACTACAACTATTGCAACTACTGCTAGTATAGCTACTTCTACTACTACTCCCACTACCACTACTACTACTATAATAACTACTCAAAATACGTTGGCTGCTGTTGCTACTACTCTTGCTACAACTATTTCTGCTACTATAAATACCACTAAAACTAATACTACTATTACAATACTACTATTACTAATACTAATAGAACTACTACTATTAGTAATACTACAACTAGTACTAATTATGCTACTGTTATTGCTACTACTATTACTACTACTACTGGTGTTGTTGCTCCTACAAATAATACTGCAACTACTACTGTGACGACTATTGCTACTAATGCTACTACTACTACTACTACTTTTGCTACTACTACTGCTACTATTACTTCTGCTATTACAACCGCTACTATTTCTGCTACAACGACTATTGCTACTACTACTGCTACTAATACTACTACTACTACGACTAGTTGTAGTAGTGGTTGTGGTAATAGTAGAAGAAGTTGTTGTAGTAGTAGTAGTAACAGCAGTAGGAGTTGTATTAGCAGTAGGAATAGTAATAGTAGCAACAGTACTTGCAATAGAAATAGTAGTAATTCTAATTATAATGGTAGTAGTATGAGTTGTAGTAGGTTTAGTAATAGTAGCATTAGTTGCAGTGGCTTTAGGTAAACTCGATTTGAAATAGACTTATTCATGTATTATTTCTCCAATTTTTCCATAGCTCTAGAGGTGATGTCTCATCGAGGAATGAATAAAATGCCTTATCGATGAGATTGATGAGTATTGTGCTATGTACACTAGCTTTCTGATTCTGCCAAATACTTTTGGTGACATCTTCAGGCTTAACATTCTCAAATGTGCTTCTCAATCCTTATTAAGTAACGATTACCTAAATTCTTGCTTGATAAATAGGAAATCCTTTCTTTCCATTGAATTTCTTCACATAAAACTTTGGTTGATATTTTGAACCAAACTTTGATACCAATTTATTACACGAAGAACGATATCCACTATAATTTATGATCTGAAAGAAGAAAAGAAAAGGAGGAAGCATAACATAAAAGAGATTTACGCGGTTCGGTTTATAATCTACTACACTGACGAAGGTGATTCAGAGGAGATATTACTGATTATAAGGAAGAGGAGATTGTAATGATGAAGACGAAACTTCAATATTACTAATTCTCATAAGAGACTAACTTGTCTAGCTATTACAAGAAGTTTTGAGAATTTTTATTTCTCTTTATCTCAATATATGAAATTCTTAGATGAATAGGATATTTATAAGAATCATCTAACTGAATTTGAATCAGAGTAAGAGAATAATTTGACGCACTAATCCAAGTCTTCTAGTAAAAAATAAATTTAGAGAAAGATTAAGACCACTGGATCACCTCTAATATGAATTCTAATTTAATTAAGATTCTCTAAAAAATATGGATTCGAGACACTACTAAGTCAATGAGTGCCAATCTAGTCTAGGTGCTAAGCCAACTTGGGCCTAGCCCAGATGAGCCTTGGATTGATTTTGGTATTGATCATGCAGACATGTCCCCCATCATCCAACTAAGTGTCAATAGCCAAATCTAGATTAAACTCATCTAATCATAAGATATATTGACTTTTTGGATAGATTGAGTCAAGGGATTCATGTATAGGTCTATTAATCATATTGTTATTCAATAATTGACTCGATTTTCATGTCATAGATCAAATATGACCAAACATGATCAAGATGATAGTGACTTGGTAACATAATTTGACACCAAATGACTCCCTCACATTGTAAAATTACAATGGTCAACTCCTTAATAATTATATATAATGCCCTTTGTTGTAATAAAATCTCTATGTTGATCATGGAGAAATGAAACACTCTTAAGCTCATGACCGACATAACATACACCAAGTGATAATTTACACCAAAACACTGGAGTAACTTACTCCAAAAATATGAACAAATTTAATTTGATTTGTAACCAAACCTAGGTTTATGCCTTAATTAAATCATCAACTTTAATTTAAATGTTGTCGCTTATTGAGTAGTAGTTGCTTTATCAACAATTTCATATAAGCTTATCGCTAACACAAACACCCAATAAAAGTCTCAATACGATCTACTATTTGAGCCAAGCAATCATTCATCTAAGCATTGAACGCTAATGATAGGAGCATATATGTAACGCCTTCGACCCAGCACGATATTGTCCGTGGGTGTCTGTAGCCCACGGCCCACCGACCCCAAGGTTTTGTTTTTCCTAGTTTTTCAGGAAAAGGTGTCGTTGTTGGGTCTATGACAGTCATCATATTTAGCCCAGTCTCAACTCCAATACTTTGTCGATGTGGGACTAAAAATAACTGTTGTTAGTTACAAGCCCACTGCCTGCCTATTGGCCCACTGGTCCCACCGGGCCTTACAATCTCCCCCTCTCAAGGGCTCAGTGTCCTCGCTGAGCTAGCCCACATTGATCAAGAGATACGGAGTGGCTCTGATACCACTATGTGATGCCCCCGACCCAGCCCGATATTGTCCCAGGGTGTCTGTGACCCGCGGCCCACCCGACCCCAAGGTTTTATTTTTTCCAATTCCCTAAAAAAAGGCCTCATTATTGGGTCTATAGCAGTCATCATATTTAGCCCAGGCTCAACTCTTAACACTTTGTCGATGTGGACTAAAGATAACTGCTATCAGTTACAAGCTCATTACCTGCCTACTGACCCACTAGCTCCACCGGGCCTTACAAATAAAAACTGTAATACCCCTGTCGTGTTTGATTGAAACAAAACACAAAGTGGACAATATATATAAAAAGTTTACAGAATACATAGATGAAAATAAAATAACATGTAAAAAAAGTAGCTCCAAGCATAATTACACACGTACGCATTGCTACTATTGCCACCTTTGTCTAGCTGCTACTCTCCTGTGGATGAGAACAGTCAAGGAGTGAGTCAAGGATGCTCAGTAGGGAGTTACCTCTTCTAGTCAGTAGGAGAGGTCAGTATATATGAGAGGTAAGGATAGAATTAACAACAATAGCATCAATAATAATACAACAACAACAATGGTTAGATAAATCAACATCCACAGTAAAGAATGAATTAACAAAGATATAGCATCCATGATAGCCAATGGTTAGGGATAGTGACTACGGACTCCCCTACCAATATTTCAGAGATGGTCACACCCCCCACCAAGCAGAGCCGAGCTAATATACACGTAAATCAGTCTATGGGTGTGATTAGACCCCCTACCAAGCAGAGTCATACCACGCTGCACTCCCAATTGCTGATGGAGTGGTGATCCCATCTAGTCAAACAACGGATCACGTCTCCTAGAACTCAAGAGACCGGCTATTGTCACGTTTGACAGTCTTGCTAATCTCTTACTGAAGTAGAAAATCGTCGATTGGTACCAGTCAAATAAAGTCCCATTACGTACATCATTCAATATACCAAAGGCTTAGCCACAATAAATATCGAGTCAAGATTAACGAACGATAGAAAAAAGTCGACTCGATCACAAATTAGACTAATCAGCTAGAAGACATTGTCAAAAATAAGGATTTGGGACCGCCAATAGAATCAATATGAAAAACAGAGTTCAATGATTCCTGAATTATAAAAATCGGATCTCAAATGTGAAGGTTATGACTGTTCAAATGTGTCTATGCAATTTAGCCTCTCAATTATAAAATATCCTTTATTTCTTTCTATATTAGTTGGACTGAATTTGGGGATAGAAATTTTTACAGAAAAACCCCTATATCATTCCAATTTACAACTCCGTCATGAAGGTAAATAATTTCCGACAATTTACATTATGCTACTTCTGCTACTACCACCACTCTAACTACTACTACTCAATACTCCAACTCCTACTACTACTGCTAATATTGCTACTACTACGATTACTACTACTAATACTGCTATTACTTCTTGTGCCGCAACTATTGCTACTGCTAGTACTACCACTACTACTACTAATACTGCTATTACAACAACTACTACTACTACTACTATAACAACTACTACTGCTAGTACTATTGCTATTGCTACTACAACAACTACTACTACTACAACAACAACAATAGCTACTACTACTACTACCACTACTACTTCTACTACTACTACTCCTCCTACACCTACTCATACTGCTACTCCTACTACTAGTACTGCTGCTGCTACATATATAACAACTACTACTACGATGGCTAGAACTACTGCTGCAGATACTGCAACTATTACTACTACTACTGTAACTACCACTATAACAACTACTACTACTACAATAAATACTACTACTAGCACTACTACTACAACTACTACTATAGCTACTACTATGGAAACAAAAAGTATGACTACTACTACTACTACTGCTACTACTACTACTACTTCTACTTCTACCACTCCTACTACTACAACTACTACAACCACTACAACTACTAAAAGTATTACTACAACCACTACTACAACTCCTAATATTACTACTACTATTATTGCTACTGCTACTACTACTGTTGCAACTGCTACTGATACTGCGACTGCTGCTACTACTGCTACTACTGTAACTACTACTGCTACTATTAGCACTTCTGCTACTACTACTGCTGCTTCTGCTGCTGCTACTGCCACTACTACTACTAATGCTATTATTACTCCTATTACTACTACTACTACTAGTATGGCTACTGAGGCTACTAATACTCCTCCTACTGCTACTTCTACCACTGCTTCGACTACTACTACAACAACTACTACAACTACTTGTACTAGTACTAGTACTACTACTACTACTACTACTACTACTATGACTACTACTACTACTACTACTACGACTACTACCATGACAACAACTACTACTCCTACTGCTGCTGCTTCTCCTACTATTACAACTACAACTACTTCTTCAACTACTACATCTTCCCCTTCCACTACTGCTACTACTACTACTGATACTACAACTACTACTATTATTACTACAACTACCGCTACTACTACTACTCCTACTACTACTACACTGACTACTACTACTACGGCTACTCCTACTCCTTCTACTGCTCCAACTGCTACTACTAGTACTCTTATTCCTTATACTGGTCATTCTGGTACTACTACGACTACTAATACCTCTTCCATAGCAACAATAACAACTGCTACTACTACTAGAACTCCTGCTGTTGCTGCTGCTACTTCTTCTACTACTACTATTCATACTACTTTTACAACTATTACTACTACTTCTCCTGCTGCTACTCCTATTACTACAACTATTAATATGACTTCAACTACTACAAGTATTACCACAGCTACTAAAACTGCTTCTACTGCTGCTACTGCGGCTGCTGTTGCTACTACTACTACTACTATTATTACTACTACTACTACTCCTAACACTCCTACTACTGCTACTGCTAGTACTACTATTACTATTACTTCTACCACTCCTTCTACTACCACTACTACTTCTACTACTACTACTACAGTTACTACTACTATTGCTACTATAACTACTATTACAACCAATGTTACTCCAACTACTTCTTCTACTCTTACTACTACAGCTAATAATAATACTTCTACTACTGCAACTACGAAGACTGCTACATTACAAATCCCACTACTACTTCTAATACTACTACTACAATGACTACTACTACAACTACTACAATGGCTACTACTACTACTTCTACTACTACTGCTACTACTACCACCATTGCTACTATTTGTACAACGACTACTACTTGTACTACTGCTATGATTACTACTTGCGCTTCCACTACCACTATTACTGTGACTACTGCTACTACTAATACTACTTCTCCTACTACTACTACTTATTATACTACTACTGCTCCTATTGCAACATGCCCTACTTCTACTACTACCACTACTTTTAATACTACTATAACTAGTACAATTGCTGCTACTACTACAACTGTTACTACAGCCACCACTACTACTGGTACTACTACTACCCCTGGTACCACTACTACTACTACTCGTGTTGCTGCTATTGCTGGTACGACTGTTACTACTACTGCTGCTACTAATGCTATGATTGCTACTACAGCTATTACAACAACAACTACTACTACGACTACTACTACTGCTGCTACTATTGCTACAACTGCAAGAACTACTACTACTACTAATACTATTACTACTGCTGCTACAACTACCACTATTACTACTGCAACTGCTACTCCTACTACCATTGCTACTGATGTTACGACTACTACTTGTACTACTACTATGACTACTACTTGTGCTGCAACTGCTACTACTTCCACTTCTCCTCCTACTATTACAACAACTTCAGCAACTACTACAGCTAGTGCTACTACTCTACTTCTCCAACTACAACTACTAATGCCACTACAACTGCTACCACTACTATTGCTACTACTACTACTATTGTTGTTGCTACGACTACTACCACTACTACTACTGAAACTATTGCTATTACTACTATTACTACTACTATTAATAAAGCAACCGCTACTTCTACTACTACTTCTACAACGAATGCCACTACAACAACTACTGCTACTTGTACTACTACTACTATTACTATTACCACTTCGACTACTACTGCTACTGCTACGTCCGCTAATACTACTATTACTACTGCTGCTGCTGCTGCTGCTACTACTAATACAGCTACTATTGCGGCTACTGCTACTACTACTATTACTACTGCAATGACCACTACAATAACAACAACAGCAACAACAACTACTACTACTAGTGGTGCCACTTCTACTATTAGTACTACTACTCCAACTACTACTACCATTACTCCTTCTACGGCTCCTACTACTACTGCTGCTTCTACTACTACTACTACTAATACTACTACTACTTCTACTGCTACTACTACTACTACTAATACTACTACTACTTCTGCTACTTCTACTACTGCTAGTACTACAAATACTACTACTAGTACTACTGCTACTACTACTACAACTACTACTAGAACAACAGCAGCAGCTGCTGCTGCTGCTAATACTACTGCTACTACTGTTGCTGCTACAACAACACTACTACCACACTACTACTACCACTATTGCAACTACAGTTACTACTGCTACAACTGCTACTATTACTACTAATACTACTGTTGCTACTACTACTACCACTACTATTATGGGTACTGCTACAACTACTTCTACTACTACTGCTACTACAGCTAGTACTGCAACAACTACTACTAGTACTACTTCTACTCCTGCTACTTTTATTACTACTACTACTACTACTAGTACTCCAATCACTACAACTAAGACTACTACTACTACTAATACTACTACTGCTACAACTACTATTACAGATGCTACTACTATTACTGCTACTATTGATACTACTATTACTGCAATTACTACTACTACTACTACTACTATATTACTGCGACTACTACTACAACTACTACTATTACTTCTACAACTTCTGCTACTACTGCAACTACCACTGCTGTAATGGCCCCTACTGCTACTACTGCTATCACTACTACTGCTACTGCTTTTGCTACCATTTCTACTACTATTACTTCTACTAGTATTAAAACTACTGCTACTACTACTGCTGCTACTACTCCTCCTCCTACTACTTATTGTACTACTATAACTCCTACTACAACTTGCCATTCGTCTACTAGTACCACTACTTCCAGTACTGCTACTACTAGTACAATTGCTACCACTACTACTGGAACTACTGCTACCACAACTGCTACTATGGCTACTACTACTACTGGTACTTCTATTGCTCCTGCTATTGCCTCTACTCCTGCAACTACTGGGGCTGCTACAACAACTACTACTTTACTTCTCCAACTACAACTACTACTGCTACTACAACAACTACTACTACTATTGCTATTATCACTACTACTGCTGCTACTACTACTACTAAAACTATTGCTATTACTACTATTACCACTACTGCTAATATAGCTACCATTTCTACTACTAGTACTACAAATCCAATTGCTACTGCTCCTGCTCCTCCTGCTACTGCTCCTACTACGGCTGTTGCTACTACCAGCACCACAACTACTACTAATAGTATTGCTACTACTACTACCACAACTACTACTTCAACTATTATTGTCGCTACTGCTACAAATACGACAACTACCACTACTACTATAGCTACTACAACAACCACTACTACTACTACTACACATACTACTACCGCTACTGCTACTGCAACTACCACTGCTGCTACTGCTTCCACTACTACTGCTGCTACTATTGCTACTACCTCAACTACTACGACTTCTACTAGTGTTAGAACTATTGCTACTTCTTCTACGACTACTTCTCCAACTACTACTACTGCCCCTATTGCAACATGCCCTACTTCTACTACTACCACAACTTCTAATACTACTACTAGTACAATTGCTGCTACTACTACTAGAACTACTACTACTACAACTGCTACTACGGCTACTACTACTACTGGTGCTACTACTGCTCCAGCTAGCACTACAACTACTACTGCTGCTGCTGCCGCTATTATTGGTACGACTGTTACAACTACTGCTGCAACTATGGCTAAAACTGCTACTAATGCTACCGCTGCTACTACTGCTATTACTACTACTACTACGACTACTACTGCTATTACTGCTACTGCTATAGCTACAAGAACTACTACTAATACTAATAGTGTTACTACTGCTACTCCAGCTACTACTGTTACAACTACAACTGCTACTACTAACTACTACTGCTGCTCCTATTGCAACATGCCCTACTTCTACTACTACCACAACTTCTAATCATATTGCTAGTACAATTGCTACTACTTCTACTAGAACTACTACTACGACTACTGCTACTACGGCAACTACTACTACTGGTACTACTACTCCTCCTGCTAGCACTACAACTACTGCTGCTGCTGCTGCCGCTATTATTAGTACAACTGTTACTACTACTACTGCTGCTACTACGGCTAAAACTGCTACTAATGCTACCGCTGCTACTACTGCTATTACTACTACTACTACGACTACTACTGCTGCTGCTACTACTGTTACAGCTACAAAAACTACTACTAATACTAATAGTGTTACTACTGCTACTCCAGCTACTACTGTTACTACTACAACTGCTACTATTACTACCATTGCTACTGCTGCTACATCGACTACTACTTGTACTACTACTATGACTACTGCTTGTGGCGCAACTGCTACTGCTACTACTGCTACTTCTCCTCCTACTATTACAACTACTGCAGCTACTACTATGGCGGGTGCTACTACTCTACTTCCCCAACTACAACTACTAATGTCACTACATCTGCTACCACTACTATTGCTACTACTACTACTACTGCTCCTACGACTACTGCCACTACTACTACTACCGAAACTATTGCTATTACTACTATTACTACTACTGCTAATATAGCTACCGCTACTTCTACTACTACTTCTACAACCAATGGCACTACAACTACTACTACTACGACAATTGCTACCACTACTTCTACTTGTACTACTACTACTACTATTACGACTACTGCTTCGACTACTACTGCTACTATTACTCCTACTACTACTGCTACTACTACTAATACTGCTATTACTGGGGCTACTACTATTACTACAACAACTGCAATGACTACTACAATAACTACTACTACTACAACAACAACAATAACCACAACAACAACAACAACCACTACTTGTGGTACCACTTCTACTATTAGTACTACTACTCGAACTACTACTACTACTGCTGCTGCTGCTACTGCCCCTACAACTACTGCTGCTTCTACTACTGCTACCAATAATACTACTACTACTTCTGCTGCTGCTACTACTACTACCAATACTACTACTACTACTACTACTACTACTACTACTACTACTATTACTATGACTACTGCGACTACTACTACTAGTACAACTACTAATGCTACTACTATTGCTATAACAACAACTACTACTAGTAGTAGTAGTACAACTACTACTAGTACTACTACTGCTGCTGCTGCTACTACTGCTACAACTACTATTGCCACTTCTGCTGCTACTATTGTAAAAACTACAACTACAACAACAACTACTACTACTCCCATTATTGAAACTACTATTGCTACTACTAGTGCCTCTACTGCTATTACCATTATTACGGCTACAACAACTACAACTGTTGTTGCTACTATTGCGACTACTACTACTACTACTGCACTTCCTACTACTACTACACCAACTACTACTACTACTACAACTAGTGCTCCAACTCCTACTTCTCTTACCCCTTCTCCAAGTACTACCACTGCTACAACAACTACTACTCCTACTCCTACCCTGACTCCAACTACTAGTGCTACTCCTACTAATACTGCTGCTACTACTACTACGACTACTAGTACTTCAGCTGCTACTACTACTACTATTACTACAAGTACTACTATTACTACTATTACTACTGCAAATACAACTACTCCTACTACTGTTACTACAAAGACTACTCCTCCTACTACTACTATTACTTCTATTACTACTTCTGGTACTACTACTACTGCTGCTGCTACTACTACTACAACTATTACTATTACTACTACTACCGCAGCTACTACTACTGCTGCTGCTGCTGCTACTACTACTACTACTACTATTACTACTACTACTACTAATACTACTACTACTACTATTACTACAACTACTTCTACTACTACTCCTCCTCCTCCTTCTACTACTGCTATTAATACTACTACTACTACTAGTACTTAGTAGTACAACTACTACCGCTACTACTGCTGCTACAACAACAACAACAACTACTAGTAGTAGTACAACTACTACTAGTTCTGCTACTGCTGCTGCTGCTACTATTGCACTACTACTACTGCCACTTCCGCTGCTACTTCTATAAAAACTACAACTACAACTACTACTACTACTAGCGCTACTACAACTGCTACTACTACTATTGTAATTATTGAAACTACTATTGCTACTACTAGTGCCTCTACTGCTACTACCACTATTACGGCTACAACAACAACTACTACTGCTGCTACTATTACTACTACTACTACTACTACTACACCTCCTACTACTACTACACAAACTACTACTACTACTACTACTACTAATGCTCCAACTCCAACTTCTCTTACCCCTTCTCCAAGTACTACCACTGCCACAACTACTACTACTACTACTCCTACCTACTACTGCTACTCCTACTAATATTGCTGCGACTATTACTACTATTACTCTAAGTACTACTATTACTACTATTACTACTGCAAATACAACTACTCCTACTGCTATTACTACAAAGACTACTCCTACTACTACTATTACTACTTCTGGTACTACTACTACTACTACTACTACTACTATTACTACTACTACTATTGCTGCTGCTGCTGCTGCTACTACTACTATTACTACTACTACTACTAATACTACTACTATTACTATTACTACAGCTACTTCTACTACTTCTCCTCCTCCTCCTTTTACTACAACTATTAATACTACTACTACTACTAGTACTTCTGCTACTATTACTACTACTACTAGTAGTTTTGCTACAACAACTACACGTACACCAACTCCTACTTCTAAAACTTCACCTACTACTACTTGTGCTACTGGAATTACTATTATTACTACTACTCCGATTACTGCAACTACTACTACTACTGTTACTACTTCTGCTACTGCTACTACTAATACTATAACTATAACAACAACTACTACGACTACTACCCTTACTACTACTATTACTATGACAACAGCTTCTACTATTGCTACTACTACTACTGCTACCGCTAATACTACTACTACTACTAATGCTACTATTACTAAACTTCTACAACAACTATTGCTCCTAGCACAACTACAACTCCAACAACTACTACTATTCCTACTAGTAACTCTAGTACTACTGCAACTACTACTTCTACAACTACAACTATTGCTACTACTACTACTCCTACTACAACTACTACTACCACTGCTACTACCACTACTAATACTACTTCCACTCCTACTACTGCTACTACTAATCCTCCTCGTCCTCCTACTAATGCAACTACTACTACTGTTGCTACAACAACAACAACAACTACTACTACTACTACGACTACTACTACTACTACTACTATTACAACTACTGCTACTGCTACCTCAACTACTACTACTATTGCTACTACTGCTGCTACTACAACTACTACTACTACTACTGCTACTACTACTAATACTACTACTACACCTATTACTACTACTATGACTATTACTACTGCGATTACTACTACTACTACTATGACTACTACTACCACTTCGACTACTATTACTATTACTGATACTACTATTACTAATGCTACAGCTACTTCTCCTACTACTACCACTACTGTTGCTTTTACTACTACTACTACTATTGTTGCTGCTCCTATGACCCATACTCCTACCCCTACTACTATTACTACTACTTCTACGTCTTATACTGCTACTGCTACTGTTGCTACTACAGCTATTACTACTAATATTGCTACTACTTCTACGACTACTTTACTGCTACTACTACTAGTACTACAACTATTGCTCCTACTACTCCTATTACTTCTACTACTACTATGGCTACTACTACTACTCCTACTACTACCACCACCACTACTACTACTCCTCTTATTGCTTCTACAACTACCACTGCTATACTATTTCTACTGCTACAACTACTACTACAACAACCACTTCTACTACAACTATTAATACTAGTATCGCTACTACAACTACTACTACTGTTACTACTACTACTTGTATTACTACAACTACTAAGACTACTGCTCCTATTACTACTTTTACTACCACTATTGCTCCTACTACTACTCCTACTCCTACGCCTACTCTGACTACAACTACTACTACTATTACTATTTGTACTACTGCTACTACTACAGCTACTACTAGTTCTACTACTACTATTACTCCTACTCCAACAACTACTCGTACTATAACTACTACTGTTGCTGCTACTATAGCTACAACTACTAGTACTACTACTACTACAACGACAACTACTATTGTGGCTGCTGTTGCCTCTCGTACTACTACTACTACTACTGCTACTACTAATCATAATATTCCTACAATAATAACTACTAATACTACTATTACTGTACTACTACTTCTAACGCTCCTACTACTTTTACTACTACTCCTACTACTCCAACTACTACTACAGTTATTACTCCTACTACTCCAATGAATACAAGTACTACTACTGCTACTGCTACTATTGCAACTACTCCTACTACTACTTCTCTTACTACTACTACTACTACTATTATAGCTACAACTCCTACTACTATTGCAATTACTACTACTACTACTACTACTATTACTACTACTGCAACTGCTACTACAGAACCTACTATTACTGCTACTACTACTACTACTGCAAGTACTGCTACTACTAATAATACTACTACCACTACTACTACTCTGAGTACTTCTACTACAACTACTACTTCTTCAACTACTAGAACTACTAAAACAACATCAGCCACTACTACTTCTACAACAACAACAACAACTACTACTACTACTACTACTACAAGTACAACTACCACAACTACTACTACTTCTACTACTTCTTCAACTACTACTACTATTACTACTACTACTGTTTCTACTACAACTATTACTACTTTTGCTACTATTACTACTACTACTACACATATTACTACAAATACTACTACTACCATTACTACTACTATTCCTACTACTACTTCTACTACTCTTACTACTTCCACTACTACCACTGCTTCTAACACCACTTCTACTGTCAATACTGCTACTACTGCTACTCCTACAACTATTACTACTTCTCGTATTACTGCTACTACTTGTATTTTTACTGCTACTAATGCTAGTACTTCAATTGCTACTCCTATTACTCCTCCTCCTACAACTACTACTATTCCTACTACTACTAGTTCTACTACTACTGCCCCTACTACTACCCCTACTCCTACACCCACTCCTATCACTACTACTTCTACAACTACTACTCCTCCTACTACTACAACTAATACTATACCTATTACTACTAATATGCCTACTACTACTACAACTTCTACTACTACTATAACTACTGCCATTCCTACTACTTCTTTGACTACTATTTCTACTACCCATACTACTTTTCCTAATCCTACAGCTACTTCTCCTAGTACTACCACTACTGCTACTACTACTACCACTACCGCTACTACTACAACAACTACTACTGCTCCTATGACTACCCGTACTGCTACCCTACTCCTATTACTACTACTACTACTACTACTACAACTACCTGTACTACGATAATAACTGTTAAAACTACTTCTACTACTTCTACTACTGCAACAAGTACCACTGCTACTACAGCTGCGACTGCTCATACTAGTACTACTTCTACTTCTATGGCTCTTACTAGTACTACTACTGCTACTACTATTGCTACTACAACTACAACTGCTATAGCTATTACTACTGTTGTTGCTGCTGTAGCAACTCTTACTACTACTACTACAACTCCTATAACTATTACTACTACCACCACTACTACAACAACTACTACTATTAGTGCTTCTACTACTACTACAACTACTATCACTTCTACTACTAATTCTACTACTACTACAACTACTATTACTATGACTACTAGAACTAGTAGTAGTACTACTACAACAATAACTGCTACAACTACTATAATAATAACAACTACTACTTCTACTGCAACTACTACTCCAACAGCTTCTGCTAATCCTCCTCCTACTACTACAACTACACCTACCACTACTGCTTCTTCTACTACTACTTCTGCTGCTGCTGCTGCTACTACAACTACGACTACTTCTTCGAATACTATTGCCACTCGTGCAACAATTACTGCAATGACTAATACAGCTACTACAGAAACAACAACAACAACAACTACTACTACTACTCTAACTACAACAACTACTTCTACAACAATAACAACAATAACAACTACCACTACTAATACTACTACTACTACAATCGCTACAACTACTACAACTGCCTCTAGTACTACTACCGTTGTGACTACTACTACACTACAACTATTATAACTATTTCTACTAGTACTACTACAACTCCCGCAACTACTACTATCACTACTATCAATACATCTGCTCCTACTATGACTACTACTACTACTACTACTACTCGACCACAATAACAACAACAACTACTACTACTACCGTTGTGACTACTACTACTACTGCTACTCCTAGTCTACTACAACTACTTCTACTACTGCTACTATAACTAATACTACAACTATTGCTGCTACTACTTCTACTATGACTACTACTACTACTAAAACAACAACAACTACTACTACTACTCCTACTACTACTATAGCTACTGTTGTTGCGACAATAACAAAGGCTACTACTATTAGTAGGACTACAACCACTACTACTACTACCACTACTACTACTACTACTAGTACTCTGACTACTACAACAACAACAACAACAACTACTACTACCGCTACTACTACCACTACTACTACTACTGCAACTACAACTACTACTATTACTACTACTACTACTAGTACTACAACCACTACTATTACTACTATTAGTAGGACTACAACCACTACTACTACCACTACTACTGCTACTACTACTACTACTACTACTACTACTATTACTACTACTACTACTACTACTTCTACTACTACTACTACTAGTACTACTACCGCTACTACTACCGCTACTACTCCTTCTGCTCTTGCGACAACTACTACTATTACTACTACTACTACTACTACTACAACTCCTACTAAAATAATAATTATTTTTAATACTATTATTATTACTACTATAGCTATTACTACTATTAGTACAACTTCTACTACTACTACTACTATAACATTTACGATTTTGAATGCTATTATTATTATTATTACTACTACTACTAATACTAATGCTATTACTATTTTTGCTACTACTAATAATGCGGCTACTACTACTACAACTACAACTTCTACTTTTACTACTACTTCTACCACAACTACTATTACTATTGCTACTATTACTACTTCTATTGTTATTCCTACTATTACTCCTACTACTAGTACAACTCTTACAACTTCTATGACTACTATTAGTATTGCTGCTCCTACGTCTACAACGACTACTAATACTCTCACTACTAATACTAGAACTACTACTACTACTTCTGTTACTACTAATGCTACTACTACTACTGCTACTACTACTACTACTACTACTACTACTACTACTGCTGCTGCTACTGCTGCTGCTGCAACTACAACTACTACTACTCCTCCTCCTACTACTTCTATAACTACCACTACTACTACTACAACCACTATTACTACTACAACTAATCCTATGCGAACTCCTATTCCTACTACAACTCCTACTACTACTTCTACTACTACAACTACCACTTCTGCCACAATATTACTACTACTATTCTTACTACTACTACTAGCACTGCTACAACTACTAAGACTTGTACTCCTATTGCCACTACTACTACTGTTGCTACTCCTACTACTGTTCTTACACTTATATCTACTGCGACTGTAACTACTAGTACTACAACTATAGCAATTACTACTACTTCTACTACTACTACTACTACTACAACTTGTACTACTGCCATAATTTCTACTACTGCTGCTACTGTTGCCTCTCGTACTACTACTACTACAACAACAACAACAACAAAAACAACAATAACTACTACTCCTACTACTACTACTATTACGGTAGTACTACTCCTAATACTTCTCCTTCTAACACTCCAACTAGTTCTAATACTACTCTTGCTTCTCCAACAATCACTACAACTGCTAGTACTCCGACCATACCTACTACTCCGACTACTACTACTACTACTACTTCTAGTGCTACTACTACTACTCCTACTACTATTACTCTTACTACTACTACTACTACTACTACTACTACTACTACTACTACTACTACTACTACTACTATTACTACTACTTCTGCAGCTACTACTTCTGTAATTACAACTACTGCTACTACTACCACTACTAGGACTACTTCTACTACTCCTACTCCCACTCCTACTCCTACAACAACTACTACTACTCCTACACCTACTCCTACTCCCACTCCCACAATTGCTACTACAACTCCTACTACCACTAATACTACTACTATGACAATAATAACAACAACTACTACTACTCCTCATGGTCCTACTCCTGTTGCTACTACTGCTACTCCTACTCCTACTCCTACTACAACTAGTACTACTACTACTACTGCTAATACAACTATTACTACAACTATAACAACTATTATTGCAACTACTACTGCTACTACTACTACTACATCTATTACTATTGCAACAAGTACTACCACTACTATTACAACTACTACTACAACTACTGCTGCTCCTGCCTCCTACTACTACTATTACAACAACAACAACAACAACAACTACTACTACTACTACAACTACTACTACAACCTCTACTACTACCACTACTACTATATCTACTACTACTACTAATAATAATAATAATAATAATAATACTATTACTAATACTATTACTACTACTTCTACTACTACAACTACTACTACTGCTTTGACCACTAGTACAACTTCTACTACTACTACTACTACTACTGCTATCAGCACTACTACCACTACAATTATGACTACTATGACCACCACAACACCACCACCACTACTACTACTATAACCACTACTACCGTTTCTACCACTTCTACATCTACTACAACCTCAATCACCACTACTACTTCTACAACTACTACTACTACTATTACTTCGAGTACTATAACAAGAACTACTACTAGTACAACAACAACAACTGCTACTACTACCACTACTACTGCTAATCCTCCATCTATAACTTCCACTGTTACTACAACTACTGCCACTACTCCTACTACTACTATAATTATTACTAGCACTATTATTGTTACTACTACTACTACTATTAATACAATAACAACTACTACGACAACAACTACTACTACTATTATCGCTACTACACCTACTGCTACTATTACTACTACTAGTACTACTACTGCTGCTACTACTACTACTACTACTACTCCTACGACTACATCTACTACAACTACTATTTCCACTACTACCACTACTACTTCTACGATGACTCCTACTATTACCACTAGTACTACGACTACTACTCTATCTACTACTACTGCTGCTGCTATTACTATTACTACTCCTACTTCTACTACGAGTACTATTACCACTACTACTACTACTATTGCTATAGCTATTACTACAGCAATAACTGCTACTACTTCTACTGCTGCTACTATTACTACTTCTACTACTACTAATCAAGTATTGTTGCCACTATGATTGCTACTACAACAGCCAGCACTTCTACTACTACTACTACTACTACTTCTACTATTACTTCTACTACTACTTCGTCTCCTACTACTTCTTCAACTGCTTCTACTGCTACTACTGCTGCTGCTGCTACAACTTCTACTACTACTATAGCTTCCACTGCTAACTACTATTGTTGCTACTACAACTACTTCTTTTACCACTTTGGCTACCACTAGTACTACTACTACTATTACAACAACAACAACTACTACTACTACTACAACAGTTGCTACTACTATTGCTAGTACAACTACAGGTACTTTTACTCCTACTACTACCACTACAACTACAGCTGTTGCTGCTGCTACTACTACCATTACTCCTCCTACTATTACTACTACTACTGCTGCTACTACAACTACTAAGGCTTATACTACTACTACAGCTGGCACTACTACTATTACTTATACTAGTACAACTACTACTACTACTGCTACCACTTCTGCTTCTACTACTAGGACTGCTAGTTATACTACTACTGCTACTACTACGATTTGTGTGACTTTTGTTACTGCTCATACAATTACTACTACTACTGGTACCATTGCTACTACTACTACAACTATTACTACTGTTGCTGCTACTGCTACTGCTACTACTCCTACTCCTTCTACTAGTACCTCTAGATCTACTACTACTACTACTTCTACTACTACTACTACTACTACTACTACTACTATTGCAACTACTACTACCACTATTAAAGCTATTAGTACTTCTATTACTACTATTTCCTCTGCTACCACTATTGCAGCTACTTCTACTACTCCTACCACTTCTCCTACTACTTCTGCGACTACTACCATAGCCACTACTGGTACTACTTCAACTGCTAGTTATACTACTACTACAACTACTACTTCTGCAATTGATACTATTGCTACTACTATTGCTACTACTGCTGCTACTGTCGCTACTACTACTACTGCTGCTACTAGTACCGCAACTGCTGCTGCTACTACTACAACTTCTACTACTACTTCCAATACTACGACTATAGCTGCTACTACTATAATAACTACTACTAGTACTACTACTACTATTGCTACTACTATGACTCCTCCTCCTACTACTACTACAACTACTATGACTTTTACTGCTACTATTACTATCACTACAATACTACTTATACCACACCTACAACTACTACAATTGCGACTAGTGCAACAGCCACTACTATTACCACAACTATGGCTGCTATTGCTACTGCTGCTGCTACTACTACTAATACTACTATAATTGCTTCTGCTATTACTACTACTGCTACTTCTAATACTACCAATACTACAGTTCCTACTGCTACTGCTACTACTACTGCTACCACTACTTCTGTTACTACTACTAGTAGTACTATGTCTACTACTTTCATGACTATTACTACTATTACTGCTGCTTCAGCTACTATTATTACCGATACTACTTCTACTAGTACTAGTACTACTACTACTACTACCACTACTTCTACTACTACTATAAGTACTACCACTACTTCTGCAATTGCTACTATAACAATCATAGCTACTATTAGCACTAATAATACTACTACTACAATGACTATTACTAACACTGCTTCTACTACTAATACTATTGCTACTACTACTACTACTACTACTACTGCTACTATGACTGCTACCCCTACTACTACAACCACTACTACAATAATAGTAGCTATAGTAATAGTTATTGCTATAGCATCAACAGCAGTAGTAGTACTATTGGTAGTAGTAGTAGTAGTAGTTGTAGTAGTAGTAGTAGAAGAAGTAGTAGTTGTAGTAGTAGTAGAAGTAGTAGTAGAAGTAGTAGTAGTAGGTGTTATTGTAGTAGTAGTTGTTGTAGCAAGAGTAGTAGTACTAGTAGTAGGAGACATTTTAGTAGTTGTAGTAGTAGCGGTAGTAGTAGTAGTTTTAGTAGTAATAGTAGTAGTAGCAATAATAAGAGTAGTTGTAGCAAAAGTTGTAGAAACTATAATAGCCATTGTTGTAGTAGTAGCAATATTTGTAATAGTATTAGTAGTTGTTGTTTGTGTACTAGTAGCAGTAGTTGTAGTAGCAGTTATACTTATAGTAGTAGGTGGATGAGTGTAGTAGTAGTAGTAGTAGTTATTATTGTAGTAGTTGTAACTGTTGCAGTATTAGTAGAGGCATCAATAGTAGTAGTAGTATTAGTAGCAGTAGGAGTATAAGTAGTAGTTATAGTAGTGCAGCGGTAGTTGTAGTAGTAGTTTGAGTAGCTGTAGGAGTAGTAGCAGTAGCAATAGGAGTAGTAATAGCAGTGGTAGTAGTCATTGTAGTAATAGGAATATTAGTAGTAGTAGCACTAGTAGTAGAAGTAGGATTTATTATTTTAGCAGTAGTAGTAGTAATAATAGAGTAGTAGTAGTAGTAGCAGTAAGAGTAGTTGTAGCAGTAGAAGTAATAGTAGTGGTGGTGGTGGTGGTAGTAGTAGTAGTAGCAGCAGTAGTAGCAACAATAGTAGTAGTAGTAGTCAGAGTAGTAGTAGTAGTACTAGTAGTACTCATACTAGTAGTGGTAGCAGTAGTAGTAGCAATAGTAGTTGTAGTTGTAAGAGTAGCAAAATTAGTAGTAGTAGTTGTTGTAGCAGAAGTAGTAGTTGTAGCAATAGTAATAGTAGTAGTAGTAGTCGCAACAGTAGTAGTAGCTGGAGCAGTAGTAGAAATTATAGTAGTACTTGTAAGAGCAGCAACAACAATAGTACTAGTACTAATTGTATTAGTAGTAATAGTAATAGTAGTGGTTGTACTTGTAATAGTAATAATAGCAGTAGGAATAGGAGTAGGTATAGCATTAAGAGTAGTAATAGTAGCAGTAGTAGTAGTAGTAAGAGTACTAGTAGTAGTAGTAGCAGTAGTAGCAAGAGTAGTAAGAGTAATAGTAGTAAGAGTAGTAGTAGTAGTAGAAGTAGTAGTAGTAGTAGTAAGAGTAGTAATAGTAGTAGCTGTAGTAGTGGTAGTAGTTAATCAGAGTAGGTGTAGGAGTAGGAGTAACAATAGGAGGAGGATTAGGTGTAGTAGTAGTAGTAGCAATAGTAGTAGTAGTAGTAGTAGTAGTTTAGTAGTAGTAGTAGTAGTAGTAGCAGTAGGAGCAGTAGTAGTAGTAGGAGTAGCTGTAGTAGTAGCAGTAACAATAGTAGTAGCAATAGTAGTATTAGTATTAATAGTAATAGTGGTAGTAGTGGTAGTTGCAGTAGTAGAAGTTGTAGTAGCAGCAGCAGAAGTAGTAGGCGTTGTAGTGGTAGTAGTAGTAATAGTTGATATAGTAGCAGTAAGAGTAGCAATCAGAGTAATAAGTGTTGCTAAAGTGTTAGTAGTAGTTATTGTAGTAGTGCTAGCAGAAGTAGTGATAATAGTAGTAGTAGTAGCAGTAGTGGTATTAGTAGTAGTAAGAGAAGTAGTAGGAGTAGTAGTTGTAATAGTAGTAGCAACCATATAGTAGCAGCTGCCATAGTAGCAGCAGCTGCCACAGCAACCATAATAGTAGCAGTAGTAGTAGTAGCACTCGAAGTAATAGTATTAGTGGTAGTAGTAATTGTGGCAGTAGTAGTAGTAGTAGTAGTCATGGTGGTGGTGGTGGTAGTAGTAGTAATAGGAGTAGTAGTTGTAGTAGTAGTAGCTGAAGAAGTAGTAGTAGTATTTTTGGTAGCAGTAGTAGTAGTAGGAGTTTGAGTGGAAATAGTTGAAGCAGTAGTTGTTATTGTTGTTGTTGTTATTGTTGTAGTATTAGCTGTAGAGGAAGTAGGAGTTGTGGTTAAAGTAGTTGTGGTAGTAGTAGTAGTAGCCGCAGTGTCAGCTACAGTAGTAGTAGCTGTAGTTGTAGTGGTAGTAGTAGTTGTAGTAGTAGTAGTAGTTGCAGTAGTACAAGTAGTGGTAGTAGTCATTATAGTAGTAAAATTAGTTGCATTTGTAGTAATAATAGTAGTAGCGGTAGTTATTGTAGTAGTAGTAGTAGGAGCGGTAGTAGCAGCATGAGTTGGAGGAGTAGTAGGAGCATTAGTAGTAGTAGTAGTAGTACAGTAGTAGTAGTAGGAGTAGTAGTTGTAGTAGCAATAGCAGGAGTAGTAGTAGCATAGTAGACGAAGTAGTAGTAGTAGTAGAAGTAGGAGCAGTAACGGTAGTTGTAGTAATAGAAGCAGTAGCAGTTGTAGTAATAGTAGTAGGAGGGTTAGGAGTAGTGCTAGTAGTAGGAGTTGTAGTAGTAGTTACAATAGTTGTAGTAGCGATAGTAGTAGTAGTAGCTGTTGCTGTTGGAGTATTAGGATTAGTAGTAGTCGTAGTATTATTAGTAGTAGGAGTAGCAATAGCAATAGGGGTAGTAGACATAGTTGTAATAGTAGTATTAGTAGTAGTAGTACTAGTAGGATTAGGAGTGGGACTAGTAGCAGGATTAGTGGTTGTTGAAGTGGTGGCACTAGTAGTAGTAGTATTAGGAGTAGTAGTACTAGCAGCAGCAGCAGCAGGAGTAGTAGTAGTAGTTACTAGAGTGGTAGTTGTCGGATTAGGGGAAGCAGTGGTAGTAGGAGTTGTAGTGGTAATGGGAGTTGAAGTAGTAGTAGTAGTGGTAGTAGTAGTAGTAGGAGTAGAAGTAGTAGTAGTAGGATTAGGAGCTGGAATAGTAGTAGTACTAGTAGCAATAGTAGTAGCATTAATGGTAGTAGCTATTGTAGAAGGAGTAGTAGTAGCAGCATTTGTACTAGAAGTAGAAGTAGTAGTAGCAGCAGCTGCAGTAGTAGTTGCTGTAGTAGTAGTAGTGGTGGTAGTAATAGGAGTAGTAGTTGTAGTAGTAGTAATAGGAGTGGTAGTAGTTACTACAGCAGTCGTAGCATTAGTTGGAATAGTAGTAGTGGTAGGAATAGTAGTTGTAGTAGTTGTTGTTGTTGTAAATGCAATAATAGCAAGAGTAGTAGTAGTAGTAGTAGTAGTAGTAGAAGTAGTCGGAGTTGTAGTGGTAGTAGTAGTAGTAGCAGCAGTAGTAGTAGTAGGAGTACGAGGGGAAATAGTAGAGGTAGCAGTAGCTATAGTAATAGTAGAAGTAGAAGTAGTAGTAGTAGTAATAGAATCAGTAGCAGTAGTAGCAGCCACGACTATAGTAGTAGTAGTAGTAGCAATAAAAAGAGTAGTTGCAGTAGGAGAAGCAATAGTTGTGGTAAGAGAAGTTAGGGTACTAGCAGTACCAGTAGTAGTGTTAGTAGTAGTAGTAGCCGTAGCTGCAGCAACAGTAGTAGTTATTGTTGTAGTATTAGTAGTGGCATTCGTAGTCATTGTAGTAGTATTTGTATCAGAAGTAGTGAAGTAGAAGTAATATTATGAGTGATACTAGTAATTATAGTAGCAGGAGTAGTAGTAATAGGAGTAGTAATAGTAATTGAAGTAGCAATAGTTGTTATTGTAGTATTAGTAGTAATAGGATTAATAGTAGTAGTAGTAGTAGTAGTAGTTGTTGTTGTTGTTGTTGTTGTTGTAGTAGTAGTAGTAGTAGTAGTAGTTGTTGTTGTTGTTGTTGTTGTTGTTGTTGTTGTAGTATTAGTAGTAGTAGAATGAGTAGGAGTAGTAGTAGGACTAGTAGGAGTAGGAGTAGTAGTAGGAGTAGCAAGAGTTGTAGTTGGAGTAAGAGTAGTGGCAGAAGTACTAGTAGTAGTAATAGTAGCAGCTGCAACAATAGTAGCACCAGCACATGCAGCAACAGCAGCAGCTGTAGTAGTAGTAATAGGAGTTGGAGTAGTATTTCTATAATTAGGAGTAGGAGCAACAGTAGTTGGAGTAGTAGTAGTTTTAGTAGTGATAGTTGTAGCAGTAGCAGTTGGAGTACTAGTTGGAGCAGTAGTAGGACTAAGAGTAGTAGTAGTGGTGGTGGTGGTGGTGGTTGTGGTGGTGGTGGTGGTAGTAGTAGTAATAGTAGCAGTTGCAGCTGCCATAGTAGTAGTAGTAGATATAGTAGTGGTAGCAATTTTAGTAGTAGTAGTAGTGGCAGTAGTAGTAGTTGAAGTTGTAGTATTAGTAGTTGTAGTAGTAGTAGCACTAGTAGTAGTAATAGTAGTAGTTGTTGGAGTACTAGTAGTAGTTGTAGCACTAGTAGAGGAGGAGGAGGAGTAGGAGTAGGAGTATTAGTAGTAGTAGTGGCAATAGTAGGAGTAGGAATAGGAGTAGTGGTAGCAATAGTTGGAGTAATAGGACTAGTGGTTGTAGTAGCAGAAGTAGTTGTAGTAGTAGGTGTAGTAGTAGTAGTGGTGGTGGTGGTGGTGGTGGTAGTAGTAGTAGTAGCAGCTGCTGCAGCAGCAGCAGTAGTAAAAGAAGTAGTAGTAGTAGTTGTAGTAGTACTATGAGTAGGAGTAGTTATAGTTGTAGTAGGAGTAGAAGTAGGAGTAGTAACAGTAGTAGTAGGAATAGTAGTAGCATTAGTACTTGTAGTGTAGTAGTAGTAGTAGTAGTAGTAGTAGTAGTAGTAGTAGTAGTAATAGTAGTCGTAGTAATAGTGATAGTAGAAGCATTAGTAGTTGTAATAGTAATAGTTATAGTAGTAGTATTAGTAGTAGTAGTAGTAGTTGCAGCAACAGTTGCCACAGTAGTAGGAGTAAGCATAGTAGTTTTAATAATAAAAGAAGTAGCGGTAGTAGTACTAGCAGTGGTTGTGGTATTAGTAGCAGCAGTAGCAGCACTTGTAATTTTTGTGGTAGTAGTAGCAGTAGTTGATGTAGTAGTCGGAGGAGTAGAGGTAATAATAGTAGTAGTAGTGGTGGTGGTGATAGTTGCAACATCAGTAATAGTAGGAGGAGTTGGGGTAAGAGTAGTCATAGAAGTAGTAGGAGTTGTAATAGTAGCAGTAGTAGCAGTAGCAGAAGATGGAGTAGGAGAAGTAGTAGCAATAGTAGGAGTAGCGGCAGTAGTAGTAGTAGCTGGAGTAGTAGTAGGAGTAGGAGTAGTAGTAGATGTTTTTGTAGTAGTGGTTGCAGTAACAGTAGTAGTATTAGTAGTAATAGTAGCAGTAGTAGTGGTAGTAGAAGTAGTTGTAGGCAAAGTATTAGAAGTAAGAGTAGCACTAGTAGTCATGGTAGTAGTAATAGCTGTAGTGGTAACAGTAGTAGTAGGAGTAGTTGTTGGAGAAGTACTAGTAGGTTTAGTAGTTATAGTAGTAGTCGTAGTAGTAGTAGTCATAGTAATAGCAGTAGTAGTTGTAGTAGCAGTAGTAGAAGTCGTAAGAGAAATTGTAGAAGTAGGAGGAGGAGGAGGAGCAGCAGTAATAGTAATCAAAGTAGTAGTAATGGTAGGAGTCGGAGCAGGAATTGTTGTTGTAGTAGTAGTAGTATTAGTAGTAGTAGTTGTTGTAGTAGAAGAGTAATAGTAGTAGTAGTATTATTAGCAGTAGTAGAAGAGTAGTAAAGTAGTAGTAGTAGCAGTAGTAGTTGTTGTTGTTGTAGTAATAGTAGTAGTAGTAGTGGTTGTAATAGTAGTAGTAGTAGTAGCAATAGCAGTAGGGAAAGGAGTTGTAGTCGTAGAAGTAGTAGATGTAGTAGTAGTAAGAGTACTAGTAGGTGTAGTAGTTGTAGTAGTAGTAGTAGAAGTAGCAGTAGGAGGAATAGTTGTAGTTGTAGTAATAGTTGTAATAATAGTAGTATTAGTAGTAGTAGTTATTGTTGTTGTAGTAGTAGTTGTAAAAACAGCAGTAGCAGTAGCAGTAGGAGTAGGAGTAGGAGTAGTAGTAGTAGGAGTAATAGTTGTAGGAGTAGTAGTAGTAGCAGTAGTAGGAGTAAGAGTAGTAGTAGTTGTAGTAGTAGTACTAGTAGTAATGGCAATAGCAGTAGTAGCAATAGTAATAGTACTAGCAGTAGTAATAGGAGAAGTATTAGTAGTAATAGCAGTAGCAGTAACAGTAGTCGTAGAAGTAGTTATAATTGTGTTAGGATTAGTAGTAGAAGTAGTAGTAGAAGCAGTCGAGTAGAAGTAGTATTCCTATTAGTAGTAGTAGAAGTAGTAGTAGACGCAGTAGTAATAAGACTAGTAGCACTTTGACTTCTAGTAGTAGAAGTGGTAGTCATAGTAGTAGGAGTAGCAGTTGAAGTAGCAGCTGTAGTAGTAGAAGTTGTAGCAGTAGCTAGGGTTGTGCATTATTCGGTCAAAACCTAATTAACCGACCGAACCGAAATCGAATAACCAATTCAGTTCGGGTTTTTTGGTTTTCGGTTTGGTTCGGTTTTGAAAAAAAAAATTTAAAATTCGGTTCGGTTTCGGTTTTTTATTTTGAAAAATCGTAAAAACCGAACCGAACCGAATTATATATATACCTATATACTGCCAGTAGGTTTTGGTTTTAGGCTAATCGGTTCAAACAGCCCTATATATTATCGCTATCAGCACGAGCGGTTTGTTGCTCTCGCCTCTCATTTCAGCCCTAACCCTAAATCCCGAATTTTCGACCGCCTCTTGCTCTCGCTGCTGCGGTGCTGCACTTTCATCCCTGCAGCTGCGGTGTTGCACCGTGTCGGTGACATCACTTTCATCCACCCCCGGACCCCCCTCCTCCTCTTAGGCTCTGAGTCCCGACTACCGATGCCTCAATATCTATCTGGTCGACGCTCTAAGCTTCAATCGCTCACTTTTCTACGATAGATTAAGCTGCAAGGTGAGCATATTTAGGAAATTATGAAATTTAGGATTGATTTTTTGTGAAATTAAATTAGGGTTTTTTGATTTCATACGATTTTATTGTTAGATCAGTAAATCCGCAGTTCCGAACTGACGATTTTTCTTGTCCTTCATCCCTGTAGCTGCGGTGTTGCGCCGTGTCGGTGACATCGCTTTCGTCCAACCCTGGACCCCCCTCCTCCTCTGAGGCTCTGAGTCCCGACGCGTCAATATCTCTCTGGTCGACGCTCTGAGCTTTAATCTCTCATTTTCTTTACAACGGATTATTTAGGGTTGAATTTTGTGAAATTAAATTACGGTTTTTTGATTTCATATGATTTAATCTGTAATTCTTTATTTTTCTATTGATAGATGTTGAACGAGAATGAGTGTCAAGAGCTTTCAATCACAAATCCAGTTATTCCAAGTCCAATGCCAATTTCTGCTTCTCAGGGAAGTTCTACGCCTATGGATATCGAAGTTTCAAACGAGGGCAATGCATCTACGTGCAGTACAAAGCCTCCAATTCCAAGAAAGAGAATGGCAGCACGATCAGCAGTATGGGAGCATTACACAAAATTCACAGAGTCGGGCAAGTCAACCAAAGCCAGATGCAACTACTGTGGTAATGAATTCTTTTGTGATTCAAAACAAAATGGTACTTCTTCTCTTACACATCACATGAATCAATGCAAGCAATATCCATATAATTTTGATACACATCAAACACAACTTGCTATGCAACCTATTCAGAAAGAAGTAGCAAATGAGTCTGTGCTAACTAGCTGGAAGTTTGATCAAGAAAAAATTAGAAAACCACTGGCATACATGATTGTTGTAGATGAACTGTCTTTTAGTTTTGTGCAACATGAAGGTTTTCAATACTTTATGTCTCAAGCTTGTCCTAGATTTTGAATGCCCTCGTGTTGGACTATGACTAGAGACTGTTTTCAACTCTACCATGATGAAAAGGTAAAGTTGAAACAATATTTTAGAGAGTCCAAACAAAGAGTTTGTTTGACCACTAATACTTGGAGCTCAATTCAAAACATAAACTATATGTGTATCACAGCACATTATATTGATATTGATTGGAACTTAAGAAAAAACTTTTGAATTTTTGCAAAATTACAAGTCATAAGGGTGAAGTTATAGGAAAAGCAATTGAAAAATGTCTGCCTGAATGGAGAATTGATAATGTTTTGATTGTTACTGTTGATAATGCCTCTTCAAATGATACTGCTATTTCCTATTTGAAGAAAAACTTTTTGAATTGGGGCACTTGTTTGGCACAAGGAAAATATATTCATACGCGTTGCATAGCACATATCATTAATCTTGTGGTGAAAGGTAGTTTGAAAGAGATGGCAGATTCCATTGCTCGGGTTAGATCTACAGTTAAATATATGAGATATTTTCCCGCAAGATAGCAGAGGTTCAAAGAATGTGTGGAAATTGAAAAAATTGAAAGCAAAAAATGTCTTTGTTTGGATGTATCCATAAGGTGGAATTCCACCTATATGATGCTTGAAGCAGCTCAAACTTTTGAGAGGGCTTTTGAAAAATTTGAAGAGGAAGATAGCAATTTCTATCATGAGCTTAATAATGAAGATGAAACTCCTCTATCTTTTGATTGGCAGAATGTTAGGTGACTTATTACATTCTTAGAGCATTTCTATGAGTTGACTCTTCGAGTTTCTGGCTCTATGTATGTTACAAGTAATTTATTTTTTGATAAAATTTGTCAAGTTAACCTTCTTTTGAATCTGTGGAAAGTCAGCAGTGATACAAAAGTCCAAGATATGGCTGCTATGATGAAAGACAAATATGACAAGTATTGGGGTGAGCCAGAGAAGATTAATATGCTTCTCTTTGTTCCTGTTGTCTTTGATCCAAGACGCAAGTTAGAATATGTTGAGTTTGGAGTTGAAAAAATGTATGAAGGTGAAAGATGTGTCATGATGAGGAGAAAGTTGCATGAAGTTGTATATGATTTGTTCAAAGAGTACAGGATGTGAATGCCATCTGGTGAAGGATCAAGTATGCCAAAGGAATCGGGAAAGTACATCTTAAGTAGTCTATTTGCTGAGCATAGAAAAAGTTTCATGGGTGATGAAATGAAGTCTGAGCTAGACAAGTATTTGTCAGAGGATCTTGAAAAAAATGAGCCAAACTTTGATGTTCTGGGCTTCTGGAAAGTGAATAGCTGCAGATTTCCTATTCTGTCACATGTGGCTCGTGATGTATTAGCTATACCTATCTCTATAGTGGCCTCTGAATCAGCTTTTAACACAGGAGGGTGCATACTTGATCATTTTTGTAGCTCTCTGAATCCTACACTAGTACAAGCTCTCGTTTGCACTCAAGATTGGATTAAAAATTCAAAAACAGAAATCAATGTTGAGGAAAGTTTGTAAGAACTTGAAAAGATTCAAGAGGGTAAGATTTGCATTGCTAATATTTTTATTATTACATTGTATATTTCTTTATTATGATCAAATAATCATTGAATGGTTTTTTTATTTCAGAGTTGACAAAGATGAAATTGGATGTCACAACCATTGAATTTTGAGAAGTCATCTTAAGGTTAGAATATGCTTACTTATTTTTTATGCATTTCTTTTCATGTTTCTAACTTTCTATGGTCATCTCTTGCAGATTCATTCTTATATATCCTTATCATTCAAGTGCATCATAGCATCAGTGCATGTGTGAAGGTATGATCTTACAGTCCTTAGTTCCTTACCCAGGTACGTACTTACCTGATATTTTCTTAATTGCTTTTACTGTGATGATATTTTACTATGTTTTTTAGGTTCAACAATATGATCCAACTATCCAGGGATAGGTATGTATCCAAGTATTATTTTGTAGGAGCAGGTTGATGCCTGAGGGGAGACATCTTCATTCTTAATGATGCATCAATGCCATCTGAGCCTCTTGAATTTTTGCTTTTATTTGAGGTTTTTTTGTCTTTGGTGTTTTGATGCGGAGGTGTTCCAATGGTCCCCTACTCTGGCTTCGTCCTCTTCACTTTGTAGCAATGGCATGGTTGTTTTGATGGCCTGTGAAGGCAACCACTACCTACCATTCACGCATGGGGAGAGCCAGAGAGGGATGTTGGGTTTTGACAATGGATCAAAGGCGAATATGATGGTATGACCCTCTTGAAATTGTTTTATGGTTTCTTTAATGATATTTGTTGAATTTTTCATAAGCTGTTCGAGGCGATGAAGATGTTGAATCATTGGCTCATTGCCATATGCTATGCTCAGATGTGGGCAAGTGACTGATTGGATGATTGTCTCCTTCTTTAGCTTCACCCTAGTAATGTTATGCTGCTTGGAAGTTGGAACTTCTGGCTTCAGTTCTGTTACTTTTTTACATGGGACTACAGGAGATTTCTCAAGCTTTTCTTAATGGACCAATGTACATGATATAATCCTTCAAAGTTCAAATGCTAACTGATTACTGAATTGATCATATTTATTTTGAACCACATAATTACAGTTGTTGTCTTGCAGCTTGCTGATGTTGAGTTATTTGACTTGTAAGAATGATATTATAGCCTTATAGAGTTATAGGATTGTCCTGCTACTGTACATTGTCCTGCAACTCTGCAAGCATGAAGTTGAATTGTTGAAGTGTTCTGCACCAGTGCAGCTTGCCAGCTTCTGCTACTATACAATATACATTGTCTTGTTGCTCGCCTGCTCCTGCAAGTATGAAGTTGAAGTGTTGAACTGTTGAATACTTGGAACTAGGAAGTCTTGAAGTGTCTTGCTACATAACGTTGAACTATTCAACTGTTGAAGTGTTTTGCAGCTTGCCCGCTTCTGCTAGACTGCTACTATACATTGTCCTGCTGCTCCTGCAACTTGAACACTTGATTCACTTGAAGTCTTGAAGTGTCTTGCTACATAAAGTTGAGCTGTTGAAGTGTTTTGCAGCTTGCCCGCTTCTACTAGACTGCTAGTCTACTACTATACATTGTCCTCCTATTGCTGCTCCTAGCCTCCTGCTGCTCCTGCAACTTGAAGACTTGATTCACTTAAAGTATTGCAGTGTCTTGCTACATGAAGTTGAGCTGTTGAACTATTTTACAGCTTGCCCGCTTCTGCTAGACAGCTAGTCTGCTACTATATGTTGTCCTGCTGCTGTTACTCCTAACCTCCTACTGCTCCTGCAACTTGAAGACTTGATTCACTTGAAGTCTTGAAGTGTCTTTCTACATGAAGTTGAGCTATTGAAGTGTTTTGCAGCTGACCCGCTTCAGCTAGATTGCTACTATACATTGTCCAGCTGTTAGCCTCCAGCTGCTCTTGCTGCTCCTACAAGTTGAAGACTTGATTCACTTGAAGTCTTGAAATGTCTTGCTCCTGCTTGTGCGATTGTGCCATTGTGGCATGTGAGGTACTGAGATTAACTAATTATTTATTGGGTTGCAATTTTCAAACTTGCAATTGGACTGGGTATCAGCCTATCAGGGTCAGGGATTCAGGGTATGTATAATGTATATCCTGTACTAATTTTTTTTCCCTCATGCAAATGACCAGATCCATTCATCGAAACAGGCTCTTGTAAAAATTTGGTTTGCAATTCGGTTATAACTAAATCGAACCGAAATATTTCGGTTCGGTTCCGATTCGGTTTTTATACTATTCGGTTTGGTTCGGTTTTGGGTTTCAAAATTTCAAAAATTTTGGTTCGGTTTATTCGGTTCGGTTCGGTTCGGTTTTAACCAAATGCACAGCCCTAGCAGTAGCTGCAACAACGGCAGGATTAGGAGTAGCTGTAGTTGGAGCAGGAGTAGTAGTAGTAGTTGCAAGAGTTGGAGTAGGTGTAGAAGTAGTAATAATCGTAGCAGCAGCAGTAAAAGTGGTAGTAGTAGTAGGAGGAGTAGGAAAAGTGGTAGTAGCAGTAGGTGTAGTAATAGTGGTAGTAGTCTCACAAGTAGGAGTAGGAGTAGTAGTAATTATGCTACTGCTACTGTTGCTACTACTACTACTACTACTACTGCTACTGCTCCTCCTACTACTACTGCTACTTCTAAAACCACTACTACTTCTTCTACTACTACTATTGCAACTATTATGGCTACTACTGCTACTAATTCTACAGCTATTGCTACTACTGCTACTACTTCCACGGCTACTGCTTCTATTGCTATTACTACTAATGCAACAATTGCGACTATCCCTATTGCCACTACTATTACTTCTACAACTGCGACTACTGCTACTACTGCTACTTCTACCACCATTATTACTACCACTACTGCTACTGCTACTTATACAGCTACTACAACTACTACGGCTACGACTACTAATTCTACTACTACTACATCTCCTAGAACAACAACAACTAATACTACTACTCCATCTCCTCCTACTATTGTTGTTGTTATTGCTACTACTGCTACAACTATTGCTATTCCTACTAGTACTACTACTACTCCTTCTACTATTGCTACAATTGCTACTACTATAACCACTACTACTACTGCTTCTAATGCTACTACGATTACTAGTACTACTACTATTACTGTTACTGCTACTACTTCTGATACTTCTACTACTGCTAGTATTACAAATGCTACTATTACTATTATAGCTACTGCCGCCGCTACTATATTTCCTACTACTAATACTTCTCCTGCTATTACTACTTCTCCTACTACTACTACAACTACTACTACTACTACTACTACTAGTCCTACTACTACTACTACTAATAATAATAATAATACTATTACTGCTACCACTACTACTAATACTAATACTAATATTATTCCCACTACCACTGCAACTACTACTATTACTACTATTAATACTACTACTCTAGGTACCACTACTACTCCTAACACTACTACTACTGCTGCTGCTATTAGAACTACTATTACGGTTACTACAACATCTATTACTACTGTGGTTGTTACTACTACTTTTACAATAATTACAACTACTTATACTACTATTACTACCACTACTACTACGACTGCTACTACTCATAGTACTACTGCTGCTACAACAAATACTACTACAACCACTAATATTACTCTTTCTATGGCTACTACTACTACTACTATGGCTACTACTACTATTATTATTACTACTACTACTACTACTATTCCAACTCCTACTCCTACTACTGCCACTACCACTGCTTTTACTACTACTACTACTATTACTACTACTACTACTACTACTACTTCTACTACTATTCCTACTACTACTACTATTACCGATACCACTACTCCTACAACTATTACTACTACTACAAGAACTACTGCTGCTGCTACCACTACACACACACTACAACTCCTACTACTATTCCTACTATTAGACCTACTACTATCACTACTACTAATGTTACTCCTACTTGTGCTGCTACTACTACTACTACTACTGTCACTACTCATACTCCTACTACTACTATTGCTACTACATCAACTCATTCTACTTCTACGACAAAAAAAACTACTACTACGACTATACTATTACTGCGACTTCTGCTACTACTTCTATTGCTACTCTTACTACTACAATTACCACTGCTACTACTACTACTTCTTCTTCTACTGCTACTACTACTACTGCTGCTACTACTACAACTATTGTTACTTCTACTACTGCTGTTGCTACTACTTCTACTACTAATGCTACTATTACTACTGCTGCTGCTGCTGCTGCTACCGCTATTACTATTGCGGCTACTACTACTATTAATACTGCTACTACTCCAATTAGTACTTTCGCTACTATTACTTTGACTACTGCGACTATTACTACTACTACTACTAGTACTACTACTATTACTATTACTACTACTAAAACAACTACTACTTTTGCTACTGCTACTGCTGCTACTATTGCGAATATTGCTATGACTGTGGCTACTATTATTACTACTACTACAACAACAACAACAACTACTACTACTACTATGACCTCTACTACCACTGCTGCTACTTCTACTACAACAACTACTACTATTATAACTCCTACTACTACTACTAGTACTACTACGACAACTAGTATTCCTTCTCCTGTATGTATTCATACTACTACTCCCCCTACTACCACTACTACTACTATTACTACTACTATTACTTTTGCTACTACTATTACTACTACGACTTCTACTTCTGCTACAACCACTACTACTACTGCTATTGCTGCTACTACTACTAATGTGACTACTACTGCTGCTGTTGTTGTTGCTGCTATTACGACTATTTCTACTACTTCTACTACTACTACTCCTCAGATTGCTACAACTATTATTGCTACTACTGCTGCTGCTACAACTGCTGCCCCCACGACTACAACTGCTATTGCTCCTGCAGCTACTGATACCACTACTACTACTACTCCTGCTGCTGCTGCTGCTACTTCTAATAATACTACTAGAACTAGCACTACCACTGCTACTGTTGTTATTACTACTGCAGCTATTAAAACTACTTCTCCTACTACTTCTACTGCTACTATTACTGCAACTACAACTATAACTACTTCTGCTACTACTATAACTAGTACTACCGCTACTATTTCTTCTACTACTATTGCCTCTATTGCTACTACTATAACAAATACTACTAGTACCACAACTACCACTACTACTATCACAACTACAACTGCTACAACTACAATCTTAGTACAGCTACTGGTATTACTGCTTCAATTGCTACTCCTACTACTACTACTGCTATTGCTTCAACTGTTTTTGCTACTGCTGCAACTATAATTGTTACCGATACTACTCCTGCTACAACTACGGCTACTACTACTTGTACTACTACTGCCACTACAACTACTAGTACTACTACTACTCCTACTACTGATACTACTATTGTTGCTACAACTGCTACTCCTACTAATATTATTGCTACTACTACTAGTATTACTATTAATACTACTAGTACAACTTCTGCAACTACAATTACGACAGCTACTACTACTACTTTTGCTACTACAGATACTACAGCTACCACTTCTAGGACTGCGGCTATTATTATTACAACTACTACTACTAGTTCCACCACCACCACTACTACTACTACTACTACTACAACAACTACTACTACTACTACCACTACTACTACAACAACTACTGCCACTACTGCTATTGGTGCTATTTCAACTACTACATCTATTACTGCTACTACTACTACTACCACTATTGTTACTATTACTACTGCTACTACTACTACTAATACTACCACTACTACCACTATTGTTACTATTACTACTGCTACTACTCCTACAACAACTGCTACTATTACTACTACTACAACAACAATTACTACTACTACTACCACTACTACAACTAATACAACTACTACCACTACTACTGATATTACTACTGCTACTACTACTACTATAACTTCTACAACTATTGCTTCTGCTACTACCACTGCTGCTACTACTACATCTACTACTACTACCACAAAAACAACAACTACTACTACAACTAGCACTACTGCTACTGCTGCTACTACTACTGCAATTGCTACTGCTACTACTACAACAACAACAAAAGTTACTACAACTACTAGTAGTAGTAGTGGTACTACTACTACTACTACTACTTCTATTACAACTACTCTGCTGCTACTACTACTGCTACTCCTACTTCTCCGACTATTACAGCAAATACTATTATTACTACCACTACTACTACAACAGCAACAACAACTACTGCTACAGCCACTACTACTACTATTAGAATACTACTCCCACTACTTCTGTTACTACTACAACTCTACTATTACTATTACTGCTGTTACTACTACTGCCACAGCTACTACTGTTACTACTACTGCTACTGCTACTACTATTACTACTACTGCTGTACTACGAGTCCTGCTACTATTCCTAATACTTCCACTACAACTTATACTCCTATAACTACTCCTCTTAGTACTACTACTACTCCTATTACTACTATTACTACTACCATTGCTACTACTACTACTACAACTACTCTTACCACTGCTACTATTACTACTACTACTACCACTACTTTGGCTAATACTACTACTATAGAAAGAACTAGTCCTGTTGTTGTCGCTACTAGTACTATTGCAACTACTTCAACAACTACTACTCCTATTCCAGCGACTAATACTAATGCTAGTACAATTACTACTAGTACTACTACTACTACTACTACTGCTACTAATACTATGCCTGCTACTACTACTACAATGACTGCTACAACTTCTACTATGACTGCTATTACTACTAATATGGTTGCTACTACTACTACTACTTTGACTGCTATTACTACCATTGTTGCTACAACTACTTCTACTACTACAACTACTACCACTGCTACTTTTACCTCTACTACTACTACTACTACTACTAATACAACAGTTATTCCTACTACAACTTCTTCAAATAGTACTACTACAAGAACAACTACTATTACATCTACTACTACTACTACTACTACTACTAATACTACTACTACTACGACTACTACTACTACTACTACTACTACTTCTAAAACTGCTATAGATAATACAAGTACTACTACTACTACTACTACTACTACTAATACAACAGCTATTCCTACTACAACTTCTTCAAATAGTACTACTACAAGAACAACTACTACTGCATCTACTTCTACTACTACTACTACTACTACTACTACTACTACTACTACTACTACTACTACGACTACTACTACTACTACTACTACTACTACTACTTCTAATACTGCTATAGATAATACAAGTACTACTACTACTACTTTAACTAGTACTACTACTACTACTTTAACTAGTACTACTTCTACTCATACTGCTATTGCTGCTTCTACTGCTACAACTGCTATAACTACTACTGCTGCTGCTGCTACTGCTTCTACTAGTGTAACTACTTCTACTACTGCAGCTTCTACTTCTAGTCCATCTACTACTACTTCTGCTGCTGCGACTACTAGTGCTGATGCTACTACTACTTCTGCTACTAGTACTGGTACTGCTATTACTACTATTACTACTACTGCTACAATGACTACGACTGTTGCTACGACTACTATGACTTCTATTAGTGCTTGTACTACTACTATTATTATTATTACTACTACTACTACAAGCACTACTACTACTACTGCTACTACTACTACTCAAACTTCAACTGCTACTCAAACTTCAACTGCTATTATTACTACTACTACAACACTACTACTTCTGCTGCTATTGTCGCTACCCCTAGTGACACTTCAACCATAGTTGCTGTGACTACTACTACTGCTGCTGCTACTTTTGTTGTTGTTGCCCTTACAGGTGATAGCTACTGCTACTACTATTGCTACTACTACTGCTACTTCAGCTACTACTACCACTACTACTACTACTACTACAGCTACTATAACTACTTCTGTTGGAATAACTACTACTGTTGTAGCTACTACTACTACTACTACTACTACTACTTCTACTACTACTACTATTACTACTATTACTACTACTACTATTATTACTACTACTACAACTACTACTCCAGCTGCTACAACTACTTCTACAACTGCTACTATAACTATTACTACTACTAATATTATTATTTGTACTACTACTATTATTACTACTATAACTATTACTACTACAAGTACAACTACTACTATTGCTGCAACTACTGCTATTACTACTACTAAAGCTATTACTACTACTATTACTACTACTAAAGCTATTACTACTCCTGCTATTACTACTACTGCTACTACTACTGCTCCAACTACTACTACTCCGACTGCTACTACTACTTCTGTTATTACTGCTACTACTTGGTTACTACACCTAATGCTACTCCAACTACTACTACTACTTCTACTACTGCTACCACTACTACTACAACAGTTGCTGCTATAACTTCTACTACTCCCACTACTACAACTTTTGCTACTGCTACAACTATGACTGTTGTTACTAGATCACTACTACTACTCCTATTACTACTACTACTACTTCTATTACTATTACGACTATTTATACTATTACTACTACTACTATTATCTACTACAACAACTACTACTACTATACTACTGATGTAACTAGTGCTCCAACATCTGCAATTACTATTGCTGCTATTACTACTATTACTACTGCTACTACTATTGCTACTAGTAGTACTACTACTCCTTCCACTACTACCACTTCTATTATTTCTGCTAGTACTATTGCTACTTCGGTTCCAACACGTGTTGCCACTCCTACTACTACTACTACAACTTTTGCTATTACTACTACTACTACTAGTGCTACAGCCACAACTTCTACTACTACTACTACTACTGCTGCTGCTACTACTACTACAGCTATTGCTGCTAAAACTTCTACTATTACAGATATAGCTACTGTTACTACTACTATTACTACTACTACAATTGTTGCTGCTACAACTACTACGACTACTGCTACTACTACTACTATTGTTGCTGCTACTTCTTCTACCACTACTACTTCGGCTACAACTACTGCTACTTTTATTACGGCTATTAATGCTACTACTATACTACTACTGCTACAACTTCTACTACCACAACTACTACCACCACAACTACTACTACTCCTCCTCCTACTACTACTACGACTACTGCTGCAGTTGCTACTGCTGCTACTCCTTCTACTGCTGCGACTACTTCTCCTACAACTTCTACCACTCCTACTACTACTACTGAAACTACCCTGTTGCTGCTTCTACTGCTACTATTACTATTGCTACTACTATTTCTGCTACAACTACCACTTCTACAGCTACTGGTACCGCTACTATACTTCCACTACAATAACTATTAGTACTACCGCTTCTGCTACTACTACTACTGTTGCTATAGCTACTACTACTGCAGATACAATAGCTATGGCTACTACTGTGACTGCTACTACTACTTCTACTACTATTATTACTACTACTACTCCTAGTCCTGCTACAACTACTATTATTACTACTACTACTATTAGTACTGCTGATACTACTACTATTGCTACTACAACTATGACTTCCACTATTGCTACAACTACGACTACTCCAACTACTACTACTATTATAACTTTTCCCACAATAACAACTGCTACTCCTCTGACTACTGCGACAATGGCTCTTACTACTACTACTACACCTACTCATATTGCTACTACTACTACTACTACTACCTCCAATACTGCTACAACTACTTCCACTACTACTATCGCTACTACAGCAACTATGGCTACTACTACTACTACTACTACTACTACTACTACTCCAGCTATCGCTACTACTGCTACTACTACTACTATTACTACTACTACTACTACTACTACTACTACTACTCCTGCTGCTGCTACTATTGCTACTTCTGCTACTATTACAACTACTGCAACTACTGTTGCTTCTATTTCTAATACTACTACTATTATTACTTAAATGACTAATACTTCTACTCATACTGCTGCTGCTGCTAATACTGCTGCAACTGCTACTACTACTACAACTGCTACTATTGCTACTACTACTACTATAGCCACAACTTTTGTAACTACTACTACTGCTGCAGCTACTACTAGTCCAACTACTACTACTACTAATACTACTACTCTTGTTGCTGCTACTACTACTTCTGCTATTTCTACTACTACTTCTTTTCCTACCACTATTACTTCTGCTACTACCACTACTACTACTACTGTGACTATTACTGCTACTACAGCTACTGCTACAACGACTACAACTACTGCTACTACTACTTGTACTTCTACTGCTAATGCTACCACTACTACGACTACTACTACCGCTACTACTACTACTACTATAATTACCGGAATGACTACTACTACAACTACTATTACTACTGCTACTATTGATTCGGCTGCTAGAACAACAACTACTACCACAACTGCTGCTGCTACTACTACTACTACTATTGCTATGACTAATGCTACGACAACTACTACTAATTCTACCACTAATACAACTACCGCTACAACTACTGCTTCTACTACTATTACTACTGCAGCGACTATTACTACTACTACGACACTACTACTATGTTTGCTATTGCTGCTACTACAAGTGCTACTATAGCAATATTTGCTGCAACTACTGCTACTGCTACAACTACTGTTGCTGTTGCTACTACTACTACTACACTACTACTACTGTAACAACTATTATTACTAATACTTCTATTATTACTGCTACTACCACAACAAATACTACAACAACTATTGCTACTCCTACTACTACTACTACTACTTCTACCACTATTACAGCTACTTCTACAACTTCTACTACTATTTCTTCTACTACTCCTACTACAACTACAATTACTACTATGACTACTGCTGCTGCTACTGCTTCTTCTATTACTACTACTTCTACTTGAATTAATACTGCTACTACAACTACTTGTACTGCTACTCCTACTACCACTTCTACTACTGCTACTACTATTGCCACTACTAATATTACTACTATTACTACTACCACTACTACTATTACTATTACTACTACAACTACTACTACAACTACTTCTACTACTACTCGTACTCCTATTACTACTGCTACTACTACTGCTACTACTACTCATACTACTACTCCTACTACTGTTACGACTACTGTTACTTCTTCTGCTAGTACAAATACTACTATTACTACTACTACTACCACTACTACTACTACTTTTCCCACAATGACAATAACTACTCCTCCGACTACTATGACAGTTGCTGATACTACTACTACTACTACTACAACTACCACTACTACTTTTAATGCTGCTACTAATGCTACTACAGCTACAACAACTTCTGCTACTAATACTACAACTACTACTATTCCTGCTACAACCACCACTGCAACTGCTACTATCACAGCCACTGCTTTTACAGCTGCAGTGACCACTATTACTACTACATCACTACTACTTCGGTTGTTTTTGCAGCTACTACAAGTGCTACTACAGCTACACTTGCTGCAACTACTGCTACTACTACAGCTACTATTGCTACTACTGCATTTACAATGACTACTACAGCTATTGCTTACTACTACTGCTAAAAGGACTACTACTAATACTACTACTACTATTACTACAACGGCTATGGCAATTACAACTACTAATACTACTACTATTACTATGACTACTATATCTAGTACCTCTAATACTACTATTACTACTACTATGATTACTACTACTACAACTATTACTACTACTATTGCAACTACTATTATTACAAATACTTCTATTATTACTACTACTACCACTACAATTACTACAATTACTACAACTACAACAACTACTACTACAACAACTACTACTACTACTACTACTGCTACTATTACTACTACAACTGCTTTTACTACTCCGACTACAACTATAATTGTTACTATGACTAGTGCTGCTACTGCTGCTGCTACTACTACTACAGCTACTTCTATTACTACCGCTACTACTACTACTGGCATTGCTACTCCTACTGCCACTCCTACTACTACTGCTGCTGCTGCTATGACTACCCCTACTAATGCTACTACTACTGCTATTACCACTACTACTACTATTACGATTACAACTACAACTACTTCTACAACTACACATACTCCTATTACTACTCCTACTTCTACTGCTATTACAACTACTTGTACTGCTACTCATACTACTGTTACTACTACTACGACTACTGTTACTACTGCTGCTGCTACTGCTGCTACTAATACTATTTATATTATTACTACCAATACTACTACTACTTTTCCCACAAAAACAACAACTATTCCTTCCCCAATGACTATGACTACTACTACTACTGCTGCTACTACAACTACTCCTATTGCTACTATTACTACTACTGCTAAAACTACTACTATTACTACAATTACTTCTACTACTACTGCTACTACTACTATTACTACTATAACTACTACTATAACTACTACTACTATTACTACAATTACTACTACTGCTGCTGCTATTGCGACTACTACTACTACTGATACTACTACAATAACAACTACTACTTCTAGACAAACTGCCGCAACTACTACTGCTACTATAATTGCAACTACTACTAGTATTGCTAGTACTATAACTACTACCGCAACTACTACTACTACAACTACTACAACTAATACTACTGCTACTACTACTACTATTGCTACTGCTACTACTACTTCATTTCCTACTACAATTACTTCTACTACTAGTACTGCTACAACTACTACTACTATTAGCGCTACTAATGCTACGACTACAACAACTACAACAACTATTACTACTACTACTAATGCTACCACTTCTATGACTTCTACTGCTACTACTCCTACTACTACTCCTACTACTATTACAACTACAAATACAACAACTACTGCTACTGTTACTATTATTGCTACTACTACTACTAGTACAGCGACTACTACTACTAATACAACACTGCTACTTCTGTTGCGGTTCCCGCTATTACCTGTGCTACTACAACTATAGTTGCTATGACTACCGCAGCAACTACTACAACTACTACTATTGCTGCTCTTACAACTGCTACTACTGTTGCTGCTGTTACTACTACTACTATTACTACTACTACTACCACTACTATTACTACTACTACTACTACTACTACTTCTACTGCTACTACTACAACAACAACAACTACTACTACTACTTCCATTACTAGTAATACTACTACTATAATGCCAACTACAATAACTACTGCTACAAATACCACTACTACCACTACAACAATAACAACTACTACTGCTACTACTTCCACGTCTAGAACTCCTACTTCTACTAATACTCCTACTGCTATTGCTGCTGCTGCTACTACTAATACTACTTACTACTACACCACCACCACCATACTTCTACTACTACTACTATGCTACGGCTACATACTACTGCTACGGCTATATACTACTACTACTAGACACTTAATCCTTCATACTGCTGCTACTACTTGTTGTCTACCCCAACTACTATTGCTAACACGATCGTACTATCGACATCTACTAGGCTGATCTAGTAGGGACTATACAACTATGACTACGTACGACTACTACTCCTACTACTATCTATTACTACCAACAATTAGTACTGCTACAATTACTACTACTACAACTTCTCCTACTTTAACCCCTACTCCTACTACACCTCTACTACTACTTCTACTAGTATTACCACTACTACTACTATTACTACTAGTATTGCTACTACTAGGACTAATGCTACTACTATGACTACTACTTCTGTGACTACTACTGCTTCCACTCCTATTACTTCTACTACTACTACTACTTCTAATAATAATAATAATAATAATAATACTTCTACTACTACTACTTCTACTACTACCCCTACTACTCTTCCTACTCTTAGTCCTACTCCAACTATAACTCTTACTACTACTTCTACTGCTATAACTACTGCTACAACTACCACTCTTACAACAACTACTACTACTAATACAACAACAATAACTGATACTACTACTCTTCCTCCTCCTACAACTACAACAAGTACTACTACTACCAGTACTACTCCTACTTGTACATCTGCTACAACTATTATACATACACGAACTCATACTCCCAAACATACCCCTACGGTTACTTCTGCTACTAGAATTACTACTACTCCTATTACTGCAACTACTAGTACTAATACGACTATTACTACTACTACAACTTCTACTACTACTACTCCTGCTACTACTACTACAACTATTACCACCACTACTACTACAACTCCTACTGCCACTACTACTTCTATTACTGCAACCGCTACTACCTCTACTACTACTACTACTCCTACTACTACTACTATTACTACTACTACTACTACAATTACTACTACTACTGCTACTAGTACTACAACCACTATGACCACTACTATTCCTATTACTACAACTACTATAGCTCCCGCTACTACTACTATTTCTACCACTATTATTACTGCTACTTCTGCTACTGCCACTACTACTACGACCAATACTACTAGTACTACCACTAGTTCTGCAACTACTACTCCAACACCAACTCCTACTCCTACTACTATTCCAAATACTATTACTTCTACTTCTACTACTACTATTACTACTACTACTACTACTACCACCACCACCACCACCACCACTACTACTACTACCACTACTCCAACTATAGCTATTACGGCCACTCCTACTACTACTACTCCTATTACCACTCGTACCCCTAATCTTACAACTACTACAACTCCTACTTCGATAACTACTATTACTACTACTCCGACTAGTACTACAACTACAACTACAACTCGTATTGCCACTCCTACTCCAACACCTACTCCCACTACTACTGCTACTAGTACTGCTACTATAGCTATTGCTACTACTACTGCTACCACAACTACTTTTGCCACTAGTACTGCAGCTACTACTACTACTACTACTATTGCTACTACTACTACTACTACTACAACAACTATTACAACTACGGCTACTACTACTAATATTCCTACAACTACTTCTATTGCTAGTACTAGTACTACTACTAGTGCTACAACTACTGCTACTGCTGTTGCTACTAATACTACTCCAACTACTGCAACTACTACTACTACTAATGCTACTACAACTATTGCTACGAATGATAGTACTGCTTCCACTACTACTACTACTACTACCGCTACTAGTGCGACTACTACAACTGCTACTACTGTTACTACGGCTGCTATTGCTTTTCTACTATTGCTATTGCTGCAACAACTTCTCCTATTGTTACTATTTCTGGTACAACTACTACTGATATAGCTAAAACTACTACCACTAATAAAAGTACAGCTACTACTACTACTACATCTACTACTACTGCTACTACTACTACTGCTGCTGCTGCTGTTGCTGCTGCTGCTACTACTACTACTGCTACTACTACTACTACTACTGTTGCTGCTGCTGCTGCTACATATACTACGACTACTACTAGTAGTATAGCTACTACTTCTGCTACTGCAACTACTACTTCTACTGCTACTGCTATTAATCCTGCAACTACTACTTCTACTGCTACTCCTACTAATCCTGCTACTACTACTATAATTACTGCTGCTACAACCAATGCTTCTACTTCTACTACTACTGCTACTATTCCTACTACAACTATTTTACTACTTGTACTGCTAGAACAACTCTGCTACTATTGCTACTACAACTATTTTACTACTTGTACTGCTAGAACAACTCTGCTACTACTGCTGCTGCAACTACTATTACTATTTCTACTGCTACTATTACTTCTACTTCTACTATAGCTATTGCTAGCATTACCACTGCTACTACTACAACTACTACTGGTACTACTGCTGCTACTCCTACGACTAATCGAACTACTACTTTTGTTGCTACTACTACTAGTCCCGCTACTGGTACTGTTGTTACTGCTACTACTACTGCTACGACTATTATGACTACTATAACTTTGACTACTTCTTCTATTACTACTTCTACCACTATTACTATTCCTAATGCTACTAGTACTACTACTATGACTGCTTCTACTACTATGACTCCTCCTATTACTACTACTACTGCTACTACTACTGCTACTACTACTACTCCTACTATTCCTACTACTACTACTACTCCTCCTACTACTACTTTTATTACAGCTACAACTACTACATCTACTACTACTACTACTCCTCCTAATACTACTACTACTACTACTAATACTTCTACAATAGCTATTATTATTATTACTACTACTGCTGCTGCTACTACTACTGCAACTGCTACTACTACTACCATTGACACTAAATCTATGCCAACTCCTAGTATTACTACTATTACAACTACTACCCCTACTACTTTTGCTTCTACTACTACTGCTGCAGCTACCACTACTACTATTGCTACTACAACTACAACAACTACTACCATTGCTACTAAGACAACTACTAGCACTACTACTACTACTACTACTACTGCTATTGCTACGGCTCCTACTACTAATACAAATGCCACTAGTATTATTGCTCTTACTACTATGGCTATTACTACTACTATTGCTACTACTAGTACAACTGTTACTACTATTACTACTGCTACTACTGTTGCTGCTATTGCTACTATTACTACTACTACTACTCCTATTGCTGCTGCTGCTACTACTATTACTACTCCTCCTCCTGTTGCAACTACTTTTGCTACTACTGTTGCTACTGCTAATGCTCCTATTAGTTCTGCTACTAATACAACTATTGCTACTACTACAACAATAACTTCTACTAGTACTAGAACTCATACTACTAATACTACTTCTATAGCTACTCCTATTGTTGCTGCTACTACTATTACTTGTACTTGCACTACTGCAACTACTACTAGTGCTACTATTACTACTCCTGTAGCTACTACTGCTTCTACTATTGTACTACTCCTACTACTATTACAATTATTACCTCTATCACTACTACTACTAGTATTACCACTTCTACTTCTATTGCTACTACTGTAGCAACTTCTGCTTCTACTCTTGCTACTACTCCTTGCTACTACTCCTACTACTACTTTTACTACTACTTCTACCACTACTATTAATACTACTACTACACCAAATGCTACTAATGCTAAACTACTACTACTACTTTTACTACTACTACTACTACTACTTTACAACTGCTACTACTTCTACTTCTACTGCTGCAACAACTACTACTACTAGCACTACTGCTACTACAACTACTAGTACTACTACTACTACTATTACTATAATTACTCTAACAACAACCACTACTATTACTGCTGCTGCTACTAGTACTACTATGACTACTACTTCTGCGGCTACTTATACTATACAACCACCATTGCTACAACTACTTCTACTGTTGTCACTCTTTCTACCACTATAACTACTTCTGCTACTACTACTGCAACTTCTACTTCTACCACTAATACTACTATTACTTTTGCTACGACTACTAATTATGCTACTACTATTGCTAATACTGCTCCGACAATTACAACCTTTACTACTACTTTTGCTACTACTACTACAGTGACTACTATGACTACTGCTGCTGCTACTACCCCTACTTTTGTCATTGTTGCTACTGCTTCTGCAACTATTACTAGTACTATGACTTCTACTATCGCTACTGTAGTTGTTACTGCTGCTACTACTGCCACTACTCCTCCTACTATTACTACTGCTGCTGCTACTACTACTGTTGCTACTACTATCACAATTAGCACTGCTACTATTACTTATACTAGTACTAATACTAGTACTATCGCAACCACTTCTACTTCTACTACTACTACTACTGCAATGACTACTGCTATTGCTCATACTATTACTACTACTACTATTACAGTTGCTACTACTGCTGCTGCTACTACTACTACTACAGCTCCTACTATTATCGCTATGATAGTTGTTACTACTACTATTACTGCTACTACTATTGCTACTACTACAACTACTACTACAACTACTACTGCTACTACTCCTACTACTTCTCCTTCTCCTGCTCCTCCTACTACTGCTGCTGCTACTGCTGTTACTACTACTACAGCTACTATCACTACTACTACTACTACAACTCGAACTACTACTACTACTAATAATACTACTACAACAACTACTACTACTAATAATAGTAATAATAATAATAATAATAACAATAATAATAATAATACAACTATTACTACTTCTGCTGCTACTGATTCTGCTACTGCTACTACTACTATAACTACTACTATTATTTTTACTGCTGCTATTGCTACAAACAACTACAAAAAACTACTAATACTTCACCTACGATGACTACTACTACTACTACTTTTGCTACGATGACTACTGCTTCTACTTCTACAACTATCATTACTAGTACGACTAGGACTACTTTTGCTAAAACTACTATTGCTACTACTACTACTACTACTACTACTACTACTACTACTACTACTACTACTACTATTAGTATTAGTAGTACTACTACTGGTATTGCTGCATCTACTTCTGCTACTACTACTAGTATTACTACTACTGCTGCTGCAACTACCACTACTACTATTGCTGCAACTACTATCACTACTACTACTTTTACTAGTAGCAGCAGCAATGGTAGAAGTAGTATTAGTAGTAAATGAAGTAGTAGTTGTAGTAGTAGGTGTAGTAGCAATAGTAGTAGCAGTAGTAATTATAGTAGTAGTACTAGCAACAGTAGTAATAGTAGTAGTAGTAGAATTAGAAGTTGTCATAGTAGCAGTAGTAGAAGTAGTAGTAGTATTAGTAATTGTAGTAGCGATAGCGGTAGTAGTGGTACTAGTAGTAGTAGTCATAGTAGTAGTAGAAGTAGTAGTAGTTGTAGTAATCATACTAGTAGTGGTAGTTGTAGAAGCAGCAGTAGTAGTAGTCATACTAGTAGCAGTTATTGAGGTAGAAGTTGTGGTAGAAGAAGTAATAACAATAGTAGCAATAGTAGAAGAAATATTAGTAGCAGTGGTAGTAGTAGTAGTAGTAGTAATAGTCATAGTAGCAGTAGCAGTAGTTACAGTAGTAGTAGTAGTAGTTAGTAGTAGTAGTAGTAGTCGTAGCAGTAGTAGTAGCAGTAGTAGTAGTATCAAAAGTAGTAGCAGTAGTAAAAGCAGCAGTCATAGCATTAGTAGTAGTAATAGTAGGGGCAGTTGTAGAGTAGCAGCAGTAGTAGCAGTAGTAGTAATAACAGTATAAGTAGTATTAGTAGTAATAGTAGTAGTACTAGTCGCAGTAGTAGTAGTAGTAGTAGTAGTAGTAGTTATTGTAGTTGTAGTAGTAGTAGCAGTAGTTGTAGTAGCAGTAGTAGAAGTAGTGGCAGTAGTAGTTGTTGTAGTAGTAGTAGAAGTAGCAGCAGCACTCGTAGCAATAATAGTAGTCACAACAGTAGTCGTAGCAGCAGTAGTAGTAGTAGTAATAGCAGAAGTAGTTATGGTAATAGTAGTAGGAGTAGAAGTAGAAGTAATAGTTGCATTAGCAGTAGTAATAGTGGCAGTAGTAGTAGTAGCAGTGATACTAATAGTGGTAGTTATAGTAGTAGCAATATCAATAGCAGTAGTAGTAGTTATCATAATAGTAGTGGTAGTTGTAGAAGTAGTAGTAGTACTAGGTACTAATAGTAGTAATTGAGGGAGCAGTAGTAGCATTAGTAGTAGTAGGAGTAGTACAAGTAGTAGCAGTAGTAGTAGCTATAGCAGTAGTAACAGTAATCATAGTAGTATCAATAGCACTAGTAGTAGTAGTAGCAGCAGTAGTAGTAGCACTGGCAGTGGTTATAGTAGTAGTAGCAGCAGCTGCAGTAGTTATAGTAGTAATACAAGTAGTAGTAGTAGTAATAATAAGAGCAGTAGTAGTACTAGTTGCAGTAGTAGTAGTAATAGCAGTAGTAGCAATAGTAGAGTAGGAGTTGTAGCAGTAGCAGTAGCAGTACTATCAGTAGTAGACATAGTAGTGGTAGTTATAGTTATAGCAGTAGTATTAGCGAAAGTTATAGTTGTAGTAGTAGTTATAGTAAGACTAGTGGTAGCATTAGTATTAGTAGTAGTCATAATAAAGGTTGTAGCTGTAGTAGCAGATGTAGTAGGGGTAGTAGTAGTAGTTGTTGTTGTTCTTGTACTAATAGTTCTAGCAGTGGTAGCAGTAGTAGCAATTATAGTAGTGGTAGTAGTAGCTGCAGTCACAGACAAAAGTAGCAGTAAAAGTATTAGTTGCAGTCGTTGCTGTAGTAGTAGTAGTTGTAGTGGTAGTGGTAATAGAATTAGAAGTAGTAGTAGTAGTAGTAGATGTAGAAGCAGTAGTAGTAGTAGTATTAGTAACAATAGTAATAAAAGTAGTAGTAGCAGTAGTAGTAGAAGTAGGAGAAGTAGTAGTAGTAGTAGCGGTAGTAGTAGCAGTAGCTATAGCCGCATGATAAGTTCTTGGATTAGAAACAACAGCAACAACAGCAGTAGTAGTAGCAGAAGTAGTTGTACCACTAGTGGTATTAGGAGAATTAGTAGTAGTAGGAGAAGTAGTTGTAGTTGTTTTTTTAGGAGAAGTTGCAGTAGTAGCAGTCATAGTAGTAGAAGTAGAAGGAATAGTAGTAGTAGGAGTATTAATAGTAGTTGTAGTAGAAGCAATAGTAGTAATAGTTATTGTAGTTGTTGTAGTAGTTGTCACAGTAGTAATAGTGGTAGTAGTAGTAGTAGCAGTAGTAGTAACAGTAATAGTAGAAGTAGAACTAGTAGTAGCAGTAATAGTAGTAATAGAAATAGTAGTAGTAGTAATAGTAGTAGTAGTTGGAGTAGTAGTAGTAGTAGTACTAGTAGTAACAGTTATGCTAATAACAGTAGTAATAGTAGCAATAGCAGCGGTTGCAGTAGTAGTAGCAGTAGTTATTGCTGCAGCAGTAGAAGTAGTAGTAGCAGTAGTAGTAAGTGTAGCAGCTATAGCAATAGTAGCTACAACAACAATAGTAGCATTAGTAGTAGCAGCTGTAACAATAGTGGCAGCGGCAATAGTAGAAGTAGTAGTAGTAGTATTAGTAGTAGTAGTTGTAGTAGTAGTAATAGTAGTAGTACTAGTAGAAAAAGTTGTAGGATTCATAGCAGTAGCCATAGTACAAGTAGTAGTAGCAGTAGTAGCAGTCGTAGTAAAAGTAGGAGGAGGTGGAGGAGGAGGAGGAGGAGGAGTAGTAGTTGTAGTACTAGTAGTAGTAGTAGGAGCAGTAGAAGTAGTAGGAATAGTAGTAGAAGTAGTTGTACTAGTAGTAATAGTTGTTGTTTTTGTAGTCACTCTTGTTGTAGTAGTAGGAGGAGGAGGAGGAGTAGTAGAAGTAGTTGTAGTCATGGTAGTAGTAGTAGTAGTAGCCATAGTAGTAGTATTTGCAGAAGTAGTAGAACTAGGGGATGCTGTAGTAATAGCTATAGCAATAGTAGTGGCAGTAGCAATGGTATTGTTAGTAGAAGGAGTCATAGTATTAGTAGTAACAGAAGTAGTAGTTGTAGAAGCAGTAGTAGTAGCAGTATTAGTAGCAATAGTAATCGTAGTAGTAGCAATAGGAATAGGTATAGTAGCAGTAGTAGTCACTGTAGTAGCAGCAGACGTAGCTATAGTAGAACTAGTAGTTGGAGCTGGAGTAGCAGTAGTAGTAGTAGAAGTAGTAGTAGTAATAGTTGTAGCAATAATAGTAGTACTACTAGTAGTAGTAATAGTAGTAGCAATAGCAGTAGTAGTAATAGTTGTTGTACTAGTAGTGGTAGCAGTTATAGTAGTAGCAGCAGTTGTAGGAGCAACAACAACATTAGTAGTAGTAGTCGCTGTAGTAGTAGCTGTAGCAGTAGTAGCAGTAGTTGTAGCAATAGCAATAGAAGTAGCAGTAGTAGTAGCAGTAGTAGTTTTAGCAGTAGTAGCTGTAGCTGTAGTAGTAGTTTTATGAGAAGTAGTAGTAGTAGTTGTTATTGTTGTAGTAGTAGTAGCAGTAGAAGCAATTGTAGAAGTAGTACTATTTGTAGCAGTCGTAGTATCAGTAGTAGTAGGAGTAGTAGGAGTAGTTGTAGTATTAGTAGCAGTAGTAGTTGAAGTTGTAGTAGTAGTAGAAGCAATAGTAGCAGTAGCAATAGTAGTAGTAGTAGAAGCAATAGTAGCGGCAACAGTAGTAGTAAAGCAGTAGCAGTTGTGGTAGTAGTACTTGTTGTTGTTGTTGTTGTTGTTGTAGTAGTAGCAGTAGCAGCAATGGTAGTAGTGGTAGTAGTAGTAGTAGAAGTAGCAGCAATAGTAATAGTAGTAGTCGTAATAGTAGTAGTTGTAGTAGTAGTAGTGGTAGTAGTAGTAGTAGTAGTAAGAGTTATAGTCGTAGCAATAGCAGCATTAGCAATAGCAAAAGTAGTGGCAGTAGTAGTAGTCATAGCAGCAGTAGTAGTGGCCATAGCAGATGTAGTAGTAGTCGTAGTACAGATTGTAGTCGTAATTGTGGTAGGTGAAGTAGTGGTAGCAGTAACTGTTATAGTAGTAGTGGTAGTGGTAGTAGTAGGAGCCATAGGAGTACTAGTAGGAGCAGCAGTAGCAGTTGTAATAGTAGTAGGCATAATTGTAGTGCTTGTTGTTGTAGTAGTAGAGCAGTAGTAGAAGTCATAGTAGTTTTAGTAGTACAGAAGTAGTACTAGTAGGAGTAGAGCGGTTGTAGTAGTAGTAGTAGAAGATGTAGTAGTAGATGTAGTGGTTATTGTAGCAGTAGTAATTGTAGTAGTAGTACTATGAGTACTAGTAGTATTAATAATATTTGTAGAAGTGGCACTTGTTTTTGTTGTTGCTGCAGTAGTAGAAGTAGTTGTTGTAGTTGTGGTGGTAGTAGTAGTAGTTATAGTAGTAGTAGTAGTAGTAGTAGTAGCAATAGTAGTAGTAGTAGTATTAGTAGTCGTTGTTATACTAGTTGTGTTGGTTGTAGCAGTAGTAGTTGTTGTGGCACAATAGTAGTAAAAGTAGTAGTAGATGCAGTAGTGGTAGCAGTATAGTGGCTGTAATTACAGCACTCGCAGTGGTAGTAGTAGTAGCGATTGTAGCAGTAGTTTCAGTAGTGGTTACAATAGTAGTAGTATTAGTTGTAGTAGTAGTAGTTGTAGTTGTAGTTGTAGTAGCATGAGAAGTACTGTAGTAGTAGTAGAAGCATTAGCAGAAGTAGTAGTAGTCGGAATAATAGCAGTAGTAGAAGTGATAGGAGAAATAGAGTAGTAGCAGTAGGAGTAGAATCAGTAGTGGCGGTGGTGCAAGCAGTAGTAGCAGTAGTCGTAGTACTAGTACAAGCAGTTGCAATAGTATTGATGCTAGTAGTAGCCGTAGTAGTAGTAGTAGAAGAAATACAAGTAGTAGTAGTAGTAGCCGTAATAAATGCAATAGTAGTAATAGTAGTAGTTGTTGTTGTAGTAATAGTTGTAGCAGTAGTAGCTGTAGAAGCAGTAATAGTAGTTGCAGTATTAGTGGTAATAGTAGTAGTAGTTGCAGTAATAGTAGTAGTACTAGTTGTAGTAGTAGCAATAGCACTAGTAGTAGCAGTTATGGTAGTAGTAGTAGTAGTAGTAGTAAGTGAAGTAGTAGAAATAGTAGTAGTAGCAATAGTAGCAGTAGTAGTAGTTGTGGTGGTAATAGTAGTAGTTGTTGTTGTAGTAGCAGTAGTAGCTATAATAGCGGTAGTAGCAACAGCGGTAGTAGTAGCAGTAGTAACAGTATAGGTAGTTGTAGTAGTAATAGTTGTAGTTGTTGAAGTGAAAGTTTTAGTAGTGGCTATAGTTGTAGTTATACTTACAGTAGCAGTAGTAGCAGTAGTTGTTGTGGCAAATGTAGTAACTATAGTAGGAGAAGTGGTAGCAGTAGAAGTAGTAGTCTCAGTAGTAGTAATAGGAATAATAGTAATAGCAGTGGTCGCAGTAGTTGTAATGGTAGTAGTAGTATTAGTAGTAGCAGTAGTAGTAGTAGGAGGAGGAGAAGGAGGGGTAGCAGCAGTATCAATAGTATTAGTAGTAGTAGTAGTGGTCGTAGCACTAGCAATAGTAGTAGCAATATTTTAGGTATAGTAGTAGTAGCATTAGAAGTAGTAGTAGTCTTTGTTGTAGGAGTAGCAGTAGCAATAGTAGTACTAGTAGCAGCAGAAGTAGTAGCAATAGAAGTAGTAGTAGTAGCAACAATAGTAATAATAGTAGCAGCAATAGCAGTAGTAATAGTAGTAGTAGACATAGCAGCAGTACCAATAGTAGCAGTAATAGTATTAGCAACAGTAGCAATAGCAATAGTAGTAAGTATACCATTAATAGCATTAGTAGTAGTAGTAGCATGAGTGGTAGTAGTAGTATTTGTAGTAGGAGTAGTAGTATCAGTAGTAGTTGTAATAGTAGTAGTTGTTGTTGCAGTAGTAGCAGTAGTAGCCACAATAGCAGTAGCAGTAGAGCAGCAGCTGAAGCAGTAGTAGTTGTAGTAGTAGTAGAAGTAGTACAAGTAGCTATAGAGCAGTGGTAGCAGTATTGGTTGTCGCAATAGACATAGTTGTAGTAGTAGCAGTAGTTGAAGATGTAGTAGCAGCAGTTGTAGTAGTAGTAGTCATAAGAGAAGTAATAGTAGTAGTAGTACTAGGAGAAGTAATAGTAGTAATAATAGTAGTGTCGGGGCAGTTTTTGTTGTTGCTCCTGTAGTAGTTGAAGTAGTTGTTGTCATTGTTGTTGTAGTAGTAGTTGTCGTGGTTGTAGTAGATATAGTAATAGCAATAGTTGCAGCAGCAGTGGTAGTAGCAGAAGTAGAAGCAAAAGCAATAGTAGCAATAGTTGTAGTAGTAGGTGTAGTAGCAGTGGTAATAGCAGAGTTGTGGTAGTAGTTGTAGTAGTAGCAGTAGCAGTACTAGTAGTAGTAGTCGTTGTTGTACTAGTTTTCTTTGTAGTAGCAGTAGTAGCAGTCGCAGCAGCAGTAGTAATAGTAGCAGTAGTAGTAATAGTACCAATAGTAGCGGTAGTAGAGAAAGTAGTAGTGGTAGTAGTAATAGTGGGTGTAGTCGCAGTAGTAGTAGTGGTGACAATAGTAGCGATAGTAGAAGTGATTGTAGTAGTAACAGTAGTTGTATTATTAGTTGTAGTAGTAGTAGATGTACTCGTAGTAGTAGTAGGAGGAGGAGGAAGAGGAGAAGTAGGGTAGTAGTAATAGTAGTAGTGATTGTAGTAGTAGCAGCAGTAGTGGAAGTAGTACTCATCATAATAGTAGCAGCAGTAGTAGTAATAGGAGAAATAAAGTAGCAGTCATAGTAGTAATAACAACAATAGTAGTAGTAGTAGTTGTTGTTGTTGTTGTTGTTGTTGTAGTAGTAGTAGTGGTGGTAGTAGTTGCAGTAGCAGCGGCAACAACACTAGCAGTAGTAGCAGTTAGAGTAGAAGGAGTAGCAGGCAAAGTAGCAGTAGCGATAGTAGTGCTAGTAGTAGCAGTAGTAGTAGTAGTAGCAATAGTCATAGTAGTAGCAGTAGTAGGAGTACTAGTAGTTGTAGTAGGAATAGTAGTAGTAGCAATAGTAGTAGGAGTAGTAGTAGTTGTAGTAATAGTAGGAGTAGTAGTAGTCGGAGTACTAGTAGTAATAGTAGTAGTAGGAGTAGTATTAGTAGCCGACGTAGTAGTATTAGCAGGAGCAGTAGTAATAGTAGTAGTGGATGTAGTAGTAGTTCTTGAAGTAGGATTAGTAGTAGTAGTAGTAGTAGTAGTAGTAGTAGTAATGGTAGTAGTAGTAGTAGTAGCAGTAGTAGTAGTAATGCTAGTAGTAGTAGTAGTAGTAGTAGTAGTAGTAGTAGTAGTAGTATTTGTAGTAGTAATAGTAGTAGTTGTTGTAGAAGCAGTAGTAGCTGTAGTACTAGTAGTAGTAGAAGCAATACTAATAATAGTAACAGTAGTAGTTGTTGCAGTAGTAGTAGTAGGAGTAGTAGGAGGAGTAGTAGTGGTAGCAGCAATAGTATTAGTAGTCACAAGAGGAGTTGTTGTACTAGAAGTAGCAATAGCAGTTGGAGGAGTAATAAAGTAGTTCTTGTTGTTGTAGTCATAGTATTATTAGTAGTAGCAGCAGCAGTAGTAGAAATAGTTGCAGCAGCAGCTGATGCAATAGAAGTAGCCATCGTAGTAGTAGTAGTCGTAGTAGTAGTAGTAGTATTAGTAGTAATAGTAGTAGTAGAAGTAGTATAAGGAGTAATAGCAGTAGTAGCGGAAGTAGCAGTAGTAGCAATAGTAGGAGTAGAAACGGTAAGAGCGTAGTAATAGCAATAGCAATATAGCAGCAGTAGATGCAGCTGTAGTAGTTGTAGCAGTAGTACTAATAGTTTTATGGGTAGTAGCAGTAGTAGTAGCAATAGTAGTTGCTGTGGTAGCGATAGTAATCGTAGTAGTAGTAGCAACAGTAGTAGTAGTAGGAGTAGTTGGAGTAGTAGCAGTGGTAGTAGCAATTGTAGTAGTAGTTGCAGAAGTAGTAGTTGTCCTAGTAGCAGCGATAGCATCAGCAGGAGTAGTAGAAGTAGAAGTAGTAGTAGTTGTAATAATAATAGTAGTAATACTAGTAGTCATAGTTGAAGCAATAGTAGTAATAATAGTATTAGGAGTAATCGCAGTAGTGGCAATAGCAGTTGTAGCAATAGTAGCAATAGAAATAGTAAGAGTTGTAGTAGCAGCAATAGCAGTATTAGTAGCAGTAGTTGTAGCAGTAGTGCTAATAGTTTTAGGAGTAGTATTAGTAGTAGTAGCAGTAGTAGTTGTAGTGGTAGCGGTAGTAATAGTAGTCATAGTAGTAATAGTAGTAGTAGTGGTAGTAGTAGTAGTTGCAGTAGTAGTAGTAGATGTAATTGTAGTTGTACCAGTGGAAAGTAGTAGCTGTAGTAGTAGTTGTAGTAGAAGTAGTAGTACTAGTAGTAGTAGTAGTGGTAGCAGTAGTGGATGCAGTAGTAGTTGTACCAGTAGAAGTGGTAGGAGGAGTAGTAGTAGTAGTAGTTGTTGTTGTATTTGTAAAAGTAGTAGCAGTAGTAGTAGGGGTTGTAGCAATAGCAGTAGCAATAGTAGTAGTAGAAGTAGCAGTAGCCGTTGTAGTAGTCATAGTAGTAGCAGTTGTAGTAGGAGTAGTAGCAATAGCAGTAGCCATTGTAGTAGTAATAGTAGTAGTAGTTATCACTGAAGTAGCAGTTGTAGTTGGAGTTGTAGCAATAGCAGTAGTAGGACAGGTAGTCGCAATAGTCATATTAGCAGTAGTAGTAGTAGTAGGAGAAGTAGTAGTGGTAGTAGAAGGAGAAATAGTAGTAGTAGCGGTAGCCGTAGTAGTAGTCATAGTAGTATTAGAAGTAGAGGTAGCAGTGGTTGTAGTCGCAATTGTGGCATTAGTAGTAGGTGTAAAACTACTACTTCTACGGCAACTACTAAAACTACTATTACTACGACTACTAGTAGTAGTAGTAGTGGTAGTTGTAAGAGCAGTAGCAGTAATTGTAATAGTAGTAATAGTTGTTTTTGTAGAAGTAGATGTACTTCTAGTAGTAGTTGTTGTTGTTGTTTTAGTAGCAGCAACAGTAGTTGTTGTTGTTTTTGTCACTACTCCTACTACTACTACTCATGCTGTTGCAACTACTACTCCTACTCCGACTACTACTACTACTTCGACCACAACTCCTACTACAACTCCTACTCATACTACTCCTACTACTCCTTCTACTAATACTACTACTCCTACTACTAATACTACTACTACTACTACAACTACTACAACTACAACCACTACAACCTATAATATTACTACTACTACTCCTACTCCTAATTTTAACTTCTACTACTACTGTAACTACTATTACTTCTACTGCTACTCCTACACCTACTACTCCTACTCCTACTCCTACTACTACTACTCCTCCTACTACAACTACTACTTCTACTACCAATACTACTACTCCAACTCCTACTACTACTCCTACTACTACTACTACTCCTCCTCCTCCAACTCTTAACTCCTACTACTACTCCTCCTCCTACTACTACTACTACTCCAACTCTTAACTTCTACAACTACTACAACTACTACAACTACTATTACTTCTACAGCTACTACTACTACTGCTGCTATAAAAACTCCTACTACCACTTCTACGACTGCTACTCTGCTATTCAATATCAACTACTTCTAGTACTACTATTACTACTACTGCTCCAATTGTTGCTCCTACTATTGTTGTAGCTACTGCTACTGTCATTGCTATTACTACTACTACTACTACTAAAACTACTACTACTAACTTTACTACTACTTCAACTACTACTACTACCATTTCTGCTACTTCTACTACTACTACTACTTCTACTACTACAACAACAACAACTACTATTATTACTACTGCTCCAACTCTTTACTTTTACAACAACAACTACTACTACTACAACTACTGCAACTACTACTCTTACTACTACTACTGCAACTACTACTAATCCAGCTGCAACTACTGCTACCTATACGCCAACTATTACTACTCCTACTACAACTCCTACCCCTACTCCCACAACTATCACTAGATCTACTACTACCACTACTACTACACCAACTCCTACCACTGTTACTACTACTACTCCTACCACCACCACCACCACTGCCACCCCTACTCCTACTGTTGTTACTACTCCTATTACTACACCTACTACTACTGCTGCTACCACTCCTACTACTACTCCTACTCCTAGTACGACTAGTACTACTACTATTACTACTACTACTACTACAACCACTACTACTACCACTACTACTACTACTCCCACTACTACTACTACCACTACTACGTATACTATTACCACTACTACTACTAGTCCTACTCTAACTTCTATTAATACTATAACAACTACTACAACTACTATTGCTCCTACTGCTACTACTACTACTACAGCTATAAGAACTCCTACTCCAACTACTTCCACGACTTCTACTACTACTATTCAATATCAACTACTTCTACTACTACTACTACTACTACTACTACTACAATTGTTGCTACTGCTGCTACTAACACTGTTATTACTACTACTACTAATAAAACTGCTACTACTACCATTACTACTACTTCTACTACTACTATTACTACTACTACTATTACTACTACTACAACTATTACTACTGCTACTGCTACTACTATTTCTACTACTACTACTACTACTATACTATTACTTCTATGACTTCTTCTACTACTTCTACTACTACTACTATTAATACTTCTGCTACTGCTACTACTACTACACTACTACTGCTGCTGCTACTACGACACTACTACAACTACTACTACTACAACTTCTACTACAACTACTACTGCTACTTTTACTACTGCTACTACTTCGGCTGCTACATCTTACTACCACTACGAGTACTAGTACAAACACTACCACTTCTACTTCTACAACAACAAGAACTATTGCTACTGATACTGTTACTACTACTACAAGTACTACTATAACAACGAATACTACTACTACTACTACATCTACAACTACTACTACTCCAACTCCTACTCCTAGAAATTCTGCTACTTCTATCATGACAATTACAACAACAACTTTTACTACTAGTACTACAAATACTACTACTACTATTACGACTCCCACTGCTAATATTACTCCTACTACAATTACTATTACTACTACTACTCCTCCTCCTACTACTAATACTACCGCTGCTACTAATACTACAACTATTACTACTACTACATCTATAACTACTACTACTTTTACAATAACTACTACTATTACAACTCCTACGACTTCTGCTACTGCTACCTCTATAATTACAACTACAACTATTACTGCTACTACTACTACTACAAATACTACTTCCAATACTACTACTTCTATTACAACTACATTTACTCCTATTTACTAGTGCTACTACCACTCCAACTACTACTACTACAATTATTGCTATTACCACTGCTGCTACTATTGCTATTACCACTACTGCTACTTTGTCTTCTTCGACTGCTACTGCAACTACTATTGCTATTACTATTACAATTGCTACTATTATTACTACTAACACTACTTCTGCAACTACATCTGCTACTACTATTACAACTACCACTACCACTACTACTACTACAACAAGTACTGCTACTGCTTCTACGAATGCGACTACAACTTCTATTCTTGTAGCTACTACTACTACAACTAGTACCACTACTACTATTTCTACTAATACTACTACTACTAATACTACTACTACGACTCCAACTCCTACGAATACAATTACAAGTGCAAGTACAACCAATACTACTACTACTACTCCTACAACTACAAGTACAATTACAACTGCTATATTTACTACTGCAATAACTATTACTACTATTATTACTCTATTGCTGTCACTATAACTACTTCAAATGCTACTTCTTCAACTACAACCATTACGACTACTATTATAACAACAACTACTACTACAACTACTATTGTTGTTGTTGCTGCTGGTTGTACTACCACAACTATAACTACTACTACTACTACTACTACTACTACTTCTACAACTACTACAATGACTACTGCTACTACTACCACTACTACAACTGCTACTACTACTACTACTAGTACAACTACTACTATTGCTTCTACTACTTCTTCTACTACTACTATTACTACTTCTGCTTCTACTATTACTACACTACTGCTACTACTACTACTATTGCTATTGCAACAACTACTACACTACTACTACTACTACAAGAGCTGCAACTACTACTACTACTAGTACAAATATTACTAGTACTAATACAAACAATACTACAACTACTGCGACAATAACAACAACTACTGCTACTACTACTACTACTACTTCTACTACTACTACTACCACCACCACTATTACTACTACTACTACTACTGCTACATCAACAACAACTACTACTCAACTGTTACTATTACTACTATTACTTCTACAACTACTACAATGACTGCTGCTACTACTACCACTACTACAACTGTTACTACTGCTACTACTAGTACGACTACTACTACTGCTTCTACTACTTCTTTTACTACTACTATTACTACTTCTGTTACTACTATTACTACACTACTACTACTACTACTATTATTGCTATTGCAATAGCTACTACACTAGTACTACTACTACTGCTACTACTACTACTATAACAGCTGCTACTACTGCTACTGCTAGTACAAATATTACTAGCACTAGTACAAACAATACTATAACTACTGCGGCAACAACAACAACTACTGCTACTACTACTACTACTACTACTACCACTACCACTACTACTACTACAATAACTAATACTCCAACTCCTACTATTACTACTATTACTACTACAACTACTACTCCTACTTCTTCTACTACTACTACGATTATTACTACTATTACTACTCCAACTTCTACCAATATAATTACAAGTACAACCAATACTACTACTACTACTATTACAACTACAAGTACAATTACAACAACTACTATTACTACTGCAAAAACTATTACTAATATTACTACTCCTACTGCTGTCACTAAAACTACTACAAATGCTACTTCTTCAACTACAACCATTACGACTACTGTTATTATTACTACTACTACTACAACAACTATTGTTGTTGCTGCTGCTAGTTGTACTACCACAACTACAACAACTACTACTACTTCTACAACTACTACAATGACTACTGCTACTACTACCACTACTACAATTGCTGCTACTACTACTACTAGTACGACTACTACTGCTGCTTCTACTACTTCTTCTACTACTACTATTACTACTTTTGCTGCTATTACTACTACACTACTACTATTGCTATTGCAATAGCTACTACACTACTATTACTGCTACTGCTACTACTATTACTACTATAAGAGCTGCTACTACTATTGCTGCTAGTACAAGTACAAATAATACTACAACTACTACGACAACAACAACAACTACTGCTACTACTACTACTACTACTACCACTACTACTACTACTACTACCACTACTACTACTAGATCAACAACAACTACTACTCCAACTCCTACTATTACTACTATTACTACTGCAACTACTACCCCTACTACTGTAACGAGTACTACTACTGTTGTTACTTCTTGCACTACTACTACTACTACTACTAATGCAACTTCAACAACTACTATAACTACTACTACTCCTACTAAAACTACTACGCCTACAACAACTAGTATTACAACTACTAGTACTAGTACTAGTACTACTATTACTACTACTTGTGTTGTTACTCTTACTGCTACTACTTCTCCAACTACTATTACAACTACTACAACTTCTTCAACTTCAACAACTGATGGTACTATTACTTATACTACTACAACTCCAACTCCGAGTATTACAACTTCTACTATGGCTAGTCCTCCAAGGACTACTATTACTGCTACCATTACAATTTAAACTACTACTGCTGTGAATACTACTACTACTATTACTACTACTACTACTAATACGTCTCCTACTAATATTACTACTACTACTACTACTGTTTCTTCTACCTCTACTACCACTAGTACTAATGCTACAACTACTACTACAACAACTACTACCACTTCTACTACAACTGCTGCTACAACTACAACAACTACTACTATTACTACTACTCCAATACTGCTACTACTACAACTACTACTACTACTAGTGTTGCTACTCCTATTGCCACTACTTCCCCTACTACTATTACAACTTCTACTACAACTTCTACTACTTCAACTACTAATACTACTACTACTACTATTATTTTTATTACTACTACAACAACTACTACAACTAGTACTACTACTACTCAAACTATTACTACTACAACTACTGCTACTACTACTACTGCTACTATTGCTACTATCACTATAGTTTCTACTTTTTCTTCTCATCCTACTACAACTTCTCCTACTGCTACAACTATAATTGCTACTATTACTGCGACTACTACTACTTCTGCTACTATTTCTACTACTACTACAACAACTAATACTACTACTAGTACCACTACAATTACTACTACTGCTAGCACTTCCACTACAGCTACTACTACTACTCCTACCTATGCTACTACTACTACTTTTACCATTACTACTACTACTCCTATTACTACTACTTCTACTACAAATACTACTCCTACCACTTATGCTACTACTACTTGTGCTGCTTCAACTATGACTACACTACTACTACATTAACAATTACTACTTCTACAACTATTTTTACTACTACTGCTACTACAACAACAACAATGACTGCTACTACTACTATTGCTACTGCTACTGCTAGTACTACTACTACTACTACTTTAGCTTCTCCTCCTCTTCTACTACTCCTACTACTATTGATCCTACTACTAATGTTGCTACTGCTGTTGTAACTACTACCACTGCTGCTACTACTAATACTATTACTACTCCTTCTACTAGTTTGACTATTGCAACACATACAAGTACAGTAGCTGCCATCACTATGACCTCTCTTGCTACAACTTCTACTAATATTGGTCCAACTACTACCATTATTGCTACTACTATACCTACTGTTACTGCTAATACTACTACTACTAGTACTCCTACAACTACTGCTACAACTACTACTACTCCTACTACTACAGCTACAACAACCACTAATGCCACTACTGACACTCGTGCTGCTACTGCTACTACTACTACTTCAACAACTTCTACTGCTGCTGCTACTCCAACTACTAGTACTACTACTACTCCTATTACAACAACTACTACTACTACTACTCAAACTACTAGTATGACTACTGCTCCTACTAGTACTACTATGACTAGTACTACTATTTCTATCGCTGATACTACTACTATAGCTACTACTATTACTACTAATGCTTCTGTCAATACTATTACTACTACTACTAATACTACTACATCTGCTACTACTACTACTACTTCTTCTCCTACTACCACTGCTACCACTACTACCACTGCTGCTACTACTACTACTCCTCCACCACCTACTACCACTACTACAACCAATACTGCTATCATTGATATTCCTCCTACTACTGCTGCTACTACTACTTCCAGTATGACATCCACTGCTTTTACTCATTCTACTGCAACTATTGCTATTACTACTGCTATTCCAACTACTACAACTACTACTTTTATAACAACTACTACTACTGCTACAATAGCTACAACAATTGTTGTTGTTTCTAGTACGATGATTACTATTACTATTCCTACAACCAATACTACTACTTCTACAAATACTACTAGTGCTACTACTTTTGCTACTACTACAACTACAACTCCTACTATTCCTACCATAACTACCACTACTGCAACTACTACTATTATAATGACTACTACTGCTACTGTAACTACTTTCACTATGACCACTACTTTCGCTACGACTACTGTTACTACTGCCACTACCACCACCACCACCACCACTACTACTGCTACTATACTATAGCTACTACTACTACTGTTGCTGCCGCTACTCCTACTACTACCACTATTGCTGCTGCTTCTGCTCCTGCTACTCCTACTACTACCATTGCAACAACAACAACTACTACTCTTTCTACTACTGCTACTACTATTACTACTACTGCTATCACTACTACTACTACTACTACGGCTACTTCAACTCTGACTACTACTACTGTTGCTACTACTACTACAACTCCTACTACTATAACTACTACTACTACAAATACTACTGCTGCTACGGCTACTACTACTCCTACTACAACTACTAGTCCTGCTACTACTACTACTATACTACGTATACTACTGCTGCTATGACTACTACTATGACTACTCGAACTACTACTCCTAGTATTACTACTACTACTACTACCATGAATACTACTATTACTGCTACTGCTAGTACTATAAATATCACTACTACTACTCCTACTACCAGTACTACTACTATTACTATTGCGACTACTACTACTACTACTACTACTACTACTGCTACTGCTGCTACTACTACTACTACTACTCGTCCAACTACTACTACTACTACTGCTTCAACTACTACTACTACCACCACTATTATTACTACTATTACTAATACTTTTGCTAATCCCACTACAACTATTACTACTATTACTATGGCTACTGTTGCTACAGCTGCCACTACTACTATTACTACTGCTACTACTACTACTCGTCCTACTACTACTACTCATATGATTGCTACTATGGCAACAACTACACTTTCTAGTACTACTTCTAGCACAACTACTACCGCCACTACTTCTACCCCTACTACAACTTGTTCTACCACTATTGCTACTACTGCTACTATTAGTGCTTCTACTACTACTACTACTGCAGCTACCAGTACTACTACTTCTCCGACAACATCTACTATTGCTACTACTACTATAACTACAACTATTGCTAATACTACTACTACTTCTACTACTTCTACAACTACTATTGTAACTCTTGCTACTTCTGTTTCTGCTAGTACCGCTACTACTACTATTATTACTACCACAAGTGCTACTACTATCACTACTACTGCTTTGACTAGTAATACTATTACTACAACTACAACTACCACTACAATACAACCACTACTACTACAACCACTACTAGTACTACAACTACTACCTTTACTACTACTGTTGCTATTACTGCTACAACAACCACCTCTACAACTACTATCACTACTACTACTATTGCTCCTATTGACTACCAGTTTTAGTACTGCTCTTACTACTACTATTACCACCACAACTACATTGCAATTTTTGCTACTCCTTCCACTTCTACTACTACCACCACTACTGTTGCTACTACTACGACTACTAATAGTTGTACTACTACTACAACTATTGCTACTACAACTACAACTACCAATATGATTACTACAAATGCTACTGCTACCACTACTACTTCTACTACTACTACTACTACCACTATTATGACAATTATTGCTACCGCTACTTCTACTGCTAATCTTATTACCACTACAACTATTCCCACCACTACTACCACTTCTACTAATTCTACAAGTACTAATACTTCTACTGCTTCACCTACTACCACTACTACTGCTACTACTTCTACAGCAACAACTACTGCTACTCCTACTACTACTACTATTACTGCTACTACTGCCATGACTATAACTACTATTAGTACTACTACTATTCCTCCTACTGACCACTACTTCTCCTACCACTGCTACTATTGCTACTCTTGCTACTACTACAGCTACAACACTGCTACTACTATTACTACTATTAGTACTAGTACTCCTCCTCCTCGTCCTACTACTACTACTAGAACTACAACTTCTACTAATACCACTACTACAACTGCTACCACTGCTACTACTACCACCCCCACTACTACTACTACGGCTATCACTACTACAAATACTGCTACTCCATGTACTACTTCTGCAACTACTGTTGCTACTACTAATACTACTACTACTACTACTTTTACTAATGATGCTGCTCCTACTGCTACTACTGCTGCTGCTACTACTCCTACTACTGCTACTACTACGACAATGATGACTACTACTTCAACAACTACAACTATTACTGCTACTGCTGCTACCCCTGCTGCAGCTACTACTAGTACTACTACTACGATTAGTACTAGTACTACTCCTGTTGCTACTTCTTATACTACTACTTATAATACATCTAATACTACTGCTACAACTACTACTATTACCTTTACCACTACCACTGCTACTACTACTGCAGCTACTACTAATGCTACTGCTGCTACTGCTATAACTACTACTACAACTACTCCTACTACTACTAGAAGTTCTACTACTACAATAACTAAAATGATAACTACTACTACTACCACAACTAGTATATCAAATACTACAAGTAAAATTACTCCTACTACTCCTAATATTACTACTACTACTACTATTCCATTTTCTACTACTACTACTGCTACTACTAGTACACCAACTACTGTTGCTTCTATGACTACTACTACTACTACAACAACTACAACTACTTCTATAGCTGTTGCTACTACTTCTACTGCTACTATGCTATTATTGCTATACTTATATTGATACTACTAGTACTTCTTCTACTACTGCCACTACTGCTGCTGGTGCTGCTACTGCTACTTCTACTACTTCTACTACAACTGCTACTACTACTGCTACCTTTACTACTACTACTGCTACCTTTACTACTACTACTGCAACTTTTACTACTACTACTACTACTACTTCTTTTACTACTACTACTGCAACTACTACTACTACTACTGCTCCTACTACTACAACTACTATTGCAACTACTACTACTACTGCTACTAATGTTACTACCGCCATTACTACTACTACTATTACTATCACTACTATTGCTACTACTGCAACTACTGCTATCTCTACTATGTCTCCTACTAGAACTACTGCTACTATTGCTACTACTATAATAATTACGGCCATGAATGCTACTACTACTTATGTTGCTCATTCTACTACTACTACTACTACAACAACTCCAATTAGGACAACTACAACTACAACAAGTTCTCCTACTGCTACTACTAGTACTACCGCTACCAATACTACTACTACTAATGCTACTACTACTGCTATAGCTACTACTACAACTAATACTTCTACTATTATTGATACAACTACTACAACTACAACTAGTACCACTACTATTGCTGGTACTACTCCAGCTGCTATTTCTCCTAGTACTATTGCTACTATTAGTTCCACTACTACTACGGCCACTACTACTACAACAACTACTAATACTAGTGCTACTATAGCTACTACTGCTACCATAACTACTACTGCAACTACTGCAACATGTACTGCAAGTACTAATACATCTACTACTACTACTACTACTACAACTACTACTCCTACTACTACAACTACTACAACTACTTCTACTACCACAACTACCCCAACTATTACTACTACTCCTACTTCTACTATTGCTACCACTATTACCACTATTACTATTGAAACTAATATTGGTACAACTACAACAATAACTACAACTACTACTACCACTACTTCTATGACTATTACAATAACTACTAATACTGCTGCTGCAACTACTACTACTACCACCACCACCACCACTACTGCTATGACTACAACAACTACTACTATTTTTACCACTCTAACTTCTACTACTATTACTACCACTATAACTATTACTCCTATTACTACTACTACAATAACTATTACTACTACTAATACTAATACTATTATGACCACCACTACTACTACTACCACAACTGTTACTACTGCTACTACCAAGACTACTACTACTACTACTACTACTACGTCTGATACCACAACTACTAGGAGTAGTAATAGTAACAATAGCAGCAGCAACCACAACTATAGTTGTAGTTGCAATAGTAGTAGTAGTCATGGTAATAGTGGGAGTAGTACTACTAGTACCCGTAGTAGTAGTGGTAAAGGTTTAAGTAGTAGTAGTAGTAGTATAATATTCTTGTGTAGTTGTTCGTAGTAGTCGGAATATGTTGTAGGAGAAGGAAATAGTAGTAGGCGTAGTCGTAGGAGTAGTTAGTTCGTAGAGTAGTCGGAGAGTGGTCTTAGGTAGTGGCATTCCATAGTGTAGTCGTAGTAGGAGTAGTAGTCGTGGGTCTAGTAGTAGTATAGCCGTAGTAGATTAGTGGGTGGTAGCAATTAGGAAGTCCTAGTGGTGCCGTAGTAGGTCATTGTAGTCGTAGAGTATGTTGTCGTCGTAGTTGGACTAGCCGTAGAGCAGTAGTAGAAGTATAGTTTGTATTAGTCGTAGGAGTAGTGTAGTGGAAGTAGTTAGTCACAGTGTCATAGTCGTTGTAGTAGTAGTAGTCACTAGAACACTGTTAGTTAGTACTAGACAGTAGTAGGAGGAGTAGGAGGAGTATTACTATATCTGTAGTAGCAGTAGTCACCGCAGTAGAGGGTGGATCGTCAGTAGGATAGTAGTACAAGTGTAGTACAAAGAAGTAGTAGTTTCGTAGTAGTAGTACCAGTCGTAGAAGTAGTTAATAGCAAATAAAAAGTAGTAGTAATTATAAGAAAAGATAGTAGTAGTAGTCGTAGTACAAGTAGTAGTAGTAAATTATACAAATTTAATAGTTGGAAAGCAGCGGTTAGAGTCGCACTTAGTCGTTATCAGTATAGAGTAGTATGAGTATAAGTTTAGAAATAGCCAAGGAGATTGTAGTAGTAGTCGTTAGTAGTGTAGTAGGTCGTCGTCGTCGTTCAGTATTAGTACTAATCGTAGTATTGGCAGTGGTCGGTAGTAGTTAGTAGTAGTAATAGTAGGTAGTGGTGTTGTTGTTGTAGTAGTAGTGTTAATAGCAATAGTAGTAGTAGTAGTAGTAGTAGTAGCAGTACCTATAGCAGTGGTAGCAGAAGTAGTAATAGTAGTAGTAGTAGTAGTAGTAGCTATAGTAGTAGTAGTCGTAGACGTAGCAGTGATTGTAGTAGTAGTGCTTGTAGTAGTTGTAGTACGAGTAGTAATAGTAGTAGTAGCAATTGGTGTAGTAAAAGTAGTAGTAGTGGTAGCAATAGTAGTAATAGTAGTAGTAGTAGTAGTAGTAGTAGCAGTGATAGTAGTAATAGCAGTACAAGTAGTAATAGGAGTAGTAGTGGTAGTAATAGGAGTAGTAGTAGTAATAGTATTAGCAGTAATAGTAGCAGCAGTAGTGGTAATAGTAGTAGCTGTATAGTAGTAGTCGTAATAGTAGTAGTAGTAATAGTAATCGTCGTCGCTTGTTGTCTTCGTACTCTCGTCGTCGTAGTAGTATACGTGGAAGTTGTAGTTAGTCTTCTTCCCTCCTATTCGTCGTAGCCTTCGTAGTTGTCTCGTAGTTTAGTAGTACTATTACGGAGTATCTTAATAGTACTAGTACTAGTTGTAGTAGCAGCAGCAGCAGCAGTAGTAATAGTAGCAGTAGTGGCAGTAGAAGTTGTGGTAGTGGTAGTAGGAGGAGGAGTAGTATTAGTAGTAGTATCAGCAGCAGTAGCAGTAGTAGTAGAAGTACTAGTAGCAGAAGTTGTTGATGTCATTGTTGTTGTTGTTGAAGTGGTAATAGTACTTGGAGTTGTACTAATGTTAGTAGAAGCAATTGCAGTAGAAGTAGTAGTACTTGTAGTTTTAGTAGTAGCAAAAGTAGCAGTAGTAGTTGTGGTAGTAGCTGTTGTTGTTGTAGTAGTAGAAGTAATAGTAGTTGTGGTAGTAGCACTATTTGCAATAGTAGTAGTAGTAGTAGAAGTAGAAGTTGTAGTAATAGTAGCAGGAGTAGTAGTAGTAGTAGTAGTTGTAGGAGGAGTAGGTGTAGGAGCAGAAGTAGTAGTAGGAACAGCAGTAGTATTAGTAGTAGTACTAGGTGTATTAATAGTAGTAGTAGTCGTAGTAGTATGAGTAGCAATAGAAGTAGTAGTAGTAGTCGCAGTAATAGTAGAAGTAGTAGTTGGAGTTGGAGTAGTAGCACTAGTAGTTGTAGTAGTAGGATAAGTAGTGGTAATAGTAGTATCAAAAGTTGTATTTGTAATAGCAGTAGCTGTAGTTTCAAGAATAGTAGTAGTAGTGGTAGTAGAAGTAGTTGTTGTTATGGCATTAGTTGTTGCATTAGAAGTAGTATCAGGTGTAGTAGTAGGAGTAGGAGTTGGAGTAGTAGTAGTAGTAGTAGCAGTAGCAGCAGTGGTAGTTGTTGTAGTAGTAGGAGGAGGAGTAGTAGAAGTGGTAGCAGTAGTAGTAGTAGTATTAGTAGCAGTCGTAGTCGTAGTAGGAGTAGTGGTAGTTGTAGCAATAGGAGTAGGTGTAGTAGTAGTTATTGTTGTATTAGCTATAGGAGTAGCAGTAGTAGTACTAGTAGTATGCATACTAGTAGTAGTCGAAGTTGTAGAAGGAGTAGTTGTAGCCGCAGTAGCAGTAGTACTAGCAGTAGTTGTAGTAGTAATAGTCGTAATAGTTGGTATAGTAGTAGTAGTTGTAATAGTTGTATTAGTATTAGCAGTAGTAATTATAGTAGTAGTAGGAGTAGTAGCAGTGCTAGTAGTAATAGTTATAGTAGTAGTGCACTAGTATTAGCAGCAATCGTAGATGTAGTAGTAGAAATAGTAGTAGTTGCAGTAGTAGTAGTAATAGTTGTAGTAGTAGTAGGAGGAGGAGCAGTAGTAGTAGCAATCAGACTAGTTGTAGTAGTAGTAGAACTAGTAGTAGTAGCAGCAGTGGTAGCAGTTATAGTAGCAGTTATCGCAGTAGCAGTAGTAGTAGTAGTAGTAGTAGTAGTAGTAGTCAAAATAGTATTTGTAGCAGTAGTAGCAGAAGTAGCAGTAGTAGTAGCAGCAGCAGCAATAGTAGTAGTTGTAGTAGTAGTAGAAGTAGTAGTAGTAGTTGTAGTAGTTGCGGTAGGAGAATTACTACCACTAATCCTACTCCTACTTGTGCTACTACTACTGCTACTCCTATTCCTACTACTAGTACTGCCAATTCTCCTACTCCAACTACTACTATTGCCACTATTGTTATTATTTCTAGAACTATTCCTACTCTTGCTACTACTACTACTACTCCTGCTCCTACTAAACGTACTCCTAATCCTGTTATTGCAGCTGCTGCTTCTACAACTTATACTACAGCTACAGCTACTGTTGTTGTTGTTTCTTCTGCGTCAACTCCTACTACTTCAACTAATGCTACTACTACTAGTAGTAGTCTTAGTACTACTTGTATTACTACTGTAACCACTACTACTACTACTAGTACTACTACTACAACTGCTGCTACTACTACTATTGCTACTACTGTAATGAATATAATTGCTACTACTATAACAATTACTACGGACATTATTACTACTCTACTGCTTCTACTACTATGACTACTAATTTTAGTACAACTACAACTACTTCTACGACTACTGCTGCTCCTATTGCTACTATACTTCTCCGACTACTACTACTATTACTATTACAACAACTACTACTATGACTACTGCTGCTACTGCTGCTATTGCTACTACCACTACTGCTACTACAACTACTACTACTGCTTTTACTACTTTAACTTCTACTACTGTTACTATGACTATAACTATTATTGTTACAACTATGACTACTATTACTACAATTTCTACTATTGCTACTACTGCTGCTACTACTATTACTACTACTAATGCTACTAGTACTATAACTACTACTGCTACTACTGATACAACTACCGTGACTACAACTATTACTTCTTATACAACTACTATAACTACTATTGCTACTACAACAAGAGCTAGTACGACTCCTACAACTGCTGCTACTACTAGTGTTGCTATTACTACCACAAATACTACTGCTACTATGACTACTACTACTATTACTACTACTGCTACTACTACTTCTACCGCTACTTTTGCTACTACTACTGCTACTGCTAATACTACTAATAATGCTACTACTATTACTGCAACTGTAACTACTGCTGCTACTACTACTACTACTACTAGTACTACAACTTTAACTACTACTACTACAACAACTACTACTACTACAACAACTAGTACAACAATAATTACTACTGCTATTACTGCTACTACTACAACTATTGCCACTACCACTACTATTATTACTGCTACTAGTATTGCTACCAATGCTATGGCTACTACTACTACTGCTACTACCACTACTTCCACTACAATAACAACAACAACTACTACTGCTACTACCACTCATACTAGTACTACTACTACTACTACCAATACTACTACTACTTAGGTTATTACAACTGCTAGTACTGCTACTATTACTACTACTACTACTATTACTACTATTACTACTATTACAACTGCTAGTACTGCTACTTCTGTGGCTACTATGAAATCAACAACTACTATTACTGCTACTACTGCTACTTCTGATACTACTACCATTGTGAAAAGTACTACAACTGTAGCTTCTACTTCCATAGCTGCTCCTACTATTACTACCACTACTGCTACTCTGCTACTACTATTACTACTACCATTTCTACTTGTGCTACTACTACTGCTGCGGTTGCTGCTACTACTGCTATGATAGCAACTACTCCTACTACTACTAAGATGCTACAACTATGGTCACTACTAGTACTGCTACTAATGCCACTACTACTACTTCAGCTAACTATATTACTATTACTATGACTACTACAACTACTACAACTACTACGACTACTATTGCTACTGTTGTTGCTGCTGCTACTGCTTCTACTACTACTACTACTGCTACTGCTACTAGTCTTACTACTACCACTACTACTATGACTAATAGTACTACTATAACTACTACCGCTAATACTACTACATCTCCGACTATCACTACTACCACAATCACTATTACTACTACAACTGCTAATACTACTACTGCGATAATTTCTTCTGCTCCAACTATAGCTACTGCTACTACTAGTACTACCACTTTTACTATAGCTGCTACTGCTACTAGGCTTCTATGACTGCTACTACTACCACTGCTAGAGTAGTAGTAGTAGTAGGAGGAGGAGGAGTAGCACTACTAGTAGTAGCAGTAATAATTATAGTAGTAGTAGTAGTAGTAAAAGTAGCAGCAGTAGAAGTAGTAGTAGTAGCGGTCGTAGATGCAATTGTAGAACTACTAGTAGTAGTAGCAGTAATAGTTGTAGAGCTAGTAGTAATAGTAGTAATAGTATTAGTTATAATACTAGTAGTAGCAGTAATAGTATTAGCAGTAGTAAAATTAGTTGGTGATGTAGTAGTTGTAGTAACAGTAGTAGTAGTAGTAGTAGTAGAAATAGTAGGAGCAAGCACAGTAGCAACAACAGTGGTGGTGGTGGTGGTGGTAGTAGTAGTAGTAGTAGTAAGAGTAGCAATAGTAGTATAACCAAGTGTAGTCGCAGTAGTAGTTATAGGAGTAGTAGTGGTAGCACTAGTAGTAGGAGTAGTAGCTGTAGTAGTTATAGTAGTAGTTGTAGTAGTAGTTGTAGTAGTAGTAGTAGTAATAATAGTAGTAGTAGCAGTATAAGTTGTAGTAGTAGGAGTTATTATTGTATTTGCAGAAGTAGTTGTAGCTATAGTGGTAGTAGTAGTAGTAGCGGTAGTTGTAGTAGTAGTAGTTGTTGTTGTTGTTGTTGTAGAAGTAGCAGTTGAAGTAGTAGTAGCAGTAGCATTTGTAAGAGTAGTAGCAGTAGTAGTTGTAGTAGTAATAGTTGTTATTATCGTTGTAGTAGTAGTAGTTGTTGTTGTTGTAGTAGCTGCAATAGTGGCAATAGTAGTAGCAATAGTAATAGTATCAGAAGTAGTAGTAGTAGTACTAGTAGGAGTAGTAGTTGCAATAGTAGTTGTAGTAAGAGAAGTAGTAGGAGTAGTAGTATTAGTAGCAGCAATAGCAATAGCAGCAGCAACTGTAGTAGTGCTAGTTGTCATAGTATTAGTAGTAGTTGTTGTAGAAGTAGCATCTGTAGTAGCAGCAGTTGCTGTAGTAGTAGTCATCGTTGTCACAGTAGTAGAAATAGTTGTAGTCGTAGTAGCGGTAATAGTAGCAGCAACAATAATAGCAATAACTATGGTATTAGTAGTAGCAATAGCAATAGTAGTAGTAGTTATTATCGTAGTAGAAGTAATAGTCACAATAAAGGTAGCAACAATAGCTGTAGTTGTAATAGCAGTAGTAGTAATAGGATTAGTAGTAGTAGCAATAGTCGTAGTGGTAGTGGTAGAAGTACTACTAGTAGCAGTAGTAGTAGTCATAGAATTAGTAGTAGTAGTAGTGGTGGTGGTGGTAGTCGTGCGAGTAGTAATAGGAATACGTCTAGGAGAAGGAATAGTAGTAGGAGTAGTAGTAGTAGAAGTAGTAATAGTAGTAGTAGTAGTAGTAGCAGCAGTAGTGGTAGTAGAAGTCATAGTTGTAGTAGTAGGAGGAGGAGGAGGAGGAGTAGTAGGTGTAGTAGTAGTAGTTGTGGGACTAGCAGTAGAAAGAGTAGTTGTCATAGCAATAGTGGTGGTGGTGGTGGTGGTGGTGGTGGTGGTAGTAGTAGTAGTAGTTGTTGTTGTTGTTGTTGTTGTAGTTGTAGTAATTTTAGTAGTTGTAAAAGTAGTAGTAGTACTAGGAGGAGGAGTATTACTCATTTTAGTAGTTGCAATAGTAGCAACAGTAGAAGTATAGTAGTAATTGTAAAAGTAGTAGTAGTAGTAGTACTAGTAGTAGCAGTAGTAATAATTGTAGAAGTAGTAATTGGAGTAGGATTAGTAGTGTTAGTATCAGCAATAATCATAAAAGTATTAGTAGTAATAGTAGCTATAACAGTTGTAGTAGAAGTAGTAGTAGTAGTAGTAGGAGCTATAGTACTAGTGGTTGAAGCAGAAGTAGTAGTAGTAGTAGTCGTAATAGTACTAGTAGTAGTAGTAGTAGTATTAGTAGTAGTGAAGTAGTAGTAGGAGCAGTAGGAGGTGTAGTAGGAGTTGTTGAAGTAGTAGCAGTAGTAGTTGTTGTAGTAGTACTAATAGTAGCAGAAGTAGCAGCAGGAGTAGTAGAAGTAGTAGAAGTAGTAGACGTACGAGTAGCAATAGTAGTAGTACTTGGAATAGTAGTAGTAGTAGTAGTAGTAGTAGTAGTAGTAGTAGTAGTAGTAGTAGTAGTAGTAGTAGTAGTAGTAGTAGTAGTATAGTAGTAGTAGTAAGGTAGTCGTAGTAGTAGTAGTCGTCGTAGTCGTACGTCGTCGTAGTAGTATAGTGGATCGTAGTAGTCTCGTCGTCGTAGTAGTAAGTAGTAGTCGTAGTCGTAGTCAGTAGTAGTAGTAGTAGTCGTAGTAGTAGTAGTAGTATTAGTAGTAGTCGTAGTAGTAGTCGTAGTAGTAGTGTAGTCAGTTAGAGTAGTAGTAGTCGTAAGTCGTAGTATAGTAAGTAGGAAGTAGTAGTCTAGTAGTAGTAGTTATATCGAGTAGCAGTAGCAGTCTAGTAGTAGTTGCAGAAGTAGTAGTAGTTGTTGTTGTTGTCGTAGTCGTAGTAGGCGTAGTAGTGATTGTAGTAGTAGTAGTTGTAGCATTTGTAGTACATGTTGAAATAGTAGTAGTAGCAACAGCAGCAGCAGTAGTAGTAGTCACAATAGGTGTAGTAGAACTAGTAGCAGTAATAGTAATAGAAGTAATAGTAGTTGTAGTAGTAGTAGTAACATTAATAGTAGTAATAGTAGTAGAAGCAATAATAGGAGTAGTAGTAGTAGTAATAGGAGTAGCAATGGTAATTATTTTTGCTGTAACAGTAGCAGTAGTAGTAGTGGCAGTAGTTGCTGTAACAGTAGCAGTCGTAATAGTAGTAGCAGTAGCAGTATTAGTCATAGTAGTAGTTGCAATAGCTGAAGAAGTTGCAGTAGTAGTACAAGTGGAAGTTGTAATAGTAGTAGCAGTATTGCGAGTAGTAGAACTAGTAGAAGTAGTAGTTATAGTAATAGTTGAAGTAGTAGTTGTGCTAGGACTAGTAGTAGTAGTAGTTATTGTTGTTGTTGTAGTAGTAGTTGTTGTTATAGCAGTACTGGCAGTAGAAGTAGTAGTAGTTGTAGTCGGAGTAGTAGTAGTAGTTGTTGTTATTGTAGTAGTAGCAGCAATAGTAGCAGGAGTGCTAGTAGCAGAAGTTATTGTTTTTGTTGTTCTTGTTGTCGAAGTAGTAAGAGTACCGGAGTTGTACTAGTATTTGTGGCAATAATAGGAATAGAAGTAGTAGTAGTAGTAGTAGTAGTAGCAATGGTAGCAGTAGTAGTTGCAGTAGTAGTTGTTGTTGTTGTAGTAGAAGTAGTAGTAGTAGTAGTAGTAGTAGAAGTAGAAGTAGAAGTAGTAGTAGTAGTACAAGTAGTAGTAGGAGGTGTAGGTGTAGCAGTAGGAGTACGAGTTTGATTAGTAGTAGTAATAGTAGTAGAAGTAGTAGTAGTTGTTGTTGTAGTAGCAGCAGCAGTAGCAGTTGTTGTAGTAGTAGTAGGAGGAGTGGCAGACGTGGTAGCAGTAGTACTAGATGTAGTAGTAGCAGCAGCAATAGTCAGAGTTGTAGTGGTAGTAGCAATAGCAGTAGTTGTGGTAGTGGTAGTGCTAGTATTACCAGTTCGAGTAGTAGTAGTAGTAGTAGTAATAGTAGTAGTCATACTTGCTGCAATAGTAGTTGTCGAAGTAATAGTAGTAGCCTTAATAGTGGTAGTAGTAGTAGCAGTTGGGGTAGTTGTACTAGTGATAGCCGTCGCAGTAGGTGTAGTAATAGTAGTAGTAGTAGTAGTAGTGGTATTAGTAGTAGAACGTGTACTAGTTGTTGTAGTAGCAATACTAGTAGTTGTTGTTGTAGTACTGTACTAGTATTAGCTGCAGCAGCAGTAGTAGCAGTAGTAGAAATAGTAGTAGTAGCGGTAATAGTAGTAGTAGTAGGAGGAGTAGCAGCAGCAGCAGTAGCAGTAGTAGTACTAGTAGTAGAAATAGTATAGTAGTTGTTTGTATGTTTTAGTAAGTAGTAGAAATAGTAGTAGTAGTAGTAGAACTAGTAATAGTAGTATTAGTAGTCGTAGTATAGTAGTATCGTGGTCTGGTGGTGGTGGTGGTGGTTGTGGTGGTGGTGGTGGTGGTGGTAGTAGTGTTGTATAGTTCCGTCGTTTGTTGTTGTTAGTAGTCGTAGTAGTAGTCGTAGTACTATTAGTTTATAGTAGGAGTGGTAGCAATGGCAGTAGCTAATAGTAGTAGTTGGTTGTCGCTGTAGTATCTCGTTCGTTGTTGTGGTAGTACGTAGTAGTTTCGGCCGTAAATTGCGAAGATTAATCCGACTCCTACTTGTTCAACTACTAAATTCTAACTACACTACTCCTACGACTACTACCAACCTTAAACTCTGCTCCTCTACTACTACTGCTACTACTATTACTACACTATTCTACTACAAAACAACAATGCTACTACTACTACTACTACTCTAACTATTATTACTAATGCTTTCTCCTACTCGTACTGCAAATTCGACTGCTAAACTACAACGCTCCTCTATGATAACTACTGTCACTATGGAACTACTACCGAGCACTCGGCTCCTACTACAACTGCTACTATGACTAGTCTACAACTAACTAGTCCTACTACTACTATGCTGCTGCTGCTGCCACGACTAAACTACATCCTAACACCCAACTACAACTACAACAACAACTACCACGACTATTATTACTATTACTATGATTGTGACTTCTACTACTGGTACTTCTACTACTAATCCTACTACAAGTGCAACTAATACTACTACTACTACAACTACTACTACTAATTCTACTAATGCTACTACTACTGCTACTGCTACTGCTACTACTCCAACTAACATAACTAGTATTACTACTGCTACTATTGCTGCTGCTGCTGTTGCTGCTACATCTACTACTGCTACTGCTACTACTACTAATACTACAACTACTACTGTAGCTATTGCTCTTGCTGCTACGGCTGCTACTACTACTGCTGCTACTTTTGCTACTACTACTATTGCTGCAACCACAACTAATACTAATAACATATATAGTGAAAATGGCTCATATACCATGAGCTTATGCTTTTGGGATGGTTTGGTGTTTGGCCCACTATACTGATCTACTTTGACACTCTTTCGATTCTCCCAATAAATGGTATAAGAGGTTTAGGTTTGAAGCTGTGCAAACTATTATGACCAAAATTATCATGATGTTGCAACTGAATTGGGTCGCATGTTAGTTTCTCTTAAAAAATCAAAAGAATGAGACAAAAACTTGTGGGTATGGGACACATTGTGGAACTAGTCGAGTAAAAGAGTTCTTGATTAAGAGTGTTAAAATTAATGTGGTCAAATCACACATGAAGGGGGAGATTGTTATAATGCTAGGTGTGATGAATTAGTCCCACATCGGATATTGGATAGATAGGGTCCAATATATATAGTGAAAAAGGCCCATATCCCATGAGCTTAAGATTTTGGGATGGTTTGGTGTTCGGCCCACAATATTGATCTGCTTTCACACTCTTTCGATCCCCCCAATATACTACTAATACTACTAATACTACTATGACTGCTACTACAACTACTACTACGACGACTACGACTACCACTACTACTAGTACTACTCTACTACTACTACTAATACTAATAATAATAATAATAATAATACAACAAGGACTATTACAACTACAACTATGACTTCTGCTACTACTATTACTACTACTAATACAACATTAACTACTATGACTACAACTGCAACTATGACTTCTATTGCTCCCACAATTACTAATACTGCCACTACTACAACTACTACTACCACTACTACTACTACTTTGACAACTATTATTACTACCACTAGTAGTAGTAGTAGTATTCATGGCAGAAGTAGTTTTAGTATTCGGAGTTGTAGTCATAGTAGCAGCAGCAGCAGTAGCAGCAGTAGTAGTAGCACTAGTATTTACAGTAGTAGCAGTAGTAATTATAGCAGTAGCATTAGTAGTAGTAGGAGAATCTGTAGTGGCAATTGCATTAGTAGCAGGAGCAGAAGTAGTAGCAGTAGCTGTAGCATTAGTAGTAGCAATAGTAGTAATAGTAGTACTACTAATAGTAGTTGTAGTCATAGAAATAATAGTAGTAGCAGTTACACTAATAGTAGTAGTAATAATAGTAGCAATAGTAGTAGTAATAGTAGTAGTAGTAGCAGTAGCAGCAGCAGTGGTAGTGGTAGTAGTAGTTAAAGTAGCAGCAGTAGTAGTAGCAGCAACAATAATTTAGATAGTAGGAGTGGTAGTAGTACTAGCAGAAGTAGTAGCAGTATAGTAGTAGTTGCAATAGCAGTTGTAGTTGTAGTAGCTATAGTAGTTGTAGGAGCATTAGTCCCAATTGTAGTAGCAGTAGTCCCAGTAGTAGTAGTAGCAGTAGTAGTAGTTATTGTAAGAGTAGTAGTCATGGTAGTAGTAGTAGTAGTAGTAGTCGCTATAGTACTAGGAGAAGTAGCAGTACTACTAGGATCAGTAACACTAGTAGTAGTAGTTATAACAGTTGAGGCAGTAGCTGTAGTTGTAGTCATAGTAGTAGTAGGAGGAGTAGTAGTAGTAGCAGTAGTAGAAGCAGTAGCAGTAGTAGTAGTTGTAGTAGTAGTAGTATTAGTTGTACTAGTAGTCGTAGTAGCAGTAGTAGTAGTAGCTATTGTAGTAGTAGTTGTAGTGGAAAGAGTAGTTGCAGTAGTAGTACTTCGAGTAGTAGAAGTGGTAGTAGTAGTAGTTGTTGTTCCTGTAATGGTAGTTGCTGTAGTAGTAGTAGTAGTAGCAATAGCAACAGTAATAGTAGTAGTAGTCATAGTAGTAGTCAAAGTAGGAGTAGCGATAGGAGTAGCGGAAGTAGTAGTAGTAGTGGTAGTAGTATTAATAGTAGTAATAGTAGAAGTAGCAATAGCAGTAGTACTAGTAGTAATAGTAGTAGTGTTAGCTATAGCAGTTGTATTTGTAGTAATAATAGTGGTAGTAGTGGCAATTGTTCTTGTTGTAGGTGTAGTAGTTGTAGTAGTAGTTGTTGTTGTAGCAGTCGTAGTTATTATTGTAGTTGCAGTAGTAGTAGTGGTAGAAGTAATAGTAGTAGCAGTAGGACGAGCAGTAGTAGTAGTAGCAGTAGTTGGATTAGGAGTAGAAGTATTGGTAGGAGTAGGAGTAGCAGTGGTAGTAGACACAATAGTAGTAGTCGCAATTGTAGTAGTTGTGGTAGTAGTTGTAGCAGTGATTGTAGTAGTAGGAATAGTAGAACTAACATCAGCATTCACAATAGTTCTAGCAGTAGTAGTACGAGCTATAGGAGTAGTAGTAGCAGTAGTAGTTGTTGCATAATAATAGCTATAGAAGTAGTAGTAGTTGTAGTATTAGTAGCTGTAGGAATTGCAGTACTAGTAGTAGTAGTAATAGAACTAGCAGTAGCAGTAGTTGTAGCAGTAGGAGTAGCAGTAGTAGTAATAGTTGTAGCAGCAATATTAGTAATTGTAGTAGTTGTAGTAGTAGTGGTGGTAGTTGTAGTAGTAGGCACAACAATAGTAGTATTATGAGTAGTAATAGCGATAGGAGTAGTCATAGTAGTAGTATTAGGAGTGATAGTGGTAGTAGTAGTGGTAGTAGCAGTAGTAGTAGTAGTGGTTGTGATAATAGCAGCATAAGTAGTAGTAGTAGCAGTAGTTGAAGTAGTAGTAGTAGCAGTGGCATCAGTAGCAGTAGTTGTAGCAGTAGTAGCAGTAGTCGTAGAAGTGGTTGTAGCAGTAGTAGTAATAGTAGCAATAGTAGTCGCAATAGTTGTTGTGGCAATCGTAGTAGCAGTAGTAATTGTAGTAGTTGTAGTAGTAGAAGTAGTTGTAGTCATAGTAGTAGTATCAATAGTAGTCATAGTTGTGGCAGTGGTAGTAGTAGTAGTAGTTGTTGTTGTATGAGCACAAGTAGGAATAGTAGCTGTAGTTGTAGTAGTGATAGTAGCAATAGAAGTAGTTGTAGGAGGAGAAGTTGGAGTAGTTGTAGCAGCACCAATTGGAGTAGTTCCAGGTGTAGTAGAAGGAGAAGCAGTAGTTGTAGTTATAGGAGTTGTAGTAGAGAAAGTTGCAGTAGTTATTGTAGTACTAGTAGAAGTCATAGTATAGTAGTAGTAGTAGCAGTAGTAGTAGCAGTAGCTATAGTAGTAGCAAGAGTAGTAGTAGTGGCAGTAGTGGTAATGGTAGTAGCAGTAGTCATAGTAGTAGCCATAGTAGTAGTATTAGTAGCAGTAATAGCAGTGGTTGATGTAGTAGTAGTAGTAGTAGCAGTAGGAGTAGCGGCAGTGGTAGTTGTGGTAGTAGTTGTTATTCTAGTAGTCGAAGTAGTCATAGTACTAGTTGTTGTAAAAGAAGTAGAAGGATTAGTTGTAGGTGTAGCAGTAGTAGAAGTAGTAGCAGTAGCAGTAGTAGCAAGACTAGCGGAAGTAGGGGTAGTAGTAGTAGTAGTAGTGTCGTAGTAGTAGTGTTAATAGTAGTATTTGCAGCAATAGCAGTAGTAGTAGTAGTAGTTGTGGTAATAGCAGCAGCAACCATAGTAGCAGCAGTAGTTATGCAGTAGTAGTAGTAGTGGCATTTGTAGTAGCAGTAGTAGTAGTTGCAGTAGCAGTAGTAGTAGCAATAGCAGTACTTGCTATAGTCGCAGTAGTGGCAATACTTGTAGTAATAGTAGCATTAGTAGTGGTAGTAGCAGCAGTAATAGTAGTAGTAATAGTAGCAGTTGTACTAGCAGAAAGAGGAGTAATAGTATTAGTTGGCGTAGTAGTAGAAGTAGCAGTAGTAGGAGTGTGAGTAATAGGAGTATTGGTAATAATAGTAGTAGTAGTAGAAGTAGCAGAAGTGGCAAGCATAGCAGTAGTTGTAGTTGTAGCAGCTGTAGTAGTAGTACTAGTAGCCGAAGTAGCAGCAGCGGTAGTAGTTGCAGCAGTAGTATTATTATAAGTAGTAGTAGCAATAGGAGTTGTAGCATTAGTAGTAGGAGTTAGAGTAGCAACATTAGTGGTAGTAGAAGAAGTAGTTGCAGAAGTAGCAGAAGTAGTAATAGTATTAGCAGTAATAGTAGTAACAATTGCAGTGGTAGTAGTAGGAGTACTAGTAGTTATAGCAGTAGTAGTAGCAATTGTCGCAGTGGTGGTAGTAGTAGTAGTTCTAGTAGCCGCAACAGCAACATCAGCAGCAGTAGCAATAGTAGTAGTGGTAGTAGTAGTAGTAGGAGGAGCTATAGTAGCATTAGTAGTGGGTGGAGGGGAAGCTAGAGTACTAGTAGCAGCAGCAGTATGAGTAGTTTTTGGAATAGTCTTAGTGGTTGTAGTAATACTAGTATTAGTAGAATAGTAGTATTAGTTGTAGTTGTTGTTGTAGTAGTAGTAGTAGTAGTAGTAATAGTAGTAGAAGTAGCAGTAGTAGTAGCAGCAGTAGTAGCAGTAGCGGTAGCAATAGTAGTAGTACTAGCAAAAGTAGTAGTAGCAGTTATAGTAAAAGTGGTCGTAGTAGAAGTAGTAGCAATACTTGTAGTAGTAGTTATTGTAGTAGTATTAGTAGTAGTGGTAGCAGCAGCAATAGTAGTAGTAGTAAGAGTAGTATCAGCTGTAGCAATAGTAGTAGTTGTTGTTGTAGTAGTACGAGTAGTCATAGTAGTAGCAGTTGTAAGAGAAGTAGTAGCACTATTAGTAGTAGTAGGAGGAGGAGGAGTAGCAGTAGCACTAATAGTTGCAGTAGTAGTGTAGTAGTAGTGCTATTAGTAGTATTATTAGCAATAGTAGTAGCAGTAGTTATTGCAATAATAGCAGCAGAAGTAGTAGCAGTAGCAGTAGTTGAAGCTGTAGTAGAAATAGCAGTAGTAGTAGTTAAAGTAATACTAGCAGTAGGGGCAGTAGTAGAAGTGGTTGTAACAGTAGCAGTAATAGTAGTATCAGTACTTGTAGCATTATTAGTAGTAGCAGTAGCAGTACTAGTGGTAATAGTTGTGGCAGTAGTTGTTGTGGCAATCGTAGTAGCAGTAGCAATAGTTGTAGTAGTAGTAGCAGTTCTAGTAGCAGTAAAAGGAATAGTAGTAGCAGTAGGAGTGGTAGTAATAGTAGTAGTAGTAGCAGTGAGAGTGGTAGTAGTTTTGGTAGTAACAGTTGTAGTAGTAGTACTACAAGTAGCAACAGTTGTAGTAGTAGTAGCAGTAATAATAGCCACTGAAGCAGTAGTTGCAGGAGAAAAAGTAGTAGCAGTTGACATAGTAGCGGGAGCCGTAGCAGCAGCAGTAGTATTATGTGTAGTAGTGGCAGTAGGAGTTGCTGTAGTAGTAGTAGGAGTGATAGTAGTCGTAGTAGTGGTTGTAGTTCTACTAGTATAGTATTAATAGTAGTAGAGGCTGCAATAATAGTAGTAGTTGTAGTAGTTGCAGTAGCAGCAGCAATAGTCACAGAAGTAGTAGCAAGAATACTAGTAGTGGCAGTTGCATTAATAGTAGAAGCAACTGCAGTAGTAGTAGTACCAACAGTAGTACTAGTAGTAGTAGTAGTAGTAGTAGTAGTAGTAGTAGTAGTAATAGTAGTAGTAGTAGTAGTAGTAGTAGTAGTAGTAGTAGAAGTAGCAGTAGCATTGGTACTAGCATTAATAGTAGTAGCATTAGCAGTAGCAATTGTAGTAGTGGTAGTAGAAGGAGCAGCAGTAGCAATTGTAGTAGCAGTTGGAGTAGTAGCAGCAGCAGTAGTAGTAGGTGCAACAGTCACAGTAGTAATAGTAATAGCTGTCGTAGTAGTAGCAGTAGTAGTAGTAGTAGCAGTAGCAGTAGTAGTAGTGGTCTTAGCGGCAGAAGTAGTAGTAGTAGTGGGACTAGAAGTAGTAGTAGTAGCAGTAGTAAGAGTTGGTGTAGTAGTAGTAGCTGTAGTAGGGGAAGTAGTAGTAGCAGTTTTGGTAGTAGGAGTAGGAGGAGTTGGACTAGGAGTAGGAGTTGGAGTGGGAGTAGTAATAGTATAAGTAGTACTTGTTCTTGTAGTAACAGTCATCATAGTTCTATCTGTAGTAGTAGTTGTAGTTGTAGTAGTATTAGTTGTAGTTGTAGTAACAGTAGTAGGAGGAGTAGTAGTAAAAATAATACTAGCAATTGTAGTAGTAGTAGTAGTAGTAGTAGTAGCAGTTGTAGTTGTCGCAATAGTAGTAGTAGTAGCAGTTATAGAAGTTGTTGTTGTAGCAGTAGGAATAATATTAGTAGCATTAGCATTTGCAGCAGTTGTAGCAGTAGTAGTATGAGCTGTAGTAGTAGAAATAGAAATAGTAGTTCTTGAAGTAGTAATAACCATGGCAGTAGTAGCAGTTGGGTCGTAGTAGTATTAGTAGCAGTAGCAATAGTAGTAGTAGTAATAGAAGTAGTAGTAGCATTAGTTACAGCTGGAGTTGTGGTAGTTGTAATAGTTGTAGCAGTAGTAGTAGTAATAGTAGTAGCTGTTGTAGTAGTAGTACTAGTAGTAGCAATTGGAGCAGCAGTAGTAGTATTATGAGTAATAGTACCAGTAGGAGCAGTCGCAGTGGTAGTAGTAGTAGAGGTAGTAGTAGTAGTAGTTGTAGTAGTAGTAGTAGTGAGCAGTAGTAGTAGTGGTAATATTAGCAGAAGTAGTAATAGCAATAGTAGAAGCAACAGTAGCAATAGTCGTAGTAGTAGTAGAAGTAGTAGTAATAGTAGTATTAGTAGTATTTTGAGTAGTAAAAGCAGTAGGAGTAGTAGTAGTAGTAGTAGTTGCAGCGTTTGTTGTAGTAGTTGTAGTAGTAGTAGCATAAGTAGTGACAGTAGAATTAGTAGTAGTAGCATTGGTAGCAATGTCTGTGGCAATAGTAGTAGTAGTTGTAGCAGTAGTAGGACTAGGAGTAGGAGGAGGAGGAGGAGTCGTAGTAGTAGTACCAGTAGTAACCATAGGAGTGGTACTTGTAGTAGTATTAGCAATAGTATTAGGAGTGGTGGTAGCAAAAGTAGTAATAGTAGTAGCTGTAGCAGTAGGAGTGAGGGTAATAGTAGTAGTGGTAGTTGTACTAGTAGTAGTTGTAGTAGTAGTAGTAGTAGTAGCAGTAACAGTAGTAGAAGTTGTGGTAGTAGGATTAGTAGTTTTGGCAGCAACATTTGTAGCCATTGCAGTAGTAGTAGCAGTAGTATTTGCAAAAGTGGCAGTAGTACTAGTAGCAAGTACTAGCAATAGTTGTGAAAGTGTAGTAGTAGTTGTTGTAGTAGGAGTAGTAGGAGTAGGAGTAGCAATAGTAGTAGCAGCAATAGTAGTGGTAGTAGTAGTAGTAGTGGAAGTGGTTACAGTTGTAGTAGTAGTGGCAGTAGTAACAAAAGTAGCAATGGTAGTAGCAGTTGTTGTTGTAGTTGAAGCAGCAACAATGTAGTAGTAGTTGTAGTATTAGTAGAAGATGTTGTAGTAGTAGTAGTAGTAGTAGTAGTAGTACTAGTATCGATAGCAACAGTATTAGGAGTTGTAGTTGTAGTAGTAGTAGCGCAGCAGTAGTTGTAGTAGTAGTAGTAGGAGTAGTAGCAGCAGTAGCAGTAGTAGTAGCAGTAGTAGTAGTGGAAGTCGCCGCAGTAACAACTGTAGTAATAGTAGTAGTAGGAGTACTAGTAGTAGTGGGAAAAGTAGTAGTGGTAGTTGTAGTAATAGTAGTAGAAGTAGTAGTAGTAGTTGTAGCAGTAGTAGCAGTCACAGTAGTAGTAGAAGCAATAGTAGCAGAGCAATAGTAGCAAGCGCAGTAGCAGTAGTAGGTGTTACAGTAGTAGTAATAGTAGTAATAGTACAACATAACTATTACAACTAGTACAACAAAGACCACCACTACTATTACTACTACTTCTGCTGCTGCTACTGCTATTACCATTGCTACCACACCTATTACTACAACTACTGCTACTACTTTTGCTTCCACTACCACCACTACTACTACTGCTACAACAATTGTTACTAACTACTACTATTACTTCAACTATTACAACAACTACTACAATAACAACTACTACCGCAGCAACAACAACAACAACAACAACCACAGCTACTACTATTATTACTACTACTACCACTCCTCCTACTACTACTACTATTACTTCTCTTACTACTACTACTGGAACTGCTACTAAAGCTGCTACTACTGCTCCTACTACATCTTCTACAACTACTACTACAACTGCTCCTACTTTGACTACCACTACTATGACTACTGCTCTACTATCACTAGTACTACTTCTACTACTACTACAACTATTTCTACTACTACTCCTACTACTGTTACTACTACTACCACTGCTACTAATACTACAACTAATGCTACTACTACTATAGCTCCTACTGTTGCTACTACTACTACAGCAGCTACTTCTACCATTAGATACTACTATTACTGCTATTACTGCTACTACGGCTACAACTATAACCACTGCTGCCACTACTGCTACTGTTACTATTGCTACTACTGCTAGTAATATTACTACTACTACTATTACTACTAATTCTACTTCTACTACTACTAATTCTCCCAACTACAACCAGTTTTTCTCCTACTAATGCAGCTACTACTACTGCTACTACTCTTACTACTACAACAACTACAACTACTACTATTCCGACTACTGCTACTTCTATTACTACCACTACTACTACTACTACGACAACGGCCACCACTGCAACCTCTACTACAATTGCTACTACTACTAATACTATTACTACTATTACGACAACAAGTACTACTACAACAATGACTTTTACTACTACTTTTGCTCTGGCTTCATAAACTAATAATAATACTACAACAATCACTACAATTGCTGCTACTACAGCTACTACTGCTATTCATACAACAACAACAACAACTACTACTACTACTATTGCTGCCACTACTACTGCTACTCCTACTACTACCATTACTACTACGACTACTACTACTACTACGATTACTACTACTACTACTATTACTACTACTATTAGTAATAGTGCTACTTCTACAACTACTTCTACCACTACTAGTACGACCACCTCTCCCATAACTAGAACTACTACTAGTACTACTGTTGCTGGAACTACTGCTACTACTACTACTCCAACTGCTACTCCAACTACTTCTCATGCTACTATAGTTACTACTACTACTACTACCACCAGTACTACTACTACTACTACTGCTATTACTGCTGCTGCTACTACAAGCACTACTACCACTACTACAACTATTGCTGCTCCTATTACCACTACTACTGCTAGTCCTTGAACTGCTACAATTACTACTACTACTACCACCACTACTACTACTACTGCTCCTGCTCCTACTGCTACTACTATGACAACTACAACAACAACAACAACTACTGCTACTATAGCTACGACTGCTACTACGGCTACTACTGCAACGACTGCTACTACTACTATTGCTGCTACTATGGCTACTACTGTTGGTACTACTACCACTACTACGACTGCTACTACTGCTACTACAACTACTATTACTACAACTGCTACTACCATTACTACTACTACTGCGACTACTACTAATATTAATACTACTACTACTGTTATTCCTACTACTACAACAACTACAACTACTAATTCTACATCTACTACGGCTACTACAACAACTACTACTGCTACAGCTGGCACTACTGCTATTTCTACCACTACTACTCCTACTACTACTACTATCACTACAACTACTACTGCTGCTACTGCTTACCCTACTGCTACTGCTACCACTACTACTGCTGTTGCTACTGTGGTTGCCATTACTACTACTAATTGTGCTACTACTACAACTACTATGGTAGCTACTACTGCTGCGACTATTGCTACTATTATTGCAGCTACTACTACGCCTACTATTACTGCTACTACTACTACTGCTAGTGCTACGACTACTACTACTACTTATGTTGCTACTACTATTACTACTGCTGCTAGTGCTACTGCTCCTACAACTACTGCTACTACTACTATTACTGCTAATACTACTACTGCTTCTATAACTACCTCTACTAATACGATAACTACTACTACTGCTACTACCGATGCTACTAATAGTAATACTAATACTAATGCCACTAGCACAACTACTACAGCCATGGCTACTACTATTACTACTTCTACTGCTGCTACGGATGCTGCTGCTGATACTACTGTGACTACTACTACTGCTACTACTGCCACTACTATTGCTACTACTATTGTACTACAGCTATAATTGCTACCGCAACTACTATTGCTACTACTACTGCTACTGCAACTACTCCTTTTGTTACTACTAATACTTCTACTATTCCTACTACTACTACTCCTACTACAGTTGCACTACTACTACTACTTCTGCTACTATAGCTATTACTACTACTTCCCCTAATTATACTACTTCTGCCACTACTACTGCTTCTACAATAATAACTACTACCACAGCTACCACAACTACTACTTCTGCTAATACTACACCACCTACTACTGCTACAATAATAATAACAACAACAACAACTACTACTACTACTACTACTAATAGTACAACTACTACTTGGACTACTACTACTACTACTACTACTGCTGCTGCTGCTGCTACTACTACTACTACTACTGCTACTACTGCTACTACTACTACTGCTGCTGCTGCTACTACTACTACTGCCACTACTACTACTACTACTACTACTACTACTAATATTAATACTACTACTAGTACTACTACTTCTACTGCTCCTACAACTACTACTTCAAGAACTACTACTACTTACTACTACTCCTCCTCCTTCTATTGCTACTACAACTACAACTACTGCTACTACTTCTATCGCTACTACAACTACCACTTTTCCTCCTCCTCCTCCTACTACTACAATTATTACTACTACTACAACAAATACTACTTCTTCGAATATCATTACTACAACTGCTAGTATAACTACTACTACTGCTGCTGCTGCTTCTACGACTATAGTGACTTCGACTACTGCTTCTCCGCTACTACTTCTATTACCACTATGGCTGCTACTGCTACTACTACTGCTGCTATTATTATTTCTGCTACAACCGTTACTACCGCAACTACTCCTACCATGACAACTACTACTACTGCTAAGACCAAAACTATGACTACTATTGCTACTACTACTACTACAACTACTACTATAGCTGTTACTAGTACTTCTCACATTACCACTACTTCTGCTACTACTACATCTATTACTACTATTGTTGCTAATATACAACTACTACTTCTGATACTACTAGTAGTACTTACATGAATACCCCTTCTACTGCTGCTACCGCTACTACGGGTACTACTGCTACTACTGTTGCTGCTACTACTAGTACAACTTCTACTACTGCTATTGCAGCTGGCACTCCTTCTACTACTACTACTACTGCTACTGCAGCTACTACCACTACTACAACTACTACTAGTACTATTACTGTTGCTATTGCAGCTAATGTACTATTACATCTACTAGTACTAGTACTACAACAACTACTACAACTACTCCGAGTTGTACTACTATTACTACTACATCGACTACTACTACTACTACTTCTACTTCTACGGGTACTACCACTCTGCTGCTACTACTGCTACTACTATCACTACTACTACTATGGCTACAACTACCACTACGACTATGAGTGCTATTGCTACTTCTACTTCTCCTACAACAACAACAACTACTACTACTACTACTACTGCTGCTGTTACTGCTACTAATACTATACTACTACTACTACTACTACTACTACTACTACTACTACTACTACTACTACTACTACTACTACTACTACTATTGCGGCTATGACTACTGCTACTAGTAATACTACTACTACTACTACTCTTCCTACTTCTACTCACGCTATTTCTATAGCTACGGCTACTACTATTGCATCTACTACTGCTACTGCTACTGCTACTACTACTACTGCAACATGTACTAATACTACTACTACAGCTACTACACTATGACTACTAACCACTACTTCTACTACTAACTACTATTACTACAACTACTACTACTACTATTACTATGGCTACTATTGTGACTGCTACTAACTACAACTACTACTACCTCTACAATAGCTCTGCTACTACTACTACAACGGCAATGGCTACTCCTATAGCCACTACTGCTTCTACTACAACTACTACTACCACTACTGCTACTACAACTACTACTAATACTACTACTACTATTGCTTCGACTGCTACTACAGCAATTGCTACTGCCATTAGTACTACAACTACTGCTACTACCACTGCAACTTATACTACTACTGCTACTTCTACTACTACGACTACTACTTCTACTACTGCTATTATCGCTACAACTACTACTACTTCTACTACTTTGCCACTGGTAGAACTACCACTTCTCATACTACTACTAATAATGCTAATACTGTTGCTTCAACTACTATATCTACTACTATTATGGCTACTGCTACTACTACTACACTTGCTACTACTACTTTGTTTACTACTACTTCTATTACTACGTCTACTGCTACTTTTGCTAATATTACTACTACTACTACCACTACCACTACTACTATTACTTCTGCTACTCGTGCTACTATGACTACTACTTCTTCTGCTACTGCAACTACTTCTACAACTATAATTGTTACTACTACTATTGCTATTGCTCTACCCCAGCAACTATTGCTGCTGTTGCTAATATTGCTACTGCTACAACTGTTGCACCTGCTACTACTACCACAACTCCTACAACATCCACATCTACTACTACTACTACTAATACTAATACTAATCCTTTTGCTACTACAAATGCTACTACTACTACTACTGCGACTACTGCTACTACTACTACTGCTATTACTACCACAACTACTTCTACAAGTTCTTCTACCACTATGACTACTACTACTAGTACGACTATGACAACTACTACTACTACTACTACTACTACTAATACTACTACAACTACAATTATCCCCATTACTCGTATTACTACTAGTACAACTACTGCTACTACTATAGCTACTTATGATACTACTACCACTGCTACCACTACTTTTACTACTATTGCTGCAGCTACTGCTATAGCTATGACTATTAGAACCATTACTATTGCTACAATTGCTACTACCGCCACTAAGACTACTACTACAGCTAATATTGCTACAATTGCTATAACTAGCACTCACATCATTGCTACTACTATTGCTACTCCTACTACTACTACTGCCACCACTACTACTGCAGCTACTACAGCTAGTACTACTACAGCTACTATAATTACTATTACTACTGCCACTACTCCTACAACTATTATTACTACTACTACTACTTCTCCTGCTACTGTTACTACTACTGCTACTACACTACTACTATTACTATTATTACTACTGCTGCTGCTGCTACTACTGCCACTACTCCTACAACTGTTGTTACTACTACTGATACTACACTACTACAATTACTACAACTACTATTACTACTATGTTGCTGCTGCTACTATTACTACTACTACGACTACTTCTCCTGCTAACACTATTGCCGCTACTTCAACAACTGCTCTATACTATTACAGCTTCTAATATAACTACCACTACTACCACAGCTAGTTTTGCAACTACTACTACTACCACTACTACTGCTACTATTACTACAACTTCCACTACTACAACTATTACTACTATTGCTACTGCTACAACTACTGCTGCTACTACTGTTACTACTATTGTTGCTACTGCTGCTATTATTAGAACTACGGCTCCTATTGCTATTGCTACTTCTACTACCACTACTACTACTACTACTATTAATACTACTACTACTACTACTGCTACTATTACTACTACTGCTACGACAAGTGCTACTACTACTCTTGCTACAACTGCTACTACTATTACCACTACTACTACTATTATTAATACTGCTATTACTACTACTACTACTATTACTGCTATTACTACTACTACTACTTCTACTACTACTATTACTACAACTGCTACGACTACTACTACTACTATTACTGCTACTGCTACTTCTGCTACTACTACTACTACTACTACTACTACTTCTCCTACAATGACAACTACTTCTAACTGTCCTACTACTATTACTGCTACTACTACATCTATTACCCCTGCTACTTCTACAACTGCAACTATTACTACTACTACTACCACTACAATGACAACAACGAATGCTACTAATATTACTACTACTACTGCTACTACTATTGATACTACTACTATGGCTACTACTAGTACTACTCCTACAACTATTACTACTATTGAAACTACTATTGTTGCTACTATGGCTACTACAGCAACTACTACTACTATAGCTTCTACTACTATTACTACACCTACTATTGTTATTGCTGCAACTACCACTACCACTACTACTTTTGCTACTAATGCTAGTATTACAACTATTATTGTTACTATTACTACCCTAACTGCTACTACTAGTACTGATACTACCACCACTACTGCTACAACCTCTACGACTACTACTTCTACTGCTACGATAACTTCTACTCCTACTATTGCTACTACTACTATTGCTGCTGCTACTGCTACAACTACTATTAATACTACTGATACTACTGCTAGAATGACTATTGCTACTTCTACTACTATTGCTACTATAACTCCTACTCCTGCTACTACTGATGATACATCTGCTACTACTACGACTACCACACAACTACTACTATTGTCGTTATCGCTACTACTACTACTATTACTACAATTGATGCTACTATGGCTACTACTACTAGTAGTATTGCTACTGTTGCTACAACAACAAAAGCTACCATTGCTACTATTACTGCTAGTACTACTACTTTTCCTGCTACTATTACTACTACTGTTGCTACTACTATTGTTACGACTATTACTACTACTTCTCCGATTATTAGTGCTACTACTATGACTACTACTTTCGCTACAACTGTTGTGACTGCTGCTACTTCTACTATTACTACTAACACTACTACCACTTCAGCTACGATTTCTACTACTATGGCAACTACTGCTACTAATATGGCAACTATAGCTAATACTGCTACTGCTACAGCTACTACAACTACTACTACAACAACTACTACTACTATTGCTACTACTACAGCTGCTGCGACTACTAGTGTTGCTGCTACTACCGTTGCTACTACTATTGCTACTACTATTACTTTTGCTTCTACTACTAATACCACTACTGCTACTACTATTGCTGTTGCTGCTGCTGCTATTGTTGTTGCTACTACTACCACTAATATTTCTCGAACAACTACTGTTACTGCTACTACTTCTTCTACTGCTGCTACTACAACTACTTCTAGTACTACTACTACAACTAGTACTACTACAGTCGCAACTGCCAGAACCGCTACTACTACTCCTACTCCTACTACTACTGCTTGTACTGCTATTATCGCTATTACTATTACTACCCCAATTACTACTACTACTACTGCTACTACTACCACTACGACTACTACTGCTACTGTTGCTACTATTTCTTCTTCTACTATGACTTCTTCTGATACTCCTACTGGTAGTAATACTACTATTACTACAACTCATACTATTACTATAAAGACTACCGCTACAGCTATTACTATTGCTACAACTATTGCTTCTACTGCTCCTACTACTACTTCTAGTACTGCTACTCCTACAAATACTACTACTGCTACACTGCTGCTGCTACTATAAGAACAACTACAACTATTATTACTACTACTACTACAATGACTACTACTACCACTTCTACTACTATTACTGCTACTACTATGACTACTGCTTTTGATACTACTGCTACGGCGGTTGCTACTACTACCACTACTACTACTTCTGCTACTTCTATTGCCATTGCTGCTGCTACTACCACTACTATACTATTCTACTATTATAGCTGTTACTGCTACTGCTACTACTACTACTACTTCTACTACTTCTTTTGTTGCTGCTGGTACTACTACTACTACTACGACTACTGTTGTTGTTGTTGTTGTTGCTGCTACTACTACTAGTAATACTGCTATAATAATTACTGTTACTGCTACTACTACTCCTACTACTATTGCTACTTCTGCTGCTGATACTACTGCTACTAGTCAAACTACTACTTCAACTACTACTACTAGTATTACTATTACTACCATAACTACTACTATTACCGTTGCTATAGTTGCTGCTGCTACTGCTACTACTACTATTACCACTACTACTGATACTACTGCTACTACTTCCATAACTACTACTACTTCTACTGTTGTTGCTACTAATATAATTACTATTTCTACTACTACCACAGCTTCAATTGCTACTACTATTACTTCTACTACTACAACAACTACTACTACTAGTACTCTAAATTTTCCTACAATAACAACTACTACTGCTAGTCCTACGACTACTACTACTCCTTGTACTACTACTACTACTATATATACTATTCCTACTACTACTACTGCTACAACAACTACTACTACAACTTTTACTACTAGTTCAACTAATGCTATTATTATTGCTATTACTACTACTGCTGCTGCTCCTTCTACTATTACCACTACTACTACTTCTGTTGCTACTTCTACCACAACTACAACTACTTCTCATATTACTACTACTCCTAGCACTACCACTAATAAAACTACTGTGACTATTATTATGACTACTGCTACTATTAGTACCCATAATAAAATCGAAACTACTGCTTCAATTACAACAACTACTGCAACTCCAGCTACTACTACTACTCCCACTACTACTACTACTATTACCACTACTACTTCAACTACTACTACTGCTGCTTATACTACTACTACTTCTACTTCTACTATGACTACTACAATTAATGCTGCTACTGCTATAATGACTATGAGTGCTACTGCTACTTCTACTACTACTATTACTACTACTACAACTATGGCTATGGCTACTACTATTGCTATTACTACTACTATCACTAATAATACTACTACTACAACTACTATGGCTACTACTACTATTACTACTACTCCTCCTACTTCTACTACTGCTCCTACTTCAACTACCACTTCTACTATTGCAACCACAACAACAATAATAACAATAATAATTACTACTACTACTACTATTACTACTACAACTGCTACTACTGCTACTAATACAACTACTACTTCTTCTATTACTACTACTACTGCTGTAACTATTGCTACTACTACTACTGATACTACTACTACTTTCTACTACTAGCACTACTGCTACTACTACAACTTCTACTACTGCTACTTCTACTACTACAACTGCTTCTCTGACTACTACTACCACTATAGCTGCTCCTCCTGCTACTACTACTACCACCACCACCACCACCACCACTATTGCTGCTATTATGACTACTAATACTACTATTGTCACTACTACTACTATTACTCCAACAGTTGCTACTACCACTACTAGTAGAATTACTACTACTACCACTGCTACTTCTATTGATATTGCTACTACTACTACTATTACTACCACCACTGCTATTGCTACTGCTACTTCTTCTTCTACTACTACTACTACTAAAACTACAACTATTGCTATTACTGCTTGTAGCAGTAGTAGTTGCAATTGTAGTAATTGTAGGAGAAGTAGCAGGAATAGCAGAAGGAGCAAAAAAAGTAGTAGTAATAGTAGTAGTGGGAGTAGGAGTAGTAAAAGCCAAAGTAGAACTAGCAGTAGTAGTGTAAGTAGTAGTCGAGGGGGTTGTCATAGTAGTAACAATAGTTGTAGCAGCAGCAGTAGCAGCAATAATAACAATAATAGTAGTAGTAGCGACAATAGTAATAGTAGCAGTAGCTACAGTAGTAGTACTTGTAGTTGTAATAGTAGCCACATAAGTAGTAGTAGGAGTTGTAGTAGTAGTAGTAGCAGTAGTAGCAGTAGTAGTGGGAGTAGTAGTAATTGTAGCAGCTGTAGTCATAGAAGAACTAGTAGAAGTAGAAACAGTAGTAGTAGTAATAGTAGTAGAAACAGACAGAGTAGTAGCAATAGTAGTAGCAGTTATAGTAGTAGCAGAAGTAGTGGTAGTTGTACTAGTAGTAGTAGTAGTAGTAGTAGTAGCAACAACAACAATAATAACAACAGCAAGAGCAGCAGCAACAGCAGTAGTAGTAATAGTAGTAGGAGTAATAGTAACAATAGTAGTAGTCATAATAGTAGTAGCAGTTATTATTGTTGTAGTAGTATTTCTAGTAGTAATAGTAGTAGTTCCTGGAGTAGTATTAGTACTAGCAGTAGTCATTATCATTGTAATAGTAGTAGCAATAGTGGTTATAGTAGTTACAGGAGTAGTAGTAGTAGTAGTTGGAGTGGTAGCAGTAGACGTAGTAGTAGTAGTAGTCGAGTACTATTAGAAGTAGTAGTAGTCAAAATTGTAATAGTACTAGTTATTATTGTAGTAGTCACACTAGTAGAAATAGTAGAGGTAGTAGTAGTAGTGGTAGCAATAGTAGAAGTAATAGTATTAGTAGTAGTAGTTGTTGTTGTTATTATTATTGTTGTTGTTGTAGTTGTTGTTGTTGTTGTAGTTGTTGTAGCAGTCATAGTAGTAGTATTATTAGAAGTAATAGTCATTGTACTAGCAAGAGTAGTAGTGGTACTAGTTGTAGCTGAAGTCATAGTAGCAATAGTAGAAGTAGTAGTATTTGGAATAGTACTAGTAGTATTTATCACAATAGTAGTAGTAGTTGTTGTAGTTGTTGTTGTAGTAGTAGTAGTAGTAGTAGTTGTAGTGGTTAGCTGTTGAAGTAGTGGTAGAAGACGTAGGAGTAGGAGTAGTAGTAGTCGCAGTGCTAGTAATAGTTGTAGTATTCATAGTAGTACTATGGGCAGGAGTAGTAGTAGTAGTAGTAGTAGTTGTAGTGGTTAGCTGTTGAAGTAGTGGTAGAAGACGTAGGAGTAGGAGTAGTAGTAGCCGCAGTGCTAGTAATAGTTGTAGTATTCATAGTAGTACTATGGGCAGGAGTAGTAGTAGTAGTAGTAGTAGTAGTAGTAGTAGTAGTAGTAGTAGTAGTAGTAGTAGTAGTAGTAGTAGTAGTAGTAGTAGTAGTAGTAGTAGTAGTCGTAGTAGTAGTAGTAGTAGTAGTAGTAGTCGTCGTAGTAGTAGTAGTAGTAGTAGTAGTAGTAGTAGTAGTAGTAGTAGTAGTAGTAGTAGTAGTAGTAGTAGTAGCTAGTAGTAGTAGTAGTAGTAGTAGTAGTAGTAGTAGTAGTAGTAGTAGTAGTAGTAGTAGTAGTAGTAGTAGTAGTAGTAGTAGTAGTAGTAGTAGTCGTCGTAGTAGTAGTAGTCGAGTAGTAGAGTTCGTAGTAGAGTCGTAGTCGTATAGTCGTCGTGTAGTAGTAGTAGTAGTAGTAGTAGTAGTAGTAGTAGTAGTAGTAGTAGTAGTAGTAGTAGTAGTAGTAGTAGTAGTAGTAGCAGTAGTAATAGTTGTAGTATTAGGAGTGGTAGTCGTAGTAGTAGTAGTAGTAGTAGTAGTAGTAGCAGCAGTAGTTGTTGTAGCATTAGGACGAGGAGGAGTAGTAGTAGTAGGGGTTGTTGTTGTAGCTGTAGTAGTTGTAGTCGTAGTAATGGTAGTAGTCATAGTAGTTGTACTAATTGTAGCAATCGTAGTAGTAATAGTATTAGTTGTGGTAATAGTAGTAGTAGTACGAGTAATAGGAGTAGTAGTACTATTAGAGGTAGTAGCAGTAGCAGTTGTGGAAGTAGTAGTTGTAGGCCTATTAATATTGGCAGTAGTTGTGATAGTAGTAATAGTAGTAGTAGTAGTATTTGTAATTGTAATAGTAGAAGTGGTTGTAGTAGCAATAGGAGTAGTAGTAATTCTAGTAGCAGGATCTACTATCGGTGTTGTTTTAGGAGTAGGAGTTGGTGCATGAGTAGTTGAAGTAGCAATAGCACTAGTAGTTGTAGTAGTTGTTGCAGTAGTAGTAATAGGGGGAGGAGGAGGAGGAGGAGTAGTAGTTTTGGCAGGAGTAACACTAGTGATAGTAGTAGCAATAGCTGTATTAGTTGTAGTAGTTAGAGGAGTAGTAGCACTAGTAGCAGTAGGAGTAGTAGTAGTAGTAGTAGTATTAGTAGTAGAAGTAGTTGTTATAGTAGTTGTAATAGTAGTGATCCAAGTAGTAGTGGTAGTTGTAGTATTAATAGAAATTAGTGTAGGAGTAGGGGTAGTAGCAGGAGCATTAGCCATAGTAAAATTAGTTGTAGGCATATTACTAGTGGTAGTAGTAGGAGTAGTAGGAGTAGCAATAGAAGTAGTAGTAACCGTAGTAGTAATAGCTATAGAAATTGTAGCAGTAGTGGTAGTTGCTGTAGTTGTAGAGTAGTAGTAGTAGTAGTAGCTATAGTAATCATAATAGTAGGAGAATTAGTTGTAGTAGTAGTAGTAGTAGTAAAAGTTGTAGAAGCTGTAGTAGCAATTGTAGAAGTAATAGTAGTAGTAGTAGTAGACATAATTGTAGTTGTATTTGTAGTAATAGGTGTTGCACTAGTAGTACTAGTAGTAGCAACAGTAGTAGTAGTAGTAGTTGCTGTAGTAGTAGTAGTGTAGCAGTAGCAACAGCAACGTAGTACTAGTAATAGTAAAACTAGAAGTTGTTGTTGTAGCAGTAGTTGTAGTAGTTGTACTAGTAGTAGTAACAGCAGTGATAATAGAAGTAGTAGCAGTACTAGTACTAGTAGCAGCAGTTGTTGTAGTAGTTGAAGTACTAGTAGTAGTTGTAGTAGAAGTACTAGTAATAGTAGTAGTAGTAGTAGTAGTAATAGTAGGAGTTGCAACCACAGTAGCAGCTGCAGTAGTAGTTATTATAGTCATCGTAGTAGTAGAAGTAGTAGCAGTACTCTCAGTAGAAGGAGAAGTTGTTGTAGCAGCAACAACAGCAACAGTTATAGTACTAGTCGTAGAAGCAAAAGTAGTAGTAGCATTAGAAGTTGTTGTACTAGTAGTTGTTGTAGTAGTAGTAGAAATAGTAGTGGTAGTAGTAGTAGTAGTAGTAGTAGTAGTAGTAGTAGTAGTAGTAGTAGTAGTAGTAGTAGTAGTAGCGGTAGTAGTAGTAGTAGTAGTAGTAGTTATTATAATAACAGTTGGTGTAGGAGTAATAGTACTAGTCGCATTCGTAAAAGTAGTAGTAGTATTAGCAGCAATTGTACTAGTAGTTGTAGTAGTAGCAGTACAAGTAGTAGTAGTAGTAGTAGTAGTAGTACTACTACTAGTAGTTGTAATAGGAGTTGGTGTAGGAGTAGGGGTAGTACTCAGAGAAATGGTAGTAGTAGTAGTAGTAGTAGTAGTAGTAGTAGTAGTATTAGTAGTAGTAGTGGGAATAGGAGTAGAAATAGAAGTAGTAGGTGTAGTAGCAGTAATAGTAGAACTAGAAGTAGTAGTTGGAGTAGTAGTAGCAGTAGTACCAGTAGCTGTAGTGTTAGTAGCAGTACTAGTCATAGTAATAGTAGAAGTAATAATAGTAGTAATAGCAATAGTAGGGGGTTGTAAGTGTAGTAGTTGTTGTAGTAGTAGTAATAGTAGTAGAAGTACTTGTAGGTAGTAGTAGTAATAGTAGTAGAAGTACTTGTAGCAATAGTAATAGCAATATTAGTAGTAGTAGTAGTAGTAGTAGTAGTAGTAGTAGTAGTAGTAGTAGCAGCAGCAGCAGCAGTAGTAGTAGTAATAGTAGTAGCAGCAGTAGTAGTAGTAATAGGTGTAGTAGTAGTAGTAGTTGTTGTAGCAAGAGTAGTAGTAGTAGCAGCAGCAGCAGCAGTAGTAGTATTAGTGGTAATAGTAGTAGTTGTTTACTAGTTGTAGTAGTAGGAATAGTAGCAGAAGCAATAGTAGTAGTGGTAGTTGTAGAAGTAGTTGGAGGAGGAGCCGTAGTAGTTGTTGTTGTACTAGTAGTATTAGTATTAGTAGTAGTAGTAGTAGTAGCAGCAGTAGCAGCAGCTGTGGTAGTAGTACTATTAGCAGTATTAGAAGTAGTTGTAGTAGTGGTAGTACAAGTAGTAGTAGTAGTAGCATTAGTAGTGGCAGTATTTGTTGGAGTAGCAGAACTAGTAGTAGTACTACTACTACTACAAGTAGCAATAGAAATAGTACTTGCGGTTGCAGTAATAGTAGGAGCAGTAGTACTAGGAGTAGTAGTAGTTGTTGTTGTTATTGTCGAAGTAGGAGTAGTAGCAGTAGTAGTTGTTGTTGTTGTTGTTGTAGTGGTAGTAGTAGCAACAATAACAACAAAAGTAGCAGCAATACTAGTAGTAGTAGTCGTATTAGTAATAGTGGTATTACTAGTAGTAATAGCATTTGTGGTAGTGGCAATTGTGGTAGTAGTAGTAGTAATAGTAGCAGCAACAATCACAGCAGCAGAAGCAGCAGCAACAGTATTAATAATAGGCGTAGTAGTAGTTGTAGCAGTAGTAGGTGTAGTACTAGGAATCAGAATTGGTATAGAAGTAGTAATCATAGTACAAGTAGTAGTAGTAGTTGCGGTCGGAGTAACAGTAGGATTAGTTGCACTAGGAGTTGTAGTAGTAGCTGTCATAGTAATAATAGTTGTAGGAGTAGAATCAGAAGTTGTAGTAGTACCAGTAGGAGGAGTAGTAGTAATAGTAGTAGTAATAGGAGTAGTAGAAGTAGTAGCAATAGTAGTTGTGGTGTTGGTGGTGGTGGTGGTGGTGGTAGTAGTAGTAGTAGTAGTATTAGTGGAATAAGGAGTAGGAGTAGTAGTCATAGTTGTAGTAGTGGTGGTAGTAGTAGTTGTGGCAGTAGTAGTATAAGTAGCTGAAGGAGTTGTAGTAGTAGAAGCACTAAGTAGTATTAGTAGTAGTAGTAGTTCTACTAGCAGTGGCAGTAGTAGTAGTAGTAGTAGTAGAAGTACTAGTAATACTATTACTAGTAGTAAAAGTAGTAGTACTAGTAGTAGTTGTTGTTGTTGTAGTAGCTATAGTAGTAGTAGTCGCAGCAACAGTAGCAGCAGCAGCAGCAATAGTAGTAGTACTTGTGTTTCTAGCAGCATTAGTAGAAGTAGCCACAAGAGGAGGAGGAGTAGTAGTGGTAGGAGTAGTAGTAGGAGTAGGAGTTAGAGTCGAGTAGTAGTAGCAGTAGTAGTAGTGTAGTAGTAATAATAATAGTAATAGTAGTAGTAGTAGCTTTAACAATTATCGTAGTAGCAGTAGTATTTGACATAGTAGTTGTAGGAGTAGTAGTTGTTAGTGTTGTTGTAGTTGTAGTTGTAGTAGTAGTAGTAGTGGTAGTAGTAAAAGTAGTAGCAACCATAGCAACAACAGCAGTTGTAGTTGTAGTAGTAGTAATAGTAGTAGTAGTAGGAGACGTAATAGAAGTAGGAGTTGTAGTAGTTGAAGTAGTAGTAGTAGTAGTAGTAGTAGTAGTAGTAGTAGTAGTAGTAGTAGTTGTAGTGGCAGTAGTAGTGGCAATAGAGGTTGTAGTAGTTGTAGTTGTAGTAGTAGTAGTTGTAGTATAACTAGAAGTAGAAGTAGGAGTAGTGGTAGTAGTAGTAGTAGTTGTTGTTGTAGTAGCAGTGGTAGTAGGGGTAGTAGTAGCAGTAGTTGTAGTAGTAGTAGTTATCATGGTAGTAGTAGTAGTGGTAGAAGTGAAAGTAGTAGTAGTTGTAATAGTAGAAGGAATGGTAGTAGTAGTAGTAGTAGCAGCAGCAGCAGTAGTAGTTGTAATAGTCGTAGTACTAGTATTTGTAGTAGTAATAGTAGTCATAGTAGTATTTGGACTAGCAGCAATAGTAGTTGTAGCAGGAGCAGCGGTAGCAGTAGGTGGACGAAGAGGAGGAGCAGTAGGAGTGGGAGTAGTAGTAGTAGGTGTAGTAGTTTTTGGAGTATTAGTTGTAGAAGTTGGATTAGAAGTAGCAGTGGGAGTTGGAGTTAGTGTAGTTGTACTGGTAGAAGTTGTAGTAGAAATAGTAGTGGAAGTTGGTGAAGGTGTAGTAGTAGCAGAAGTAGGAGTAGGAGTTAGAGTAGTAGAAGTAGTAGTAGTAGTAGTTATTGTAGTTGTAATAGGAGAAATAGTAATAATAGAAGTAGTAGCAGTACTAGTAGTTGGAACAACAACAAGAACAGAAGTTGTAGCAGCAACATTAGTAGTAAGCGTAGTTATAGTAGTAGTACTAGAAGTTGGAACTTGAGTAGTTGTAGTAGTAGTAGTAGAAGTTGAAGCCTGAGTAGTTGTAGTAGTAGTAGAAGAAGTTAGAGCCTGAGTAGCTGTAGTAGTAGTAGTAGAAGTTGGAGTCTGAGTAGTTGTGGCAGTAGGAGTCTGAGTAGTAGTACTAGTAGTAGGATGAGGAGTAGGAGTAGAAGTTGTTACAGCAGCAATAATAGTATTAGTCGTTGTAGCAGTAGTAACAATAGTGTTTGTAATTATACTAGTAACTGTAGCAATAGTTGTACTTGTAGCAAAAGTAGTTGCAGTAGTAATAGTAGTGGTAGTAATTATACAAGTAACAGAAGTAACAGTTGTAGAGGTACCAACAGCTATAGTAGCAGAAATAGAAGTAGTAGTTGTTATAGCAGTCATAGTAGTAATAGTCAAATTTCGAGTAGGAGTAGTAGTAGGAGTTGTAGTACTAGTAGTGCTAGGTGTGTTAGTAGTAGTGGTAGTTGTAGTAGCAGCAGTAGTCGTAGTAGGCATAGTAGTAGTAGTTGCAAAAGTGGTAGTAGTAGTAGTAGTAGTAGTAGTAGTAGTAGCTATAGATATAGTAGTGGTTGTCATAGTAGGAGTAGGAGTAGCTGCAGCAGTAGTAGTAGTAGTAGTAGTAGTAGTAGCAGCAGCAGCAATAGCAGCAGCAGTAGTAGTAGTATTAGCAATAGAAGTATTGTTAGTAATAGTCATTGTAGTAGTAGTAGTAGTGTTAGTAGTAGCAGTAGTAGTTGTATTTGTTGTTGTACAAGTAGTGGTAGTAGTAGTAGCAATAGCAGTAGTAACAATAGTAGTAGTAGTAGCAATAGTAGCAGTAGTTGCAGTAGTAGTAGTAATAACACTAGTAGTAGTAGTAGTAGTACTAGTAGTATTAGTAGTAGTAGTAAAAGTAGAATTAGGAGTAGTTGAAGTAGTAGTACAAGTAGTAGAAAAAGTACTAGTAGTGGTAGTAATAGTAGAAGTGGTAGCAGTAATACTAGCAACAATAGTTGGAGTAGTAGTAGTACTATTAGTCGAACTAATAGCCGTAGTAGTCATAGTAGTAGCAAAAGTAGCAGTAGTAGCAGTAGTAATTGTAGCAGTAGTAGCAGTAGTTGAAGTAATAGTAGTAGCTAAAGCAGTGGTCACAGTAGTTGTAGTTGTAGTAGTAGTATAGGTAGTAGTAGTAGTGCTAGTAGTAGTAATAGTAAAACCCACATTAATAGTAGCAGTAGTAGCTGCAACAACAACAACTTCAGTAGCAATAGCAGTAGTAGTAGCAGTAGTAGTAGCAATAGTAGTAGTAATAGTTGTTGCAGTAGTTGTAATGGAAGTAGTAGTAAAAGTTGTAGCAGCAGCAGCAATAGTAGTAGTAGGAGTAGTAGTAGATGTAGTAGCAGCTGTAATAGCAATAGTAGTAGCAATAGTAGTAGTGGCAGAGGCAGTAGTAGTAGCAGTAGTAGTACTAGCTATAGTAGTTGTAGCTGTAGCTGCACGAGCAATAGTAGTATTAGTTATTGTTGTTGTTGTAGTAGCAGTATTAGTAGCCACAGTAGTAGTAGTCATAGTAGTAGTAACAGTACAAGTAGTAGTGGTAGTAGAGATAGTGGTAGTAGGAGTAGTAGCAGCAGCAACAGTAGTAGCAAAAGTAGTAGTAATAGTTATTGTAGTTGGAGTTGTAGTAGTAGTAGTGTTAGCAGCAAAAGTATAAGTAGTGACAGTCATAGTAGTAATAGTTGCAGGAGTAGTTGTAGTAGAAGTAGTAGTAGCTATAGTAGTAGTAGTAGTAGTAGCAGGCATAGCTGTCGTAGTAGTAGTAGCAGTAGTACTGCTAGTAGTAGCATTAGTAGTAGTGGTTACAGTTGTAGTAGTAGCTATAGTAGTAGCAGCAGCAGTAGTAGTAGTAGCAGTTGTAGCTGTAGTATTAGGAGTAGGAATTGGAGTAGCGGTAGTAGTAGTATCAAAAGTAGTATTAGTAATTGTATCTATAGTAATAGTTCTAGCAGCCATAGCAGTAGTAGTAGTAGTAATAGTTGGTGTAGCAGTAGTACTTGTTGTAGTGGTAGTATCAGTAGAAATTATAGTTAGACTAGTTGTAGGAGGGAGTGGAGGTTGGAGTTGTAGTAATTGTAGTAGTAGTTGTTGTAGCAGTAGTAGTAGCAGTAGTTATACTTATACTAGTTGTTGGAGGAGTAGTAGTACTAATAGTAATAGTTGTTGTTGTAGCTGTAGCAATAGTTGTAGTAGTAGTAATAGCAGAGTAGATGTCGTGTAGGAGTAGCAGTAGTAGTTCTAGGAGTAGTGGTAGCAGTAGGAGTAGTAGGAGTAGTATTAGTAGTACTAGGTGTGGTACAAGTATCAGAAGTTATAATAGTGGCAATAGTTGTAGCAATTGGAGTAGTAGTAGTAGTGGTAATGGTAGTAGTAGTAGTAGCAGTAGCAACAGTAGCAGCAAAATTAGTTGAAGCAGCAATAGTAGTAGTAGTAGTTGTTGAAGTAGTCATCGTCATCATCATAGTAGTTGTTGTAGTAGTAGTAGTAGTCGTAGAAGTTATAGTACTAGTAATTGTAGAAGTAGCAGTAGCAGTTGTTGTAGAAGTAGTAGTAGGTCTAGCAGTTGGAGCAGTAGTAGCTGTAGTAGTATAAGTAGTAGTTGTAGTAGAAGTAGTGGTTGTAGAAGTAGAAGTAGTAGCAGTTGGAATAGTAGGAGTTGTATTAGCAGTAATAGCAGCAGTAGCAATAGTACTACTAGTACTAGTAGTAGAAGTAATAGAAGTAGTAGTAGTGGTCCGATTATCAGTGGTAGAAGTAGTAGTAGTGGTAGTAATAGGCGTAGTGGGAATAGTTGCAGTAGTAGTAGCAGTTGTAGAAATAGTAGTAGAGTAGTAGCTACAGTTGTAGAAGCAAAACTAGTGGTAGTAGTAGTAGCAGTAGCAGCAGCATCGGTAGTGGCCGTTGTAGTAGCAGCGGTAGTAATAGTACCTGTAGTAGTTGTAGCAACAGCAGTGGTAGTAGTAGTAATATTAGTGCTAGTAGTAGTAGTAGTAGTGGAAGTACTTGTTGTAGTAGTAGTAGCAATAGTACTAGTAGGAGTAGTAGTATCAGCAAAAGTAATAGCAGTAGTAGTAGAAGCAGTAGGAGTAGTTGTAGTAGTAGCAGTAATAGTACTAGTAGAAGTAGGATATGTAGTAGGAGTAGTAGTTGTGCAGTGGCTGTAGCTGTAGTTGTAATTGTAGCGATAGAGCGAATAGTTGTAGTACCAGCATTTGTACTAGTAGTAGTAGGAGTAGTAGCAGCAGTAGAAGCAGCAGTAGCAGCCGTAGTAGCAGCAGCCATAGTAGCAGTAGTTGCAGCAGCCGTAGTAGCAGCAGTAGTAGCAACATCAGTAATAGTGGTAGTAGCATCAAAAGTAGCAGTAGTAGGACTGGAAGTAGTAATAGTAGTAATAGTAGTAGTAGTAGTAGTAGTAGTAGTAGTAGTAGTAGTAGTCGTAGTAGGAGTAGGAGTAGAAGCTGCAGTAGCAGTAGTCGTAGCAGAAGCATTTAGAGTAGCAGCAGCAGTAGTTGGAATAGTAGTAGTAGTAGGTGTAGCAGCAGCAGCAGCAGCGGTAGTAGTAGTTGGAGGTGGAGGAGCAGTAGGAGTAGGAGTAGGAGTAAGAGTTATAGTTGGTGTAGTACTAGTTGGAGTATTAGTAGTAGGAGTTGGATCAGAAGTAGCAATAGGAGTTTGCGTAAGTGTAGTGGTAGTAGTAGAAGTAGTACTAGAAGTAGTAGTACAAGTAGTAGTACAAGTAGTTGGTCTAGAAGTAGTAGGAGTAGAAGTTGGAGCAGTAGAAGTAGCAGTAGTAGTTGTTGTAGTATTAGTTATAGAAGTGTTAGTAGTAGTAGTTGTAGTAGCAATAGTAGTAGTGGTCTCAACAACAGCAGCAGAAGTAGCAATAGCAGCAATAGTAGTAGTAGTAGCAGCTGTAGTAATAGTAGCAATAGTAGAAGTAGTAGTAGTAGTACAAGTAGGAGTCAGAGTTGTAGTAGCAGTAGTAGGAGTCAGAGTAGTAATAGTAGTAGCAGGATCAGGAGTAGGAGTAGAAGTAGTCATAGTTGCAGCATTAGTAGTAGTAGTAGTAGTAGTAGCAGTAGTAGTAGTAGCAAAAGTAGTAGAAGTAGTAATAGTAGTGGTCGTAATTATACAACGAATAGTAGTAATAGTAGCAGTAGGAGTTGTAGTAGGAGTTGTTGTAGGAGTTGGAGTAGGAGTAGTTGTAGGAGTTATAGTAGTAGTAGTGCTAGGAGTGGTAGTAGTAGGGCGAATATGCGCAAGAGTGGTACTTGGCATAGAAGTTGTAGTAGTAGTTGTAGCTGTAGCAGTAGTCGTTGTAGGCATAGTAGCAGTTGTAGTCATAGTGGTAGTACTATTAATAGTAGCAGCAGAAGTAGTAATAATAGTAGTAGTAGTAATAGTAGTAGTAGCAATAGCTGTAGTAGTGATAGTAATTATACAAGTACCAGTAGTAACAGTTGTAGAAGTACTAGCAGCAGTAGTTGTAGACATAGTAGAAGTATTTGTTGTAGTAGTCATAGCAGTAGTAGGAGTTGGAGTTGTAGTAGTAGTAGTGCTAGCTGTAGTAGTAGTCGGAGTGGTACGAATATCAGCATGAGTGGTATTAGGAGTAGTAGTACTAGTTGTAGTAGCAGTAGCAGTTGTAGGAATTGTGGTAGTAGTAGTAATAGTATTAGTAGTTGTAATAATAGTGGTAGCAATTACAGTAGTAGTTGTAATAATAGTGGTAGTAGTAGTAATAGTAGTAGTTATAGTAGTAGCAGAATTTGTAGTAGTAGCAGTAGTAGCTGCAATATTAATAGTAGAAGTAGTGTTAGTAATAGTTATTGTAGTCGTAGTAGTGGTGGTCTTAATAGTAGTAGTAGTCGCAGTAGTAGTTATTGTAGAAGTAGTGGTAGCAGTATTCGCAGTAGTACTAGTAGTTGCAGTAGTAGTCGTAATAACAGTAGCAGTATTCGGTGTAGTTATAGTAGTGGTAGTAGCAATAGTAGTAGTGGTAGTAGTAGTTCTAGTGGTAGTAGTCGCAGCAATAATAGTAGCAGTAGTGGTAGTAGTAGCAGCAGTGGTAGTAGTAGTAGTAGTAGTAGTAGTAGTAATAAAAGTAGTAGAAGTAGTGCTAGTAGTAGTAGGAATAGTAGTAGTTGTAGAAGTAGTAGTAGCAGTAGCTGTAGGAGCAGTACTAGTAGTAGTAGTATTAGCAAGAATAGTAGTATAGGTAGTAGCTGAAGTAGTAGTAGTAGTAGTAGTAGTCTTAGTCGTAGTAGTAATAGTTGTAGTAGCAGTAGCAATAGTAGCCCTAGTTGTGGTAATAGCAGTAGTTGTAGCGGTAGTCGCAGTAGTAGTAGTAATAGTAGTATAGTAGTAGCAGTAGTGCTAGTAGTAGTAGTAATAGTAGTATAGGTAGTAGCAGTAGTGCTAGTAGTAGTAGTAGTAGCAAGAGCCGTAGTAGTAGTGGTGGTGTTGGTACTAGAAGGAGTATTTGTAGCAGTAGCAGAAACAACAGCTACAGCAGCAATAATAGTACTAGTACTAGTAGTAGTAGTAGTAGTAGTAGAAGTACTAGTAGTTGCAATAATAGTAGCTACAATAGTTGTATTGGAAGTAGCAGTAGAAGTTATAGTAGCGACAGCAGCAGTTGGAGTAGTAGTTGCAAGAGTAGTACTAGTTGAGGTAGTAGTAGCAGTAGTAGCAGCAATAGTTGCAATAGTAGTAGTAGCAAAAGTAGTTGTAGTTATAGTAGAAGCCGTAGTAGAAATAGTTGTAGTAGTTGCAGTAGTAGTTACTGTAGTAGTTGAAGTAGTAGCAGCACGAGCAACAATAGCAGCAGTAGTTGTAGTAAAAGTAGCAATATTTGTGGTTGCAGTAGTAGTAGAAGTAGTAGCAGTAGTAACAATAGTTGTAGTAGTAGTAGTAGAAGTAGTAGTAGCAGTAGGAATAATTGTACAAGTAGTTGGAGGAGTAGTAGTAGTAATAGTAGTAGTAGTTGTTGTTGTTGTTGTTATAGTGTAGTACTAGTAGTAGTAGAAGTAGAAGTAGTAGAGTAGTAGTAGCAGTAATAATAGTAGTAGTAGCAGTAGTTGTAGTAGAAGTAGTAGTTGTAGTAATAGTAGTCATTGTAGTCACAGTAGTAGTGGTAGTAGTAGTAGTAGTAGCAGTACTAGTTGTTGTAGTAGTCGTGGTGGTGGTAGTGGTTGTAGTAGTTGTAGGGGTAGTAGAAGTAGTAGTAGTAGTGGTAGTGGTGGTAGATGTAGTAGTAGTGGGAGAAATAGTAGTGGGAGAAATAGTAGTGGTTGTAGGAGTAGTAGTAGTAGCAGTGGTAGCAGTATAAGTAGTAGTAGTAGTAGTTGTTGTACCAATATAAGTAGTAGTAGTAGTGCTGGTAGTTGAAGTAGCAGAAGCAATAGTAGTTGTTGTAGTAGAAGTAGTAGTACCAGTAGTAGTACTAGCAGTTGGAGTTGTGGGAGTAGTATTAGGAGTAATAGCAGTAGTAGTAACACTAGTACTAATAGTAGAAGCAGAAGTAGAAGTAGTAGTAGTATTAGAAGTAGTAGTAGTAGTAGTAGTAGTAGTAGTAGTAGTAGTAGTAGTCGTAGTAGTAGTAGCAGTAGCAGTAGTAGCAATACAGTAGTAGCAGAAGTAGTAGTAGTAGTAGTAGTTGTAGCAGTTATAGTAGCAACAACAACAGCAAAAGTAGCAGCAACGACATAGTAGTAGTTGTAGCAACAGTGGTAATAGTAGCAGTAGTTGTTGTTGTTGTAGTAGTAGTAGAAGTAGTACAAGTAGGAGTTAGAGTTGTTGTAGTAGTAGTAGTAACAGTCAGAGTAGTAGTAGTGGTAGCAGGATCAGGAGTAGGAGTGGAAGTAGTCATAGTTGTAGTAGTAGTAGCTGTTGTAATCGTAGTGTTTGTAATCATACTAGTAACAATAGTAATAGTAGTAGTAGCAGCAGCAGTAATAGCAGTGATAGTAATTATACAGGTAACAATCGTAACAATTGTAATTGTACTAGCATTAATAGTACAATAAATAGTAGTAGTAGTCATAATAGTAGCAGTAGGAGTTGTAGTAGTAGTAGTAATAGTAGTAGTAGTCGTAGTAGGCATAGTAGCAGTTGCAGTAATAGTGATAGTAGTAGTAATAGTAGTAGTAGTGGTGGAGGTGGTGGTGGTAGTAGTAGTAGTTTTAGTAATGGAAGTGGCATTAGTAATAGTCATAGTGGTAGTAGTGTCAAGAGTAGTAGTAGTAACAAAAGTAGAAGTTATAGAAGAGGTGGTAGTAGTAGTAGTAGTAATGATAGTATTAGTAGTAGTAGTTGTAAAAGTAGGAGTAGTAGTAGTTGTTGTTGTTCTAAGTTAGGTAGCTGTGGTTGTTGAGGCCGTAGTAGTAGTAGTAGTAGCAGTAGCAGTAATAGCAGTAACTGTAGTAGCAATAGTGGCTATAGAAGTAGTTGCCATAATTATTGTAATAGGAGAAGTTGTAGCAGTAGTCACTGAGGTAATAGTTGTAGTAATACTATAGGTAGTAGCAGTAGTGAAAATAGTAGCGGTAGTAGAGGCCGTCAGAGTAGTAGTGGTAATAGGAGCAATACGAGTAGTAGCAATAGCAAGAACAGCTTCAGCATCAACTGTAGCAGCAGCAACAGTAGTAGTAGTAGTAGAAGCAGTGGTAGTAGTAGTAATAGGAGTTGTAGTAGTAGTATTGGAAGTAGTTGTAGAAGTTGTAGTAGCAGCAGCTATAGTAGTAGTAGTTGTAGCAGGAGTAGTAGCAGCAGTGGTAGTAGAAATAGTAGTAGTAGTAGTAGTAGTAGTAGTAGTAGTAGTAGAAGTAGTAGTAGTTGTTGTAGTTGTAGTAGTAGTAGTAGCAGCAACAGCAGTAGTAGTAGTAATAATAATAGTAGTAGTAGTAATGGTTGTAATAGCAGTATAGTAGCAGCATAGTAATGGTTGTAATAGCAGTATAGTAGCAGCAGCAGTAGTAGTAATGATTGTAATAGCAGCAGTTCTAGTAGCAGTAGCAGTAGCAGCAACCGTAGCAGTAGCAGTACTAGTACTAGTAGTAGGTGTAGTAGAAGTAGCAGTAGTAGCAGCAGTAATAGTAATAGTTCAAGCAGTAGTAGTAGTCATAGCAGGAGTAGTAGTAGTAGAAGCACTAGTAGTAGTAGTAGTAGTAGTAGTAGTAGTAGTAGTAGTAGTAGTAGAAGCAAACATGGTAGTTGTAGTACTAGTAGTAGTGCTAGTATAGGTAATAGTAGTTGTGCCAGTTGCAGTAGTGGTAGAAGGCTTAGTAGTAGTACCGAAAGTAGCAATAGTAGTAGTTGTAGTAGTAGCAGCAGTTGCAATAGCTGTAGCAGCAGCTGTAGTAGTAGTGGTTGTAGTTGTGGTAGTTGGAATAGTAGTAGTAACTGTAGCAGTAGTGCTTGTAGTAGTAGTAGCAGTAGAAGTAGCAGCAGCAGTAGTAGCATTAGTAGTAGTAGTAGCAGAAGTTGTAGCAGTAGTAGTAGCTATCGGAGGAGAAGTAGTTGTAGTAGTAGAGGTGGTAGTAGTAGTAGTAGAAGTAGTAATAGTAGTAGTGTGAGGAAGAGTAGTAGTTGTTGTAGCAGTAGTGGTTGTAGTAGAGGAAGAAGTAGTAGTAGTAGTAGTAGAAGCTACAGAAGAAGTAATAGTAGTAATAGTGGTAGTAGATGTAGTTGTTGTATTAGTAGTATTAGGAGCAGTAGTACAAGTAGTAGTAGTCATAGTAGTGGTAGTAGCAGGAGTAGTAGTAGTCGAAGCAATAGTAGCAATAGCAGTTGTTGTAGTAGTATTAGTAGTAGTAGTACTAGCAGCAGCAACAGCAGTAGGAGTAGTAGTAGTTGTTGTTGTAGTAGTAGTATGAGAAGCAAGTGTAAGAGTTTTAGTAGTAGTTGTAGCAACAATAGGATTAGTAGTATTAGTTGTAGTAGTTGTTCTAGTAGCGACTGTTGCAGTAGTAGTTATTGTTGTTGATGTTCTAGTAGTAGTTGTAGCAGTAGTAGTATTAGCCAAAATTGTAGTAGGAATTATAGTAGTAGTAGTAGTAGTAGTAGTAGTAGTAGTAGTAGCAGTAGTAGGAGTAGTAGCAATAGTAGTAGTAGTTGTTGCAAAAGTAGTAGTAGCAGTAATAGTCGTACAAGTAGTTGGGTGAGTTGTAGTAGTAGTAGTAGTAGTAGTAGTCACAGAAGTAGTAGCCGTAGTAGTTGTAGGAGTAGTAGTAGAATTAGCAAAAGTAGGAGTAGTAGTAGTAGTTGGAGTAGGAGTAGTAGTGGAAGTAATAGTAGTAGTGGTGGTAGAAGTAGTAGTAGTGGTGGTAGAAGTAGTAGTTGCTAGAGTACTAGGGGTAGCAATAGAATTATTAGTAGAAGTAGGTGTAGCAATAATGGTAATTATAGTAGTCATATTAGTAGTAGTGGTAGTAGTAGTAGTAGGAGTGGTAGTAGTAGTAGTGGTTATCGAAGTAGTAGTGGTAGTTTTAGTAGTAGTAGTAGTAGTGGTAGAATTAGTAGTAGTAGTAGTAGGAGTAGTAGTAATAGTAATAGGAGTAGTAGTAATAGTAGTGGTAGTAGTTGTAGTAGTTGTAGTAGTAGTAGTAGTAGTTGTTGTGGAAGTAGTGTAGTAGCAGTAGAAGAAGTTGTTATAGTAGAGGAAGTAGTAGTAGTAGTAGTCATAGTAGTAGTAGTAGCAGGCATAGCAGTAGTAGAAGTTGTAATTGTGATAGTTGTTGTACTTACAGCAGTAGTAGAAGTTCTGGTAGTAGTTGTTGTTGTAGTAGCGGAGGTAGTACTAGTAGTAGTAGCAGCAGCAAGTGTAGTAGCATTTGTAGAAGTGGTATTAGTCATGGTAGTAGTAGTAGCAGGAGTAGCAATAATAGAAGTAGTTGTAGCAGTAGTTGTAGTTGTAGTACGAGTAGTAGCAGTAGTAGTAGTTGTTGTAGTCATAGTAGTAGTAGTAGTAGGAGGGGTGGTAGTAGAACTAGTAGTGGTAGTAGTAGTAGTAGTAGCAGCAGCAGCAGTAGTAGTGGTATTAGTCATAGTAGGAGTATTAGGAGCAAGAATAGCAAAAGTAGTAGTCAAAGTAGTGGCAATATTAGTTGTAGTTGTTGCAGCTGTAGCAGTAGTTGTTGTAGTTGTAGTATTAGTAGTTGTTGTCGTAGTAGTACTAGCAAAAGTTGTAGTAGGAATAGTTCTTGGAGTTGTAGTTGTAGTAGTAGTAGTGGCAGTAGTATTAGAAGCAATAGTAGTACTAGTATTTGGACAAGGCGGAGTAAAAATAGTGGTAGTAGTAGCCATAATAGTAGTAGTAGAAGTAGCAGTAGGAGTAGCAGTTGTAATAGTAGGAGTAGTAGTAGTAGAAGAAGTAGTAATAGGAGTAGCAGTAGTAATAGTAGGAGTAGTAGTTGTAGTAGTAAGAATAGTAGTCGTAGTAGTAGTTGTACTAGGAGTAGTAAAAGTAGTAGTAGCAGTAGTAGTTGTAGAAGTGGTAGTAGTAGTAGTAATTGTAGTAGTGGTAGAAGTAGTAGTAGCAGTCGTTGTAGTAGGAGTAGTAGTAGTAGCAATAGGAGTAGTAGTAGTAGTAGAATTCATAGTAGTAGTGATAGTTGTTGTTGTATTGGTTGCAGTAGCAGCAACAACAACAACAGTAGTAGTAGTAGTAGTTGGGGCATGAGTAGTAGTAGTAGTAGTAATAGTGGTCGTAGTTGTAGTTGTTGTAGTTGTTGTAGTTGTAGCAATAACAGAAGTAGCAGTAGAAGTAGTAGTACTAGGAGTAGTTGTAGTAGGAGGAGTAATGGAAGTAACAGTAGCAATAGCAGTAGTTGTAGTAGGAGGAGTAGTGGCTGGTATAGTAGTTGTAATAATAGTAGTAATAGTTCAAGCAGAAGCAGCAACAGTAGGTGTAGCAGTAGAAGCAGTACTAGCAATAGCAGTATGAGAAGTAGGAGTAGCGATAGTAATAATAGCAAAAGTAGCAGTCCCAGCCATTTTAGTTGGAGTAGCTGTTGCAGATGTAGTAATAGTAGTACAAGCAGAAGTTGTAAGAGTAGGAATAGCAATAGTAGTAGTAGCAATAGTAGTTGTAGTAGTGGTAGTAGTTGTTGTAGTATTAATAATAGTTGTAGCAATAGCAGCAGCAGTAGTAGTAACAGTAGTAGTAGGTATAGAAGTAGTATTTGTAGTAGTAGCAGTAGTAGTAGCAGTAGCAGGAGTGGTAGTAATAGTAGTATTAGTAATAGAAACAGTAGTACTAGTAGTAATAGTAGAAGTAGTAGTTGGATGAGTAGTAGCAGTAGTAATAGTAGCAGCAGTTGTTGCAGTGGTAGTAGCAACAATAGAACTAATAGTAGTAGTAATAGTAGTAGTAGTAGTAGTAGTAGTAGTAGTAGTAGTAGTAGCAGTTGTTGTTGTTATTGTATTAGTTTCAGTTGTAGTAGTATAGTTGCAGTAGTACTAGCTGTTGTAGATGGTGGAGTAGCATTAGCAATAGCAGTTATAGTTGTAGGAATCATAGTAGTAGTAGTAGTAGTAGTAGTAGTAGGAGTAGCTGTATCAGTTGTAAGAGTAGCAGTTGCAGTAGCGGTGGTCGAAGTAGTAGTAGAAGTAGTAAGAGTAGTGGTAATATAAGTTGTAGCAATCACAGTAGTAGTAGTAGCAGTAGTGTTAGATCTAGTAATAATAGTAGTATCATTAGTAGCAATAGGTGTAGTTATAGTAATAGATGTAGTAGTAGTGGGAGTGCAAGCAGTATTAGTTCTTGTAGTAATAGTAGTAGAAGTAGTAGTCGTAGTAGTAGTTGTAGTGGTGGTGGTAGTAGTAGTAGTTGTAGTAGAAGTTGTAGTAGTACTTGTAGTAACAATAGTAGTAGTTGTACAAGCAGTAGTAGTAGAATTAATCGCAAGAATAGTAGTAGTCGACAAAATAGTAGTAGTAGTTGTTATATTATTAGTAAAAGCAATAATAGTAGTATTCATTGTTGTTGTAGTTGTAGTAGTAGTAGCAATAGTAGTAATAGTAGCACTAGCAGTAGTACTAGAGGTAGTAGTAGTAGTAGCAGTAGTAGTAGTAGTAGTAGTAGTAGTAGTAGCAGTAGTAGCAGTAGCAGTAGTAGCAGTAGTGGTAATAGTAGTAGTAGTAGTGGCAAAAGTAGCAGCAGTAGTCGTAGAAATAGTAGAAGTAGCAAATGTTGTATTAATAGTAGTAGAAGTAGTAGAAGTAGTAGTTGTTGTTGTAGTAGTAGCAACATGGGCAACAGTAGTATGAGTAGTAGCAGCAGTAGTGTTAGTAGTATTAATAGCCTAGTAGTAGTAGTCAACGTAGTGGTAGTAATAGTACTAGTAGTAGTAGAAACAGTAGAAGTAGTAGCACTAGCCGAAGAAGTTGCGATAGTAGTTGTAATAGTAGTAGTAGCAGCAGTAGTGGTAGTAGTAGTATAAGTAGCATTTGTAGCTGCTGTCGCAATAGTAGTAGTAGCAAGAGTAGTAGCAATAGAAGCAATAGTAGCATTAGTAGTAGCAGCGACTATAGTAGTAGTGGTTGTAGCAGTAGTAGTAGCAATACTAGTAGTAACTGCAGCAGTAGTGGTTGTAGTAATAGTAGCAGTAGAAGTAGTAGTAATAGTAGTAGCATTCGTAGAAGTAGTAATAGTAGAAGAAGTTGTAGTAGTAGTAGTAGTAGGAGGAGGAGAAGTAGTTGTAGTAGTAGAGGTGGTAGTAGTAGTAGTAGATGTGGTAGTTGTAATAGTGTGAGGAAGAGTAGTAATTGTAGTAGCAGCGGTGGTAGTAGTACGGGAAGTAGTATTAGTAGTAGTAGCAGTATTAGTAGTAGTAGTAGTAGTAGAAGCTACAACAATAGAAATAGTAGTAATAGTAGTAGCAGTAGATGTAGTTATTGTATTAGTAGTAGTTGTAGCAGTAGTGCAAGTAGTAGTAGTCATAGTAGTGCTAGTAGCAGGAGTAGTAGTAGTAGAAATAGTTGTAGCAGTAGCAGTAGTTGTAGTAGTAGTGGTAGTAGTAGTAGTGGTATTAGTTGTAGTTGTTGTAGTAGTAGTAGTAGTATTAGAAGCAAGAGTAGGAGTTGTAGTAGTAGTTGTAGCAACAGTAGGATTAGTAGTAGTGGCTGTAGTAGAAGTTCCAACAGTAACTGTAGCAGCAGTGGTAGTAGTTATTGATGTAGTAGTAGTAGGTGCAGTAGTAGTACTATTAGCCGAAATTATAGTAGGAATTGTAGTAGTAGTAGTAGTAGTAGGAGTAGTAGTCGTGGTAGCAACAATAGTAGTAGTAGTTGTTCTAAAAGTAGTAGTAGCAGTAATAGTAGTACAAGTAGTTGGGTGAGTAGTAGTAATAGTAGTAGTAGTAGTAGTTGTTGTTGTTGTTATAGTAGTAGTAGTAGTAGTAGTAGTAGTAGTAGTAGTAGTAATAGTAGCATAATTAGTAGCCGTAGTAGTTGTAGGAGTAGTAGTAGAAGTAGCAAACGTAGTAGTAGTAGTAGGAGGAGGAGGAGGAGGAGGAGGAGTAGTATTAATGGAAGTAGTAGTAGTGGTGGTGGTAGAAGTAGTAGTAGTTGGAATACTAGGAGTAGCAACTGAATTATTAGTAGAAGTAGTTGTAGAAATAATAGTAATTGTAGTAGTCATAGTAGTAGCAGTAGTAGAAGTGGTAGTAGTATTTGAAGGAGCGGTAGTATTAGTAGTAGTCGTAGCAGTAGTAGTGGTAGTTTTAGTAGTCGTAGTAGTGGCAGAAGTAGTAGTAGTAGTAGTAGTAGTAGTAGTAGTAGTAGTAGTAGTAATAGTAGTAGTAGTAGTAATAGTAGTAGTAGTAGTAGGAGTTGTAGTAGGAGTAGTAGTAGTTATTGTGGAAGTAGTGTAGTAGTAGAAGAAGATGTTGTTATAGTAGAGGGAGTAGTAGTAGGAGGAAGAGGAGTAGTAGTAGAAGGTGTAGCAGTAGTAGAAGTAGTGGTAGTGATAGTTGTTGTATTTGCTGGAGTAGTAGAAATTCTGGTAGTAGTAGTAGTTGTAGTAGTAGTAGTAATAGTAGCAGCGGCTATAGCAGCATTAGTAGAAGTGGTAGTAGTTATGGTAGTAGTAGTGGCAGGAGTAGTAGTGGTCATAGTAGTAGTAGTAGTACGAGGGGTGGTAGTAGAACTCGTAGTAGTAGTAGTAGCAGCAACAACAGTAGTAGTGGTATTTGTCATAGTAGGAGTATTAGGAGCAAGAATAGCAAAAGTAGTAGTCAAAGTAGTAGCAATAGTAGTAGTTGTTGTTGTAGTTGTAGTATTCAGAGTTATTGTAGTAGTAGTACTAGTAGTGGTCGCAATTATAGTTGTTGTAATTGTTGTAGTAGTAGCAGTAGTAGAATTAGTAGTAGATGTAGTACTACTAGGAGTAGTTGTAGTAGGAGGAGTAATAGGAGTAACAGTAGCAATAGTAGTAGTTGTAGTAGTAGGAGTAGTGGCCGGTATAGTAGTTGTAATAGTAGTAGTAATAGTAGTAGCAAAAGCAGCTATAGTAGGTGCAACAGTAGCAGCAGTACTAGTAGTAGCAGTACAAGAAGTAGGAGTCATGATAGTAATAATAGCCAAAGTAGCAGTCCTACCCTTTTTAGCAGGAGTAGCTGTAGCAGATGTAGTAATAGTTGTGCAAGCAGAAGTTGTAGGAGTAGGAATAGCAGTAGTAGTAGTAGTAGTGGTTGTAGCTATTGCAGTAGTAATAATAGTTATAGCAATAGCAGTAGTAGTAGTAGTAGTAGCAGTACTAGTAGGTGTAGAAGTAGTATTTGCAGTAGTAGCAGTAGTAGCAGTAATAGTAGTAGGAACGGTAGCAGTAGTAGTAGTAGTGATATAAATAATAGTACACGTAGTAGTAGTAGAAGTAGTAGTTGGAGGAGTAGTAGTAGTAGTAGTAGTCGCAGCAGTAGTTGCAGTAGTAGTAGCCACAGTAGAACTAATAGTAGTAGTAGTAGTAGTAATTGTGGTTGTTGTTGTTTTAGTTGCAATTGTTGCATTATAGTTGCAGTAAAACTAGCTGTTGTAGTTAGTGTAGTAGCATTAGCAATAGCAGTTATAGTTGTAGGAATTGCAGTAGTAGTAGTAGTAGTAGTAGCAGTAGCAGTAGGAGTAGTACTAATAGTAGTAGTAGGAGGAGTAGTAGTGGTAGTAGTAGGAGTAGTTGTATCAATTATAGGAGTAGTTGTAGCAGTAGCGATGGTCGAAGTAGTAGTAGAAGTAGTAGGAGTAGTAGTAATACAAGTTGCAGTAATCGCAGTAGTAATAACTGTAGTGTTAGTTCTAGTAGTAGTCATTGTATAATTAGTAGCAGTAGTAGTAGTTATAGTAATAGATTTAGCAATAGTAGGAGTGCCAGCAGTATTAGTTCTAGCAGTAATAGTAGTAGAAGTAGTAGTTGTAGTAGTGCAAGTAGTAACAGTAGTAGTAGTTGTTGTACAAGCAGTAGTAGTAGTAGTAATAGCAACAATAGTTGTAGCAGTAGACGAAATAGTAGCAGTAGTTGTTATAGTATTAGTAGTAGCAATAATAGTAGTAGTAGTAGTTGTTGTAGTTGTGGTAGTAGTAGCAGTAGTAGTAATAGTAGCACTAGAAGTAGTAGTAGAAGTAGTACTAGTAGTAGCAGCAGTAGCAGTAGTAGTAACAGTAGTAGCAGTAGTAATACTAGTAGTAATAGTAGCATTAGTAGTAGTGTAGTCGTTCTACTTGTAGTAGTAGTAGTAGTAGTTGTTGTTGTTGTTGTTCTAGCTGTAGTAGTAGTAGTAGTAGAGTAAGAAGAAGAAGCAACAGTAGTAGTAGTAGTAGTAGTATTAGTATTAGTAGTAGTAGTAGTAGTAGTAGTAGTAGTAGTAGTTGTAGTAGTATTAGTAGTACTAACTGTACTAGTAGTAGCAGCAGCGGCGGCGGCAGTAGTAGTTGTAGTAATAGTAGTTGTTGTATTAGTAGTTATAGTTGTTGTAGCAGTATTAATAGTTGTTGTTGTTGTTGTTGTTGTAGTAGTAGTAGTAGTACGAGTACTACTAGTAGTAGTAATACTAGTAGTAGTAGTATTAGCAGCAGTTGTTGTAGTAGTTGTAGTCATAGTAGTCATAGTACAAGTAGAAATAGTTGTTATTCTTGTTGTTGTAGCAGTAGTTGTCATAGTAGTAGTAATACAAGGAGTAGTAGTAATATTAGTAGTAAAAGTAGTAGTAGCAATAGTTGCTGTAGCAGCAAGAGTAGCAGTAGGAGAATTAATATGAGTAGTAGAAGTAGTAGCAGCAACAACAACAGTAGTAGTAGTGCTAGAAGTTGTAGTAGTGGTACAAATAGTACTCGCAGCAGCAGCAACAGTAGTAGTGATAGTAGAAGAAGTAGTACTAGAATTAGTAGTAGTAGTGGTAGCAGTTTTTATAGTAGTAATAGTAGTAGCACTAGTAGCAGTAGTAGTAGTGGCAATAGTTGTGGCAGTAGTAATAATAGTTATAGCAGTAGCAATAGTAGTAGGGGTAGTAGTAATTGTAGCAGCAGCAGCAGTAGTAGTATTAGAAACAGTATTAGCAGTAGTGGTAGCAGAAGTAGTAGTTGCAGTAGCAACAGAAGTTGTAGTAGTAGCAGTACTTGCTGTTGTAGTAGCAACAGTAGAAGTAATAGTCGTATAGTAGTAGCAGTAGTAGCAGTTGTTGTTGTTGTAGTTGTAGTTGTAGCAGTATAGTTGTAGTAGTACTAGTTGTTGTAATTGTTGGAGTTGCAGTAGCAATAGCTGTTATAGTAGTAGAAATCTGTGTGGTAGTAGGCGCAGTAGACTTGGTAGCAGTAGCAGTAGCAGGAGTACTAATTGTAGTAGTAGGAGTAGCAATATCAGTTGTAGTAGTAGCAGGAGTAGTAGCGGTGGTATAAGTAGTAATAGCAGTAGTAGGAGTAGTAGTAATAGAAGTTCTAGTAATAGCAGTAGTAGTCACAGTAGTAGTGCTAGTTCTAGTAGTAATAGCAGTATAATTAGTAGCAGTAGTTGTTGTTGTAGTAGTAGTAGTAGTAGCAGTAGTTTTAGTAATAGATGAAGCAGAAGCAGGAGTGGCAGTAGTATTAGTTATAGTAGTAATAGTAGTAGAAGTAACAGCCGTAGTAGTAGAAGTAGTGGAAGTAGTAGCAGTAGTACTAGTAGTACTAGTAGTACAAGTTATAACAGTAGTAGTAATAGTTGTACAAGCAGTAGTAGAAGTAGAAGAAGAAGTAGTAGTAGAAGGAACATTTGTAGCTGTGGTAGTGGCAATAGTGGTAGTAGCTGTAGCAGAAGTAGTAGTGGTAGTAGTAGTAGCAGCAACAGCAGCAGTAGTAGCAAACGTAATAGTAGTAGTTGTTGTTGTAGTTGGAGTAATAGTAGTTGTTATTGTAGTTGTAGTAGTCGCAATAGCAGTAATAGTAGTAGTAGCAGAAGTAGTAGTACTAGTGGTAGCTGTTGTAGCAGTCATAGCAATAGTAGCAGAAGTAGTAGTTATGGTAGTAATAGAACCAGTGTAGTTGTAGTAGTTGTAGTAGTAGTATTAGTAGCAGTAGTAGCAGTTGTAGCAGCAGTGTGGTAGTAGCAGAAGATAGTAGTAGAAGTATTATTCGTATTAGCAGTAGCCGTAGTTGTAGTAATAGTAGTAGCAGTAGTATTAGTAGTAGTAATTGTACTAGTAGTAGGAGCAGCAGCAACAGCAACAATAGTAGTAGTAGTAGTAGCTGTTGTTGTTGTTGTTGTTGTTGTATTAGTAGTAGTAGTAGTAGTAGTAGTAGTAGTAGTAGTAGTAGTTGTAGTAGTATGAGTACTACTAGTAGTAGTAATATTAGTAGTTATTGTATTAGCAGCAGCAATAGTAGTAGTACAACTGTTAGTAGTTGAAATAGTTGTTGTTGATGTTGTAAAAGTCGTAGTTGTCATAGTAGTAGTAGTACATGGAGTAGAAGTAATATTAGAAGTAAAAGTGGTAGTTGACATAGTAGTAGTAGTAGTAGTAGTAGTAGTAGTAGTGGTGGCAGTAGTAGCAGTAGCAGCAACAGTAGAAGTAGGAGAATTAATAGGAGTAGTCGAGGAGGTAGCAGCAACAATGACAGTAGCAGTAGTGCTAGTAGTAGTAGTGGTAGAAATAGTAGTTGCAACAGTAGCAGTAGCAGTCATAGCAGTAGAAGTAGTAGTAGTAGTCATGGTAGCAATTTTAGTAGTAGTAGTAATAGTAGTAGTAGTTGTTGTTGTTGTTGTGATCGTAATAGTAATAGTAGTAGTAATAGTAGCCGTAGTTGTAGCAAGAGTATTATTAGTTGTAGGAGTACTAGTAGGAGTAGAAGTAGGAGTAGCAGGAAAAGTAGTAGTAGAAGCAGTAGAAATTGTAGTACTAATAGTAGTAGCTATAGCGGGAGTTGTAGTAGTAGTAATTGTTGTTGTAGTAGTAGAAGTAGTAGTAGCAATAGTAAAAGCAACTGTAATAGCAGTTGTAGTTGTAGTTAAAGTAGTAGTACGAGTAGTAGTTGTAATAGCAGCAGTAGTAGTAGTAGTCGTTATTGTAGTACTAATAGTCGTAGAAGTAGCAGTAGCACTTGTAATCGTAGTAGTAGTTGTTGTTGTTGTTGTTGTTGTAGCAGGAGTGCTAGGAGTACTAGTAGTAGTAGCAGTAGCACTTGTAATTGTAGTAGTATTACCAGTAGTAGTCGTAGCAGGAGTACTAGGAGTACTAGTAGTAGTAGTAATATTAGTAGTAGCATCAGTAGTAATACTAGTAGTAGTAGAAGTAGTAGTGGTAGTAGTAATAGTAGTAGTAGTAGCAGTAGTAGTAGTACTAGTAGTAGTAGTAGCAGAAGTAGTAGTAATAGTAGTAGTAGTAGTAGTAGCAGTAGTAGTATTAGTAATAGTAGTAGCAGTTGCAGCAGAAGCTGTAGTCATAGTGTAGTACTAGTAGTAGTAGTAGTAGTAGAAGTCAAAGAAATAGTAATAGTAGTAGTAGTAGAAGTAGGAGTAGTAGTAGTTGTTGTTGTTATTGTTGTTGTTGTTGCTGTTGTTGTTGTAGTAGTAGCAGTGGTAGTAGCGGCAGCACAAGTAGTAGTAGTAGTAAAAGTAGTAGTAGCAATAGTAGGAGTGGTAGTTATAGTAGTAAAAGTAGCAGTAGTAGTCATAGTACTTGTAGTAGTAGTGGTGGTAGTTGTAGAAGTAGTTGTGGCAGTCAGAGCAACAGCAGTACTAGTAGTAGTAGTCATTGTAGTAGTAGTGTTAGTGGTCGTAGTAATAGTAGCAGTGGTAGTAATAGTCGTAGAAGTAGAAGCAGTAGTAGTTGTAGTAGTTGTAGTAGTAATAGTAGCAGTTGTGGTAGTAGAAGTCATAGTTGTAGGAGTGGAAGTAACTAGTAATTGTACTTGTAGTAGTAGTGTAGATGTAGGAGCAGTAGTAGTAGTAGTAAAGGTAATAATAGTGGTAGTAGTTGAAGTTATAGTAGTCGTAGTAGTAGTAGTGGTAGTAGCAGGAGGAGTAGTAGTTGTAGCAGAGGTAGTAGTTATAGTAGCAGTAGTAGTAGTAGTTGCAGTAGTCACAATAGTAGTAGAAGTATTAGTTGTAGCCATAGGTGTAGTAGTAGTAGTATTTATCATAGGAGTAGTAGTCATAGTAGCAGCAGTAGTTGTTCTAGAAGGTGTAGTAGTAGGAGTAGTTGTTGTAGGGGTAGCAGCGACAGTAGTAGTAGTGTTAGTAGCGGTAGTAGTTGTAGTAGTAGTTGTTGTTGTAGTTGTAGTAGTAGTAATAGTCGTTGTAGTAATACTAGTTACAGTTGTAGTAGTAGTAGAAGTAGTATTAGTAGTAGAATTAGCAGCAGTACAAGTACTTGTAACAGTATTAGTAGTACTAGAAGAAGAAGAAGTAGTAGTAGTAGTAGTAGTAGTAGTAGTAGGTAGTAGTAGTAGTAGTAGTAGTAGTTGTAGCAGTAGGAGTACTTGTAATTATAATAGGATTACCAGTACCCGTGGAAGCTGTAATTGTTGTTATAGTAGTAGTAGGAGGAGGAGGAGTAGTAGTAGCTGCAGCTGCCGTAGAAGTAGTAACAGTACTTGCAGTAGTAGTTGTAGCAGAAGTAGCAGCAGCAGTAGTTGTAGCAAAAGTAGCAGCAGTAGTAGTAGTAGCTGAAGTAGTAGGAGTAGTAGGGGTATTAATAGTAGTAGCCGAAGTGATAGCAATAGTCATAGTAGTGGCCATATTAGTAGCCGTTGTAGTAGTAAGGGTTGTAGTAGTAGTAGCCGTAGCATTAGTAGTAGTAGTAGTAGTAGTAATTGCAGTAGTAACCATACTAGTCGGAGGAATGGTAGTTGAAGGGGTAGTAGTAGTAGTAGTAGCCGAAGTAGCAGTAGTAGCCTTAGTTGTAGTTGTAGTAGTAGTAGCAGTAGCGTCAATAGTTATAGCATAAGTAGTAGCAATAGTAATAGTTGTTGGAGAAGTAGAAGCAGTTGTAGTAGTAATATTTGTAGTAGGAGCAGCAGCAGCAGTAGTAGTAGCAGTAAAAGTCATACTAGCAATTATAGAAGTAGTAGTAGCAGCAGTAGTAGTAGTGTAGAAGTAGTAGGAGTAGTAGGAGTTGCAATAGTAGTTGGAGTACTAGCAGTAGTAGTAGTAGTATTTGTAGTAGTAGTAGTTAGTTGCAGTAGTAACTATAGTAGTAGTAGTAGTAGTAGTAGCAGCAGCAGTAGTTGTAGTAGCATTTGCCGTAGTCACAGAAGTACCAGTTGTAGTAATAGTTGTAGTATTAATAGTTGTAGTAGCAATAACAGTAGTATCAGCAGTGGTAGTAGTTGCAGTCATAGCTGTAGTAGCAATAACAATATTAGGAGTATTAGTAATGGTTGTAGAGGTAGCAATAATAGAAGTTGTTAGAGAAGTAATAGGTACAACAGTCGTAGTAGCGGCAGCATTAACAGTAGCAGTAGCAGTAAGAACAACAACAGTAGTAGTAGTAGTAGTAGTAGTAGTAATAGCAATAATAGTAGTAGTAGTAGTAGAAGTTGTTGTTATTGTAGAAGAAGTAGCAGCAGCAACAACAACAACAATAGTAGTAGTAGTTATAGTAGTAGTATCAACAACAACAGTAGTGGCAATAGTAGTAGCAGTAGTAGTGGTGGTAGCAGTAGTAGTAGTGGTAGTAGTAGTAGCAGCAGTAGTAGTTGGAGAAGAAGCAATAGGGGTAGTAGTAGTTGCGGTAGCTGCAACAACAATTGTCGTAGTTTTCATAGAAGAAGTAGTATTAGTAGTCATGGTAATAGTAGTTGCAGCATCAGCAATAATTGTAGTGGTAGTTGTCATACTAGTAATAGTAGTAGTAGCATCAGCAGAAGTAATAGTAGTAGTTGTTGTTGTAGTTGCAGTAGTAGAAGTAGTAGTTGCAGCAATAGTAGTAGCAGTAGTAGCTGCGGTAATAGTTATAGTAGTAGTTATTGTTGTAGTAGTAGTAGTAGCAGTAGCGACCGTAGTAGTAGTAGTAGTAGTAGTAGTTGATGTTGTTGTTGTAGTTGCTGTTGTTGTTGTTGTTGTTGTTGTTGTTGTTGTTGTTGTTGTTGTTGTTGTTGTAGTAGTAGTAGTAGTAGTAGTAGTAGTAGTAGTAGTAGTAGTCGTGGTAGTAGTAGTAGTGGTAGTAGTGGTGGTAGTAGTAGTAGTACTAGTAGTAGTAGTAGTAGTAGTAGTAGTTGTAGTTGTGGTAGCAGCAGTAGAAGTAGTAGTAGAAGTTGTTGTTGTCGTCGTAATAGTAGTACCTGTAGTGGCATAAGTAGTCGTAGCAGTGACAACAATGGTAGCAGTAGCAGCCGTAGTAGCAATAGTAATAGTAGTAGTTAAATCAGTAGTAGAAGTAGTAGTAGTAGTGTAGCAGTACTAGTAGTAGAAGTAGTACTAGTAGTACTAGTAGTGGTAGTTGTACGAATAGCGGTACTACTACTACGGGAAGTAACAGTCATAGGGGTAGCAGCTGTAGTATTAGTTGGAGTAGGAGTAGTAGTATTAATTGAAGTAGTAGCCGTAGTAATAGAAGCGGGAGAAGTATTAGTAGTAGCAGTAGTATTAGCAGCAGCAGAAGAAATAGTGTAGTAGTAGTAGTAGTTCTAGCAGAAGTAGTAGCAGAAGTAGTAGTAGTGCTAGAAGTTGGAGTAGTCGCAGTAGTAGTAGTGCTTGTAGTAGTAGTAGAAGAAGAAGTATTAGTAGTTGCTATAGTAGTAATAGTAGTAGTAGTGGTAGTAGTAGTAATAGTAGCAGTACGAGTAGTAGTAGCAGCAGTAGTAGTAGGAGGAGTAGTAATAACGTGAGTAGTAGAAGTAGTAGTAGTAGCAGTAGCAATAGCAATAGTACTAGTAGCAGTAGTTGCAGAAATAGTAGCAGTAGTAGTAACAGTACCAGTAGTAGTAGTAATAGCATCAATTGTTGAAGTAATAACAATAATAATAGCAGTAGTAGGGGTTGTAATTGTAGTTGTTATTGTAGTAGTAGTAATAGTAGTAGAAGTACTTGTAGCAATAGTAGTAGCAATATTAATAGTAGTAGTTGTTGTAGTTGTAGTAGTTATAGTAGTAATAGATGTAGTAGTTGTTGTTGTTGTTGTAGCAACCGTAGTAGTAGTGGTAGTTGTAGAAGTAGTTGGAGGAGGAGTCGTAGTAGTTGTTGTTGTACTAGTATTATTAGTAGTAGTAGTAGTAGCAATAGCAGCAGCAGCAGTGGTAGTAGTACTATTAGCAGTAGTAGTAGTTGTAGTAGTGGCTGTACAAGTAGTAGTAGTAGTAGCATTAGTAGTAGCAGTAGTTGCTGTCATAGGAGTTGGTGTAGGCCTAGGGGTAGTAGTAGGAACTGTGGTAGTAGTAGTAGTTGGAGCAGTAGTACTAAGTAGTAGTAGCAGTAGTAGTAGGAGCAGTAGTACTAAGTAGTAGTAGCAGTAGTAGTAGGAGCAGTAGTACTAGGAGTAGCAACAACAACAGTAGTTGTTGCTTTTGAAGTAGGAGTAGTTGCAGCAGCAACAGCTGTAGCAGCAGAAGTAGTAGTAGTAGTGGCACTAGTAGTTGAATTAGTAGTAGTAGTAGTAAAAGTAGTTGTAATAGTAGTAGTAGTAGTAGTAGTAGTACAAATAGTACTATTAGTAATAGTAGTAATTGGAGCATGTGTAGGAGTAGGGGTAGTAGTAGGAGCCATACTAGTAGTAACAGTAGTATTAGGAGTAGTAGTTGTAGTAGGAGGTGGAGCAGTAGAAGTAGTAATAGAAGTAGTAGCAGTAGTAGTTGGAATAGTCGTGGAAGTAGTAGCAGTAGTTGCAGTGTTAGTAGTGGTAGTAGCAGTAACAGTGGTAGTAGCAGTAGTAATCACAACAGTAGGAGTAGTGGTCATAGTAGTAGTAGTAGTAATAGGAGTAGGTGTACGAGTAGGGGTAGGAGTAGCAATAGAATTAGTAGCAGTAGTAGTTGTAATAGCAGTAGAAGTAGTAGCAGTAGTGAAAGTGCCAGAAGTGGTTGTAGCAGTAGTAGTGGTAGTAACAATAGTAATCGCAATAATAGTAGTAGTGGCTGTACTAGTACTAGTATTAGTAGCAGTAGAAGTAGTAGTAGCAATAGTAGTAGTAGTAGTAATATTATTATTTGTAGTAATGGGTGTAGTAGTAGTACTTGTAGTAGCCACAGTAGTAGTTCTATTAGTTGAAGTACTAATAATAGTTGTAGCAGAAGAAGTAATTGTTGTAGTTGGAGTTGTAGTAGTAGTACTAGAAGTAGTACTAGTAGTAGAAGTAGAAGTAGTAGTAGTAGTAGTAGTAATAGTAGTAGTAGTAGTAGTAGTAGTAATAGTAGTATGAGTAGTAGTAGTTGTTGTAGTAGAAGTAGTATCAGTAGTTGTAGTAGATGTGATAGTAGTTGTAGTAGTTGTAGTAGTAGAAGTAGGAGTAGTAGTAGTAGTTGCAAGAGATGCTGCCGCAGTAGTAGCAGTAGTAGAAGTTGTTGTAGTTGTAATAGCAGTAGAAGTAGTAGCAGTAGTTGTAGTAGTAGCAGTGGTAGAAGTAGCAGTAGTAGATGCAATAGTAGTAGTTGTAGGAGACGTAATAGTGGTAGCATTAGTAACAGTAGTCGTAGTAGCAGCCGTAGAAGTAGTAGCAGTAATAATAGTAGTTGTAGTAGCAGCAGCAGTAGTAGTAGAGATAGTAGGATTAGTAGCAGTATTAGTGGTAGTAACAATAATAGTAGTAGAAGTAGTTGTAGCAAAAGGAGTAGTAGTAGTAGTAGCAATAGCTGTCACAGCCACAGCAGCGGCAGCTACAGTAGTAGTAGTAGTAGTAGTAGTAGTAGTAGTAGTAGTAGGTGAAGTAGTAGTAGTAGTAGTAATAGTATTAGCAGTAGTAGTAGTAGCTGCTGTTGTAATAATGTAGTAGTAGCAGTAGTGTTAGCAGAAGTTGCAGTAGTGGTAGTAGTAGTATTAAAAGTAGTAGCATATTTGCAGCAGTAGCGTAATAGTAGTAGTAGCAGTAGTAGTAGTCTTAGTACAAGTAGAAGTAGGAGGAGGAGTAGTAGTGCTCATAGTTGTAGTTGTAATGGCAGCTATTGAAGTAGTAGTAGTTGTAGTAGTAGTCATGGTTTTGGTGAAATTAGGAGTAGGTGGAGTAGTAGTAGTAGTAGCACTAGATGCAGTAGTAGTAGTAGTAGTCATAGTAGAAGTAGCAAATAGGTGTAGAAGCAATAGTAGTCGTAGTTGTAGGAGTAGGAGTAGTAGTTGTTGTAGTATTAACGAAAGTAGTAATAGTAGTAGCAGCTGTAGTAGTGGTAGCAATAGTAGTAATAATAATAGTTGTAGTAGTAGTAGTAGTGGAAGCCATAGTAGTAGTCGCAGTATTAGTAGTTGTAGTAGAGGTAGTAGTAGAAGTAGTAGAAGTAATACTAGTAGTAATAGTAGTATCATTAGTAGTAGTAGCGATGGTGGTTATAGGAGTAGGAGTAGTAGTAGTAGTATTAGTGGTAACTGTAATAGTATTAGTAGTAGTAGTTGTTGTTGTAGTAGTAGTATTAGTGGTAGTCCTAATAGCATTAGTAGTAGTAGTTGTTGTTGTAGTAGTAGTATTAGTAGTAGTTGCAGTAGTAGCAGTAGTAGAAGTAGTATTAGTAGTAGTAGTAATAGTGATAGTAGTTGTAGTAGTAGAAGTTACAGTGGTTGTAGTAGCAGTATTTGTAGTAGTGGCAGTGTATTAGTAGTAGTAGGTATTGTTGTAGTGGTAGTTGTAGTGGTAGTTGTAGTAGTAGTAGATGTTGTAGTAGTTGTAGAAGTAGTAGTAGTAGTAGTTGTGGTAGTTATAGTAGTAGTAGTTGTTGTTGTTGTTGCATTAGTAGAAGCAGCAGCAATAGTAGTAGTTGTAGTAGCAGTAGCAATAGTTGTGGTAGTAGTAGTACTAGTTATAGTAGTAGTAGTAGTAGTAGTAGTAATAGTAGTAATAGTAGTAATAGTACTAGTATTTTAGTAGTCACAGGAGTGGTAGTAGTAGAAGTAGTACTAGTAGTAGTAATTGTAGTATTAGTAGTAATAGTAGGAGTAATAGTAGTAGCAATTGGTGTAGGAGTAGTAGTATCAGTAGAAGTAGTAGTAAAAGTACTAGTAGTAGTAGATGCAAGGATAAGAATTGGAGTAGGTGTTGGTGCAGCAGTAGAAGTAGTAGTAGTTGTAGCAACATCAGCGGTACTAATAGTATTAGTAATAGTAGAAGTAGAGGTAGTTACAGCTGCAGTAGAAGCAGCAGCAGTATTAGTTGTAGCTGAAGTAGTAGTAGTAGTAGTATTAGTTGTAGTAGTAGTAATAGCAGTAGGAGTTGGAGTAGTTGTAGCAGTAGTGGTTTTATGAGTAATACTAGTAGTAGTAGTTGTTGTTGTTGTTGTTGTAGTTGCAGTGGTAGTTGTAGCAGCAAAAGTTGCTGTGGCAATAGCAACAGTAGTTATAGTAGTAGATATAGTAGTAGTAGTAGTAGTGGTGGTAGTAGTAGAAGCAACAACAACAACAAAAGTATCAACAGTACTAGTAGTAGTAGTAGTAGTAGGATTAGTAATATTGGTATTAGTAGTAGTAATAGTAGTTGTGGTAGTAGCAGTTGTACTGGTGATAGAAGTACTAGTAGTAATAGTAGCAGCAGCTGTCGCAGCAGCAACGACAGCAGTAGTAGTATTAATAATTGGAGTAGTAGTTGTTGTAGCAGTGGTAGGAGTAGTAGTAGGAATAAGAATAAGTATTGGTGTAGTAGTCGAATTAGAAGTAGTTGTAGTTGTTGTTGTTGTTGTTGTTGTTGTGGTTGTAGAAGTAGGCATAGCTGTATCAGTAATAGCAGTAGTAATAGTTGGAGGAGTATACGTAATAGTAGTAGGAGTATTAGTAACACTAGTAGTGGTAGTTGCAGTCGGAGTAAGAGTAGTAGTAATTACAGTAGGAGTAGTAGTAGTAGTAGTCACAGTAGTAATAGTAGTAGGAGTAGAAGCAGAAGTTGTAGTAATACCAGTAGGAGTTGTAGCAATACGATAAGTAGCAATAGTAGTAGTAGTACCAAGAATTCTAGTAGTAGTAGTAGTAGCAATAGGAGTAGTAGAAGTAGTAGCAATAGGTGCAGCAGCAGTAGTAGTTGTGGTGGTAGTAGTAATAATGGAATAAGGAGTAGTAGTAGTAGTCAGAGTAGTAGTAGTGGTAGTAGTAGTAGTTGTGGCAGTAGTAGTAGCAGCAGAAGGAGCTGTAGTAGTAGAAGTACTAGTAGTATTAGTACTATTAGTAGTAGTAGTACTAGTAGTGGTAGTAGTAGTGGTAGTAGTAGTGGTAGTAGTAGTTGTAGTAGTAGTGGTGGTAGTAGTAGTGGAAGTGCTTGTTGTAGTAGTAGGAGTACTATTATTAGCAAAAGTAGTAGCAGTAGTAGTGGAAGCAGTAGGAGTAGTTGCAGTAGCAATAGCAGTAGTTGTATTAGTAGAAGTAGGAGATGTAGAAGGACTAGTACTAGTGGAAGCGGCTGCAGCTGTAGGTGTAGCCGCAGAAGTAATAACAGGAGTACTAGCCCTTTTATTAGTAGTTGTAGTAGTAGTAGCAGTAGCAGCAGCCGTAGTAGCTGTAGTAGTAGCAGTAGCAGCAATAGGAGCAGCAGTAATAGTGGTAGTATCATCAACAATAGTAGTAGTTGTTGTGGTAGTAGTAGCAGCAACAGCAGCATTTCTAGTTGTAGTAGTAGTGCTAGTAGTAGTAGTAGATGTAGTAGTTGTGACATAAGTAGTAGTACTAGGAGTAGTAGCAGCAGTGGTGCAGGTAGGTACAACAATAGTAGAAGTAGCAGTAGTAGTAGGTGAAGTAGTTGTAGTACTCATAGTTGTTGTAGTGGTAGTGTTAGCCGAGATTGTAGTAGGAATAGTAGTAGAAGTAGGAGTCCAAGTCGGAGTAGTAGTAATAGTAGTAGTAGTAGTAGCACTTATAGTAGCAGCGGTAATAGTCATAGTAGTAGTTGGATGAGTTGTGGTGGTACTAGTAGTTGTTGTTGATGTAGTTTTAGTTTTGGTGGCAGTAGTAGTAGCAGCAGTAGTAGTAGTAGAAGAAGTAGTAGCCATTATTGTAGGACAACTCATAGTAGGAGTAGCCATCGTAGCTGCAATAGTAGTAGTAGTAGTAGTAGGAGTAGTACTAGTGGCAGTAGTCATAGCGATAGGAGTAATAGTAGTAGTGGTAGTAGTGGTGGTAGTAGTAGTAGCGGTAGTAGTAGTAGTAGTAGTAGTTGTTGTTGTTGTTGTAGTAGTAGTAGGTGTAGTAGTAGTAATAGTAGCAATGGTAGAAGTGGTAGTAGTAGCAGCGGCTGTAGTAGTAGTTGTTGTGTCGTGGTAGTAGTAGTAGTAGGAATGGAAGTAGCAGTAGTAGTAATAGTAGTAGGAATGGTGGTGGTAGTAGTAGTAGTAGTAGTAGTTGCAGTAGAAGTAGTATAGTAGTAGTAGTAGCAATAAGAGTAGTAGTAGTAATAGTAGTAGTAGTAGTAGTAGTAGTAGTAGTAGTAGTAGTAGTAGTTGTAGTAGTAGTATTAGTAGTAGTAGTAGTAGTAGTAGTAGTAGTAGTAGTAGCAGAAGTAGTAGTAGTAGAACCAGTAGTTGTAGTAGTCAACGTATTAGTAGTGGAAGTAGAAGTAGTAGTAGTGGTAGTAGCAGTTTTAGTTGTAGTAGTAGTAGTTGGAGTAGTAGTACTAGTAGCCGAAGGAGTAGTAGTATAAGTATTAGGAGTAGTACTTGTAGTAATAGCTGTTGTTATTGTTGTAGTAGTAAAAGTAGTTGTTGCAGCAGTATAAGTAGTAGTAGTAGTAGCAGCAGCAACAACAGTAGAAATAGTAGAAGAAGAAGAAGTTGCAGTCGTCGCAGTCATAGTTGTAGCAGTCTTAGTAGTAGTAGTTGGAGTAGTGGGCGCAGTATTAGTAGCAACAGCAATAGCAGCAGCAGTAGTACTAGTTCTAGTAGTAGAAGTAGTAATAGGTGTACCACAAGTAGCTGCGGTAGAAGTAGTTGTAGCAATAGTAGTAGTAGTTGCCTGGGTGGTAATAGTTGTAGTCGCAATAGCAGTAGTATCAATAGTTGTAGTAGTAGTAGCTGTCGTACTAGTAGCAAAAGTTGTAGTAGAAGTAGTAGTAGAAGTAGTAATAGCAGCTGCAGCTGTGGTTTCAGTAGTAGTTCCAGTAGTGGTTGTAGTGGAAGTGCTAGTTGTAGTAATAGTAGTAGTAGTAGCAGTAGCAGTGGTAATATTAGCAGAAGTAGTAGCGTTAGCACTAGTAGTAGTAGTAGTAGGAGTAGCAGAAATAGTGTGGTATTATTAGTAGCCACAGTAGTAGTAGTCATAGTAGTAGTAGTTGCGGTCATAGTTGTTGTTGTAGCAGTAGTAGTAGTTGTTGTTGTAGTTGTAGCCGTAGTAGCAGCAGTAGTAGTATTAATAGTAGTAGTCACAGCAATAGCAGCATTAGTAGCAGTATAAGTATTAGTAGTAGCAAAAGTAGCAGCAGTAGTAGCCGTAGTAGCGACAGTAGCATTAGTAGCAGTACTAGGAGTAGTAGCTATAGTTGCAATAGTGGCTATCGTAGCAACCATGGTATTCATAATAGTATGGCAGGAGTAGTGGTAGTAGTAGCAGTGGTAGTAGTAGTAAAGGTAGTAGTAATAGTAGTGTAGTTGTAGTTGTAGTAGTAGTAGTACTAGTAGTAGTAGCCGTAGCAGTAGTAGTAGCAGTAGAAATAGTTATACTAGTAGATGGAGAATTAGTAGTAGTAGTTGTTATTGTTGTTGTAGTTCTAGTAGTAGTAGTAGTAGTAGTAGTAGTAGTAGTAGTAGTAGTAGTAGTAGTTGTAGTAGTAGTAGTAGTAGATGTCGTCACCACATTAATAGTAAATGAAGTAGTAGGAGTAGCAGTAGTAGTAATTTTAGGAGTAGTAGTTGTAGTAGCAGCAGCAGCAGTAGTAGCAGAAGTAGTAGTTTGCAGTAATAGTAGTTATAGTAGTCACAGTAGTAGTAGTCGTGGTAGTAGCAGTAGCAGTAGTGGTAGTAGTAGTTCTAGTAGTCATGGTGGTGGTAGTGTTTGTAGTAGTAGCAGTGGTGGTAGGTGTAGCAGGAGTACTAGGAGTTGTAGTAGTGGTCGTAGGAGTACTAGTAGTAGTAGCAGTAAGAGTAGTAGTAGCAGCAGCAGTATAAATAGTAACAAGAGTGCTAGTATGAGTAGTAGTAGCAGTTGAAGTATAAGTAGTAGTAGTAGAAGTAGTTGTAGTAGCAATATAAGTAGTAGTAGTAGTGCTGGTTGTAGTAGTAGCAGAAGCAGTTGTAGTAGTTGTAGTAGAAGTAAGACTAGCAGTAGTAGTACTAGCAGTTCGAGTTGTAGGAGTAGTATTAGGAGTAACAATAGTAGCAGTAGTACTAGTACTAGTAGTAGAACTAGAAGTAGTAGTAGTAGTAGTTGTTGTTGTTATAGTAGTAGTAGTAGCCCGCCACAGCAGTAGCATTACTTAGTAGAAGTAGAAGTAATAGTAGCAGTTAGTAGTAGTAGGTAGCAGTAGCAGTTAGCCGTTAGCCACCAGCAAATAGCGATAGAAGGCCGCAGTAGAAGTAGAACATTGTTTGTAGTTGTAGCAATTAGTTGGCTAAATAGTCGTACTAGTAGTAGTAGTAGTAGTAGTAGTAGTAGTAGTAGTAGTAGTAGTTCTAGAAGGAGTACGAGTAAGAGTCAAAATAGTAGTAGCAGTAGTAGCAGTCAGAGTAGCAGTAGTGGTAGCAGGATCAGGATTAGAAGTTGAAGTAGTCGTAGTAGCAGTAGTAGTTGCAGCTGTAATTATACTAGTAACATTTGTAATAGTAATAGTAGTAGTAATTGTAGTGGTAATAATTATATAACTAATAGTAGTAACAATTGTAGTAGTACTAGCAGTAATAGTACCAGAAATAGTAGTAGTAGTTGCTGAAATAGTCATAGTAGTGGTAGTTGGAGTTGGAGTAGTAGTAGTAGTAGGAGTTGTAGTTGTAGTAGTGCTAGGAGTAGTAGTAGTAGTCATAGGTGTTACAGTAGTCGTAGTAGGCAAAGTAGCAGTTGTAGTAACAGTGGTAGCAGTAGTAATAGTAGTAATAGTAGAAGTAATACTAGTAGTAGTAGTAATAGTAGTAGAGCAGTAGTAGTAGTGGTCGTGGTGGTAGTAGTAGTAGCAGTAGTTTTAGTAGTACAAGTGGTGTTAGTAATAGTTGTAGTGGTAGTAGTTGTAGTAGTGTCAATAGTAGCAGTAGTAATAGTAGTTGTAGTTGTAGAAGAAGTAGCAGTAGTAGTAGTAGCAATAGTAGCAGTAGTAATAATAGTATTAGTAGTAGTAGTAAAAGTAGTAGTAGTAGTAGTTGTGTAGTAGCAAAAGTAGCAGTAGCTGTAGGAGCAACATTAGTAGTTGTAGTTGAAGTAGTAGGAGCAGTAGCAATAGTAGTAGTAGTTGTAGTAGCCATAGGAGTTGTAACCGTAGTTGTAGTAGTAGAAGTAGCAGTAGCAGTAGTAACAGTAGTTGTAGTAGCTGTAGTAGTTATAGAAGTAGTAGCCGTAGTTATAGTAAAAGTAGAAGCTGTAGTAGTAGTCGCTGCAGTAGTAGTTGTAGTAATTGTATAGCTAGTAGCAGTAGTGCAAGTAGTAGTGGTAGTAGAGGCCATAGTAGTTGTAGTGGTAGTAGGAGCAATAGGAGTAGTAGCAGCAGCAAGAACAGCTTCAGCAGCAATTGTTGTAGTAGTAGTAGAAGCAGCAGTAGTGGTAGTAGTAGTAGCAGTAGTAGCAGTAATAGGAGCTGTAGTAGTAGTATTGGAAGTAGTTGTAGAAGTTGTAGTTGTAGCAGCTATAGTAGTAGTAGTTGTAGTAGTAGTAGTATTAGTAGTGGTAGCAGCAGTAGCAGCAGTAGTAGAAATAGTAGTGTTAGCAAAAGTAGTAGTAGTAGTAGTAGTAGTAGAAGTAGCAGTAGAAGTAGTAGAAGTAGTGGTCGAAGTAGTAGTTGTTGTAGTAGTTGTAGTAGTAGCAGCATGGGCAACGGTAGCAGTAGCAGCAACAGTAGTAGTAATGGTAGTAGTATTAATAGTCGTAGTAGTAGTAATCATAGTAGTGGTAGCAATAGTACTAGTAGTAGTAGTGGCACTAGCCGAAGTAGTTGCGATAATAGTAGTAATAGCAGTAGCAGCAGCAGTGGCGGTAGTAGTGGCAGTGTTAGTAGCAGTATAAGTAGTAGTAGCAATAGGAGTAGGAGCAGCTGCTATAGCAGCAGTAGTAGTAGTAGGAGTAGTAGCAATAGCAGCTATAGTAGCGATAGTAGTAGTAGTAGTAGTGGTAGATGTTGTAGTAGTACTAGTAGTTATAGTCATAGTAGTAGTAGGAGTAGTAGTTATTGTAGCATTAGTTGTACTAGCAAAGGTTGTCCTAGTAGTACTATTAGTGGTAGTAGTAGAAGCAATAGCAATAGTCATGGCGGTAGAAGTAGTAGTAGTAGTAGTTGTTATAGGTTAAGTAATAGTGGTTGTAGTAGTAGCAACAATAGCAACAGTAGTTATAGTAGTAGTAATAGCAGCAGTAATAACAGCAGTAGTAGAAATAGTTGTATTATTATTATTAGTAGTAGTAGTAATAGTAGTAGTAGTTATTATTGTATTAGTTGTATTAGGAGGGGGAGTTGTAGCAGTAGTAGTAGCGGTGGTAGTGTGGTGGTAGTAGTAGTAGTAGGAGGAGGAGGAGGTGGAGGAGGAGGAGAAGTAGTAGGTGTAGTAGTAGTATAGTAGCAACAGCAGCAGTAGTAATAGTTGTAATAGTAGCCGTTGCAGTAGCAGTAGTAGTAGCAGTAGCAGTACTAGTGGTAGTAGTAGATGTAGCAGCAGTAGCAGCAGCAGCAGCAGTAATAGTAGTAGTAATAGTAGTAATCGTCCGAGTAGTAGTAGTAGTCACAGCAGGAGTAGTAGTAGTAGAAGTATTACTAGTAGTAGTAGTAGTAGTATTAGTAGAAGCAAACATGGTAGTGGTAGTACTAGTAGTAGTACTAGTATAGGTAATAGTGGTTGTGCCAGTTGCAGTAGTAGTAGAAGCCTTAGTAGTAGTAGCAGAGTTGTAGAAGTAACAATTGTAGTATTAATTATTGGTGGAGTATTAGTAGTAGCAGCAGTAGCAATACCTATAGCAGCAACTATAGTAATAGTAGTTGTAGCAGTAGTAGTAGCAATAGTAGTAGTGGTAGTAGTAGTAGTAGTAGTAGAAGTAGTAGTAGCAGTAGTAGCATTAGTAGAAGTAGTAGTAGCAGCAGAAATTGTAGCAATAGTAGTAGCAATAGGAGGAGAAGTAGTTATAGTGGTAGAGGTGGTGGTCGTAGTAGTAGTTGCAGTAGTAGTAGTGTGAGCAAGAGTAGTAGTTGTAGTTGTAGTAGTGGTAGTAGTAGAGGAAGTAGTAGTAGTAGTCACATTATTAGTAGTACTAGTAGTAGTAGAAGGTATAGTAGTAGTAATAGTAGTAATAGTAGTAGCAGTAAATGTTGTTGTCGTATTAGTAGTATTAATAGCAGTAGAACAGGTAGTAGTAGTCAAAGTAGTGATAGTGGCAAGAGTAGTAGTAGTAGAAGCTGTAGTAGCAGTAGTAGTAGTTGTAGTAGTTGTAGTAGTAGGAGTAGTAGTAGTTTTAGTAGTAGTAGTAGTAGAAGCTGTAGTAGCAGCAGTAGTAGTACTAGTAGCAGCACGGTAGCAACAACAGTAGCAGTAGGAGTAGAAGTTGTTGTTATAGCAATAGTAGTATTAGTAGTAGTTCCAACAGCAACTTTAGTAGTAGAAGTTGTTGTTGTTGATGTAGTAGTAGTAGTAGTTGTAGTAGTAGTAGTAGTAGTAGGAGAAGTAGTCATAGTAGCAGCAATAGTAGTAGTTGTTGCAAAAGTAGTAGTAGCAGTAATAGTCATACAAGTAGTTGGGTGAGTAGTAGTAGTAGTAGTTGTTGTTGTTGTTGCAGTTGTAGTAGTGGTAGTAGTCATAGTAGTAGCAGAAGTAGTAGCCATAGTAGTTGTAGGAGTAGTAGCAGAAGTAACAAAACTAGTAGTACTAGTAGTAGTAGGAGTAGTAGTAATAGTGAAAGTAGTAGTAGTAGTAGTCGTTGGAGTACTAGTAGCAGCGACAGAAGTATTAGTAGAAGTAGTTGTAGCAATAAGAGTAATTGTAGTAGTCGCAATAGTAGTAGTGGTAGTAGTAGTAGTCGAAGTAGCAGTAGTAGTAGTAGTAGTCGTTGCAATAGTATTGGTAGTTGTAGTAGTAGTAGTAGTAGTTGTACAAGTAGTAGTTGTAGTAGTAGGAGTAGTATAATAGTAGTATTAGTAGGAGTAGTTGTAGTAGTAGTAGTAGTAGTAGTGGTAGTAGTAGTGTAGTAGCTATAGAAGAAGTTGTTATAGTAGAGGAAGTAGTAGTAGTAGTAGTCATAGTAGTAGTAGTAGCAGGCGTAGCTGTAGTAGAAGTAGTAATAGTAATAGTTGACGTAGTAGCAGTAGTGGTAGTAGTTCTCGTAATAGTAGTTGTTGTAATAGTGGAGGTAGTAGTATTAGTAGTAGCACTAGTAGAAGTGGTAGTAGTCATGGTTGTAGTAGTAGCTAGAGTAGCAATAGTAAAAGTAGTTGTAGCAGTAGTTGTAGTTGTAGTAGTAGAAGTAGCAGTAGTAGTAGTAGCAGTAGTAGTAATCATAGTAGTAGTAGTAGTAGCACAATGAGTGGTAGTAGAACTAGTAGTAGTAGTAGTAGTAGTAGGAAAAGCAGTAGCAATAGGAATAGCAGTACCAATGATAGTAGTGGCAGTAGTCATAGTAGTAGTATTAGGAGCAAAAATTGGAGAAGTAGTAGCAATAGTGGTAGTAGTAGTTGTAGTATTAGTTGTAGTACTAGCAGAAGTTGTAGCAAGAATAGTTGTAGTTGTTGTAGTTGGAGTAGGAGTAGTAGTAATAGTAGTAGTAGTAGTGGCAGTTGTAGTAGTAGCAGTAATAGTAGTACTACTATTTGGAGGAGTAGTAGTAATAGTGATAGTAGTATTTGTAGTAGTTGTTGTTCAGTTAGTTAGTTGTATAGTAGTAGTCGCCATTAGCAGTAACGTTAGTAGAAGTAGCACTAGGAGTCGCAATAGTACTAGTAGTCGTATTAGTAACAGCTAGCAGTAAGAATAGTAGTAGTGTAGCATCGTAGTCGTATTCAACGTAGCGTAGTAGTAGTAGTAGTAGTAAGTGTAGTAGTTAGTAGTAGTAGAAGTGGTAGTAGTAGGGTTAGTATAGTGTAGTAGTTTAGTAGTAGTAGCAATCGTTTAGTAGGAAGTATTAGTAGCAGTAGCAATAGGAGTAGTAGTAGTTGCAGTAGTAGTAGAAGTAGTAGTAGCAATGATAGTTGTTGTTGCAGTGGTAGTAATAGTAGTAGTAGTCGTTGTAGTAGTTGTCGTAGTAGTAGTAGTAGTAGTCGTAGAAATAGTAGAAGTAGTAGGGGCATGAGTGGTAGTAGTAGTGGTGGTGGTCGCAGTTGTAGTTGTAGTAGTAGTTGTAGTTGTAACAGTAGTAGAAGTAGTAGTACTAGGAGTAGTTGTAGGAGGAGTAATAGTAGTAATAGTAGCAATAGAAGTAGTAGTAGTAGGAGTAGTGGATGGTATAGTAGTAGTAATAGTAGTAGTAATAGTAGTAGCAGAAGCAGCAACAGTAGCAGTTGCAGAAGCAGTAGTACTAGCAGTAGCAGTACGAGAAATAGGAATAGCGATAGTAATAATAGCCATAGTAGTAGTCGCAGCCATAGTAGTAGGAATAGCTATAGCAGATGTAGTAATAGTAGTGCAAGCCTAAGTTGTAGGAGCAGCTGTAGCAGTTGTACGAGTAGGAATAACTGTAGTAGTAGTAGTAGCACTAGTAGTAGTAGTAGTGGCAGTAGCTGTGGTAGTATTAATAGTAGTTGTAGCAATAGCAATCGTAGTAGTAGTAGCAGTAGTAGTTGGAGTAGTAGTAGTATTTGTAGTAGCAGCAGTAGCAGCAGCAGTAGTAGCAGGTGCAGTAGCAGTTGCAGTAGTAGTAGTCGAAATAGTAGTCGTAGTAGTAGTCATAGAAGTAGTAGTTGGAGTAGTAGTAGTAATAATAGTAGTAGTAGTAGTTGAAGTAGTGGTAGCAACCGTAGAACTAATAGTAGTAGTAGTACTAGTTGGAGTTGTAGCGGTATAGTTGCAGTAGTATAGCTGTTGTAGTTGGTTGAGTAGCATTAGCAATAGAAGTTATAGTAGTTGGAATCGTAGTAGTAGTCGTAGTAGTAGGAGGAGGAGCAGTAGCAATAGGAGTAGTACTAAAAGTAGTAGTAGTAGGCGTAACAGTATCAGTTGTAGGAGTAGCAGTAGCGGTAGCGGTGGTTGAAGTAGTAGTAGAAGTAATAGCAGTAGTAGTAATTGCAGTTGTAGCAATAGCAGTAGTAGTAGCAGCAGTAGTGTTAGTTCTAGTAGTAATAGTAGCATAATTAGAAGTAGTAGTAGTAGTTATAGTAATAGATGTAGTAGTAGCAGGAGTGGCAGTAGTATTAGTTCTAGTAGTAATAGTAGTAGAAGTAGTAGCCGTAGTAGTTGTTGTTATAGTGGTAGTAGCACTGGTTGTAGTTGTAGTTGTAGTAATAGTAGTAGTAGTTGTTGTAGTAATAGTAGTAGTACAAGTTGTAAAAGTAGTAGTAGTTGTTGTACAAGCAGTCGGAGTAGTAGTAGAAGTAGCAGCAGCAGTAGCAGTAGTAGTAGACGAAATAGTAGTAGTAGTCGTTATAGTATTATTAATACCAATAATAGTAGTAGTTGTAGTAGTAGTAGCAATAGTAGTAATAGTAGCACTAGCAGTAGTAGTAGCAATAGTAGCAGTAGTAGTAGAAGCAAAAGTACCAGTAGTAGTAATAGTAGCATTAGTAGCAGTGTAGTCGTTGTAGTTGTAGTAGTAGTGGTAATAGTAGCAGTAGTTGTTGTGGTAGTAGTAGTAGTAGTAGTAGAAGAAGAAGAAGAAGTAGCAGTAGAAGTAGTATTAGGATTAGTAGTAGTAATAGTAGTTGTAGTAGTAGTAGTAGTAGTAGTAGTAGTAGTAGTAGTAGTACTAATTGTACTAGTAGTAGCAGCAGCGGTGACAACAGTAGTAGTAGTAGTTGTTGTTGTTGTTGTATTAGCAATAGTAGTAGTGGTAGTAGTAGTAGTAGTTGTTGTTGTTGTTGTAGTAGTAGTAGTAGTATGAATACTACTACTAGTAGTAATACTAGCAGTAGTAGTACTACTTGTAGTAGTAGAAATAGTTGTTGTTCTTGTTGTTGTAGCAGTAGTTGTCATAGTAGTTGTGGTACAAGGAATAGTAGTATTATTAGTAGTAAAAGTAGTAGTAGACATAGTAGTAGTAGTAGTAGTAGTAGTAGCAGCAGCAATAGTAGCAGTAGGAGAATTAATAGGTGTAGTCGAAGTAATAGCAGCAACAACAATAGTAGTAGTAGTGCTAATAGTTGTAGTAGTGGTACAAATAGTACTAGCAGCAGCAGCAGTTGTAGTAGTCATAGTTGAAGTAGTAGTAGTAGAATTAGTAGTTGTAGTAGTGGGAGCAGTTTTTATGGTAGTAGTAGTAGTAGCACTAGTACTAGTAGTATTGGCAGTAGCTGTGGCAGTATTAATAGTAGTTGTAGTAGTAGCAATAGTAGTAGGGATAGTAGTAGTAATTGTAGTAGTAGCAGTAGTAGTAGTTGTAGTAGTAGCAGGAGCAGTTGCAGTACTAGTAGTAGTAGAAACAATAGTAGTAGTAGCACTAGCGGAAGTAGTTGTTGGAGGAGTAGTAGCAGAAGTTGTAGCAGTAGCAGTAGTTGCAGTAGTAGTAGCAACAATAGAAGTATTAGTAGTATAGTAGTAGTAGTAGTTGTTGTTGTTATAGTTGCAGTTGTAGCAGTATAGTTATAGTAGTACTAGCTGTTGTAATTGTTGGAGCAGTAGTAGTGATAGCTGTTATAGTAGTAGAAATCGCTATGGCAGTAGTAGCAGAAGTAGGAATAGCAATAGCAGTAGCAGGAGTACTAATTGTAGTAGTAGTAGGAGTAGCAGTATTAGTTGTATTAGTAGCTAGAGAAGTAGCGGTGGTAGAAGTAGTAGGAGCAGTAGTAGGATTAGTAGTAATAGAAGTTGTAATAATAGCAATAGTAGTCGCAGCAGTAGTGTTAGTTCTAGTAGTAATAGTAGTAGTTGTGGTAGTAGAAGTAGTAGTTATAGCAATAGATGAAGCAGTAGCAAGAGTGGCAGTAGTATTAGTTCTAGTAGTAATAGTAGTAGAAGTAGTAGCCGTAGTAGTAGTAGTAGCAGTACTAGTAGAACTAGTAGTACTAGTAGTACTAGTAGTAACAGTAGTACTAGTTGTTGTACAAGCAGTAGTAGTAATAGTAGAAGCAGTAGCAGAAGTAGTAGCCACAGTTGTAGTTGTAGTAGTAGCAATAGTGGTAGTAGCTGTAACAGAAGTAGCAGTCGTAGTAGTAGTAGCAGCAGCAACAGCAGTAGTAGTAGATGTAATAGTAGTAGTAGCAGTTGTAGTAGTAGTTGTTGCAATTGTAGAAGTAGTAGCAATCGTAGTAATAGTAGAGGTAGTAGTAGTAGCAGCAGCAGTAGCAGTAGCAGTAGCAGTAGTAGCAGTAGTAGCAGTAGTAGCAATACAAGTAGTAGCAGTCGTAACTGTAGTAGCAGTAGTAGTAGTGTAGTCATTGTAGTAGTAATTAGTAGTATTAGTAGTTATAGCAGTAGTAGAAGTAGTATTACTAGTGGTAAAATATGTGGTAGAAGTAGTAATAGGAGTTGTAATAGTAGTAGTAGTGGTACTAGTAATTGTAGAAGTAGTAACAGTAATGTTAGCAGTAGTAATAGTAGTAGTAGTAGTAGAATTACGAGCAATAGTGTTTTAGAAGGATTGGTAGGTGTAGTAAGAGCAATAGTAGCAGCAGTAGTAGTAGTAATAGCAAAAGTAGTTGGAGTAGTAGTAGTAGCAGCCGTCATAGTAGTAGAAGTAGTAGCGATAGTAGTACTTTTATGTTAAGTAGTAGTAGTCGTAGTAGCAGCCGTCATAGTAGTAGAAGTAGTAGTGATAGTAGTACTTTTATGTTAAGTAGTAGTAGTAGTTGTAGCAGCAGCAGCAGTAGTAGTAGTAGTAGTAGAAGTAGGAGTAGTAGCAGTTGTAGTGGTTAGCAGTCGAAGTAGTGGTTAGCATTCGAAGTAGTGGTAGAACTACTATGACGAGCAAGAGTAGTAGTAGTAGTAGTAGTAGTAGTAGTAGTAGTAGTAATAGTAGTAGTAATAGTAGTAGTAGCAGTAATAGTAGTAGTGGTAATAATAATAGTAGTAGTAGTAATAGCTGTAGTATTAGGAGTGGTAGTCGAAGTAGTTTTAGTAGTAGCAGTAGTAGCTATAGTAGCTATAGTATTAGGAGTAGTAGTAGTTGTTGTTGTTGTAGTTGTAGTCATAGCTGTAGCAGTAGTAGTAGTGGTACTAATAGTAGTGGTAGTGGTAGTAGTAGTAGCAATAGTAGTGCTAATAATAATAGTAGTAGCAATAGTAGTGCTATTAGTAATAGTAGTAGCAATAGTAATCCTAGTTGTAATAGTAGTAGCAGTAGTTGAAGTAGTAGTGGTATTACTGGCACAAGTAGTAGTAGTAGTCATAGTAGCAGTAGTAATTTCTGTAGTAATAATTGTTGCAGTAAGAATAGTAGTAGTAGCAGTGGTAGTACTAGAAGGAGTTGCAGTAGAAGTTATAGTAATAGTAGTAGTTATATTAGTAGTAGTAATTGTTATAGTAATAGCAATAGAATTAGGAGGAGTTGTACTAGTAGTAGTAGTAGTAGTATCCGCTGGAGTAGCAGTAGTAGCAGTGGTAGTTGTAGTAGTACTCATGGAAGTAGTAGTTTTCTAGTAGCAGCAGTAGTGGTAGTAGTAGTTGTTGTTGTTATTGTCGTAGTTGTAGTGGTAGTACTGGTAGGAGTAGTAGTATAGGTGGTTGAAGTAGTTGTACTAATATCAGCAGTAGTAGCAACAGCAGTAGCGCTAGAAGTAGCAGCAGCAGTAGCAATAGTAGTACTAGCAGCAGCTATAATATTAGTAGTGGCGGCAAGAGTACTAGTAGTGGTGTAGAAGTAGTAGCAGTAGAACTTGTAGGAGCAGTTGTAGCAGCAGCAATAGTAGAAGTAGTAGAAGATGTAGTAGCAGTAGTTATTGCAGGAGCAACTGCTACAACAGTAGCATTAGTAGTAGTATTAGTATTAGTAAAACTACTAGTAGTAGTAATACTAGTAGTAGTAGTAATAGTTGTAGTAATAGCAACAAAAGTAGTAGTAGTAGTAGTAGTAATAGTAGTAGTACCCGCAACGATATATAATAGTAGTAGCAATAGCAGTATTAGTGGCAATAGTAGCTGTAGAAGTTGTAGCAGAATTAGTAGTAATACTAGTAGCAGCACCAGCAGTAGTAATAGTAGTAGCAGCAGTAGTAGTCGTAGCAGTAGTGTCAATAGTCGTAGCAGTAGCAGTGGCAGTAGTAGTCATAGCAGAAATAGCAGCAGTCGTAGTAGTAGAATTAGTAGTAAAAGCAGTAGCAATTGTAGTAGCTGTAGCAGTAGCAGTACTAGTTGTTGCTATAGTTGGAGTAGTAGTAGTACCACTAGTAGCAGTAATAGTAGTAGGAGTAGTAGTAGCAGTAGATGTAGTAATATTAGTTGTAGTTGTGGTAGTAGTTAAGAGCAGCAGCAGCAGTATTCGTAGTAGCAGTAGTAGTAGTTGTTGTAATAGTAGTAGTAGTAACAGCCGCAATAGTAGTAGTGGTTGTAGTAGCTGACGTAGTGGTTGTAATAGTAGCAACGACAGTAGTAGTTGTAGGAGTGTTAGTAGTAGTAGTACTTGGGATAGTCGTAGTAGTAGAAGTAGTAGTAATAGTAATAGTAGTAGTAGTAGCAGTGATAGTAGGAGTAATAGCAGCATTAGTAGTAGTAGTACTAGCAATAGTATTATTATTAGTAGTAGTTTTGGCAGTAGTATTAGTAGCAATAGTATTATTATTATTATTACTAGTAGTAGGAGGAGGAGGAGGAGTAGTAATAGTAGGAGAAGTAGTAGTACCAATAGTAGCTGTAATAGTAATAGCAATTTTTTTAGTACCAGCTGTAGTAGTAGTATCTGAAGTACTAGTAGTAATAGTAGTAGCAGTAACAGAAGTAGTAGTAGTAATGGTAGTAGCATTAGTAGCAGTAGTAGTAGTGGTTGTAGTAGTAGCAGTTGTAGCAGTTGTAGAAGGAGGAGGAGTAGTAGTAGTAGTAATATCAGTAGCAGTAGTTGTAGCAGTAGTCGCAGTAACAACAATAATAGGAGGAGATGGAGTAGTAGTAGTTGTTGTTGTTGTTGTTGGAGAAGTTGCAGTAGTTATAGTAGTATTTGTAGTAGTATCACTAGTATTAGCAATTGCAATAAGAGTAGAATTTGTAGTAGTAGTAGTAGCAGCAGCTGTATAAGCAGCAGTAGCAGTAGAAGTAGTAATAGTAGTAGTAGAAGCAGCAGCAGTAGTAACAGTAGTAGTTGTAGAAGCAATAGCAGTGTCAGAAGTAGCAGTAGCAATTGTTGCAATAGTAGTAATAACAATAGTAGCAGTAGCCATAGAAGTAGTAGCAGTAGTAACAACAGTAGTGGAAGTATTGGCAATTGTAGCCGTAATAGTAGCAATTGTAGTAGTAGTGGAAGTAGCAGCTGCAGCAGCAGTAGTAGTACTAGTAGATGCTGTAGCAGTGGTTTAAGTAGCAGTTGTAGTAGCAATGGTAGTTGTTGTACCAGCTACAGCAGTAGTACTACTTCTACACCTATTCCTACTCTTGCTACTTCTGCTACTACTCCTACTCCTACTACAGCTACTGCTAATCCTTCTATTGTTGCAGCTGCTACGACAACTTCTACTACTGGTATTGTTGCTGTTATTGCTGCCATTGCTACTTCTATTGCTACTCCTTATCCTCCTCCTCCTACTACTACTAGTCTTAGTACTACTAGTTTTCTGCTGCTAATACTAATACAATTACAACTACTTCTACAACTACTGCTACAGCTACTGCACCTACTACTACTACTACTACGATTACTATTACTACTACTACTACTACTACCATTACTACTGCTACTACAACAACAACTACTACTACTACTCTGACTCCGACTACTTTTAGTACTACTACTCCTGCAACTACTTCTGCTACTACTACTACAACTATTGCTATTACTATTAGTACAACAACTAATACTAAATAATTACTGCTGCTGCTACTGTTGTTTCTACAACAACAACAACTACTGCAACTAATACTACTACAACAACAACAACAACTGCAACTATTAGTCCTACTGTTACTGCTACTACTACTACTAAAACTATTACTACTAATACAACTACTACAACTACTAGTACTGTCACTAACACTAATGCTTCTGCTACTACAACTATAACTCCTTCCGCTACTGCTACTTCTACTACCACTACTAGCCCCATTACAACCACTACTACGACTACTATTACTACAACAACAACTACTACAGCTGTTACTACTACTACTTCGACTACTACTCCTTCTACTATAGCTACTACTACTACTACTACTAGTACTACAACTATTCCTGCTCCAACTCCTATTACTACTACAACTCCTACTGCAACTCCTATTACCACTACTGCTGCTATTGCTACTCCTACTCCAACTCCTATTACTACTACTACTCCTACTACCACTACTTCCCCTACTCCAACAACTACTACTCAAATTACAACTACAACAACTGCTACTGCTGTTGTTGTTCCTACTACTACTACTAGTACTACTACTACTACTACTATCATTATTTCAACAACTACTATTCCTGCTACTACTCCCACTCCAACTCCCATTACAACTACTACTGCAACTTCTGCTACTAGTACTACTAATACTATTACTACTACTACTGGTAGAGCTACTCCCACCTCTACTACTATTACTATTACTAGCAATCCTAATACTCCCACTACTACTGCTACTACTGCTACTATTTCTACTACTACTATTCTAACTACTATTACTATTCATACTACTGCTACTACTCTTTAACTCTCCTACTACAACTACCACTACTTCTGCTACTCCTATTACTACTACTACTTCTGTCGCTACTACTGCTGTTGCTACTACTACTACTACTCCTCCTACAACTATTACGACTACTACTACTACAACTATTTTTACTACTACTACTTCTGCTCCTACTACTACTACTCTACTACTTCTACTACTAATGCTACTACTGCTCCTCCGACTCCTACTGCTACTACTGCTCCTCCTCCTACTACTACTTCTACCACTATTGCTACTGCTACTACTACTGCTACTACTACTACTACTACAACTACTACTAACATTACTACAACAACAATAACAAGAATAACAACAACTACTAGTCATACTATTATTATAGCGACTATTACTGCTGCTGCTTCTGCCGCTCTAGCTGCTGCTGCTACCACTACTACTACTTCTACCACTGCTCCAACTCCAACTACTACTCCTCCTCCTACTAATGCTACTCCTACTTCGACTGCTACTACTAATACTCGTACTCCTTCCACTGCTACAACAACAACTACTTCTACTACTAGTTTTACTCCAACTCCTCCTACTACTACTACTACCACCAACACTAATACTACTTCTAGTGATACTACTACTACTCCAACTCCTCCTATAACTACCACTATTATTACTACGACTACGACTACTACAATTACTACAACCACTCATACTATTACTTCTAATGCAACTACTACTACTGCTGCTACTTCTGCTATTATTGATGCTGCTGCTCCTACTACTACTAATACTGCTATTATTTCTACTACTACTACTATTACTACTACTACAACTACTACTATTGCTACCATTACGACTACTACTACTACTCTTACTGCTCCAAGTACTACACCTACTACCGCAACTACTCCAACTACTACTCATACTACTACTACTACCACTACTGCTATTACTACTATTGCTGATACTACTACTACTTCTACTACTACTACAACAACAACAACTACCACTGCTGCTGCACCTACTTCTACTACTGCTACCACTAACTGCTACTACTCCTACTATTACTACTACTACAACAGTACTACAACTACTAATACTACTACTGCTACTACTACTACTACTACTACTACTACTACTACAACTCCTACTACTACTACTCCTACTCCGACTCCCATTGCAACAACTACTCCTACTACTACTACTACCACCACTACTCCAACTACTACAACTCCTACTACTACTACTCCTACTCCTACTACTCATAATACTACTACTACAACTACTACTACTGCTACAACTACTACAACTATTACAACTCCTACTCCTGCTACTACTACTAGTATTCTTACTCCTACTACTTCTACAACTACTTCTACTTCTACTACTGCAACTACAACTACCACGACGTCTACTACTCCAACTACTACTACTACTATTACTACTAATTCTTCTACTGTTGCTCCAACCACTACTACTACAACTTCTACTACCACTACTACTCCGACTCCTACTCCAGCTACTACTACTCCTACTCCTACTCCTACTTCTAGTATTACTGTTGTTGCTGCTGCTATAGCTATTACTACTATTATTGCTACTACTCGTACTCCTACTACTACTATTGCACCTGCTACTACAACTTTTTCGGCTACTACAACTACTAGTGATCCGACTACTATTGCAACTACAACTCCTACTCCTACTCCTACTCCAACTACAAGAACAACTACTACTACTCCTACTCTACTACTACAACTACTACTCCTAGTAGTCCTACTACAACAACAACAACTACTACTACTACTATTACAACTACTACTACTGCTACTTTTACTACTACTACTACTACTGTTGTTGTTGTTGTTGCTGTTATTACTACTACTACTACTTCTGCCACTACTCCGACTCCTATTACTACTCCTGTTGCAACTATTACTACTCCTACTCCTACTACTGGTACTAATACTCCTACTCTTTCTTCTGCTACAACTACTACCTCTACTACTACTAGTAGTAGTAGTTTTACTACTACTTGTACTCCACCTCCTAATACTAGTACTACTATTACCAATACTACTACTACTTCTACTACTACTCCTATTACTACTACTTGTAGTACTAGTACTAATACTACTACTATCACTACTACTACTACTACTACTAATACTACTAATGCTACTATAGCAACTACTACTACTCATATTACTACTATTACGGCTACTAGTACTACTACTACAATTACAACTACCACTCATACTATTACTTCTACTTCCACTACTGCCGCTACCAATACTACTACTATGACTTCTAATGGCAAAACTGCTACTACTACAATAACTACTACTTCTACTACTGCAGATGCTGTAGCGCTTGCCACTACAGCTCCTATTGCGACTATTCCTGCAGCTTCTGTTGTTGTTGCTGCGACTTTTGCTGCTACTACTACTACTACTGCTACTACTACTACAACAATTACTACTACTTCTATTACTACTACTACAACAATAATAACTACTACTACTACTACTACAACAACTATTTCGACTACTATTTCTACTACTACTGTTACAACAACAACTACTACTACTTCTACTACTACTACAGCAACAGCAACAACAACTACTACTACTTGTAATACTACTACGAGTTCTACTAGTACTGCTAGTATTACTATGACTACTATTGCTACTACTACTACTACTACAACTACTATACCTACTATTACAACTACTCCTACAACTACAATTACTGCTACTACTACTACAGCAACTGCTACTTTTACTACTACTCCTACTCCTACTACTATTACTACTACCTCTACTACTACTACTACTACTAATATCTCTTTTCCTAGTCCTAGTATAGCTACTACTACTAATTCTACTACTACAAATGCTACTATTACTATGACAACTACTCCTACAACTACTATTTCTGCTACTCCTACAATAACTACTACTATTGCTATTGCTACCACTGCTACTTTGACTACAACTACTAGCACTGTAACTATTGTTCCTAATGCTACGGCTATTGGTACTACTACTACTGCTACTCCAACTACTGCTGCTGCTGCTGCTACGACTACGGCTACAACTGCTGCTACTCCTGCTACAACTGCTAGCACTACTACTACTACTACGACTGCTACAACTGCTAGTGCTACAACTACCACGGCTACTACAACAACTACTACTACTACTACTTCAACTACTACTATTACTACTATTTCTACTTTTGCTACTACTACTACTGCTTCTGCTACAACCACTTGTACTACAACTACTGCTACTACTGTTAGTACAACTACTTCTATTACTACTACTACTACTACCATTTCTGCTACTTCCATTGCTGCTGCAACTGCTACCATAACACCAACTGCTATAGCTCTGGCAGCTTTTGTTACTACTGCTCTTACCTTTTCTACAGCTTCTACTCCTATTACAAGCACTACAACTACTACAACAAATACTACTACTACTACTACTACTATTACTACTACAACAATAGCAAATATTGCTACTACTACTACTACTACCTCTACAACAACAACTACTACTACTACTCCTCCTACGAATACCCCTGCTACTACAGCTACTACTGCTGCAACTACTGCTACTGCTAACAATACTACTACTACTACTACTTCTGGAATTGTTGCGGCTACTACTACAACAACAACTACTACTGCTACTACTGCTACTGCTCCTCGTCAAATTGCTATGACTAACACTATTACTGGTTTTGCTACTACCATAACCTCACCTATCACTACTATTGCTGCTGCTACAGCAACTATTGCTATTGCTACGACTACTACTATTATAGCTGCAACTACCACTACTGCTACTACTACTACTACCACTACTACTGCTTCGACTAACTTTACTGCTACTACTACTACTACTCCTACTACTACTACTACTACTACTACTACTCCTCCTCCTCCTCCTCCTCCTCCTACCACTGCTACTACTAAGGCTATTACAATAACTACTTCAAACTACTACTGCTACCACTACTACTACTCCAACTAATGCTACGACTGCTACTCCTATTACTACTACTACAATTATTGCTCCGATTATTACCACTACTACAACTGCTGTAGCTACTTCTAGTTCTTCTACTACTAGTACAACTCCTACTACTACTATTCCTTCTACAACTGCTACTACTACTTCTACTACTACACCTATTACTCATGCTCCTAATCCTACTACTTCTACTTCTACTTTTACTACTACTACTACTGCTACTACTACTCCTACTCCAACTCCCATTACTACTACTACTCCTACTACCATTACTACCCCTTATGCACCAACTACTACTATTGCTAGTACTACTACAGCAACTACTACTACTACCACTACCTGCACTACTACTAATCCTACTACTAGTCCCACTTCTAATCATACTAGTACTACTACAACGACTTCTCCTACTAGTACTACAACAACTATTACTACAAAAACTACTACTCCTACAACTCCTACTACTACTAATTCTACTACTACTACTAGCCCGAATACTCCTACTACAAGTGTTACTACTACTACTACTATTGCTACTACAACTATTCTAACTAACACTACAACTCCTTCTGCAACTACTACTCCTAACTATCCTCCGCCTCCTCCTACTACTACTACAACAACAACTACTACTACTACTTCTACTACTATAACTACTACTACTACTACTACTACTACTACTACTGCGACTACAACAACGACGACTACTACTACTACTTTACTACTACTATTACTAATGCTACTACTACTCCAACTGCAACTCCTACTGCTACTATTGCTCCTCCTACTACTACTACTACTACAACTACCGCTACTACTACTAGTACTACAAATGCAACTAATATTACTACTACAGCTACTAGTACCACTACATCTACTACTACGACTACTAGTCCTACTACAACAACCACTTATAATACTGCTGCAGCAGCTGCTGCTACTACTACTACAACTACTTCTACTGCTACTACTACTACTACAACTACTTCTACCACAACTCCTACTCCTACTACTATTCCTGCTACTAATACTACTACTCCTTCTATTCCTACTACCACTGCAACTATTTCTACTCAAACTCGTACTACTGTTGCTGCTGCTACTAATAGTACTACCACTTCTTCTGCTCCTACTAATACTACTACTCCTCCTATTACTACAACAACAACAACAACAACAACAACTACTACTACTATTACTACTACTACGACGACAACAACAACAACTACTACTACTGCTACTGCTACTACTACTACAATTACTACTACGACTCATACTATTACTTCTAGTGCTCCACCTACTACTACTGCTGCTACTACTACACTTTTGCCACTATAGCTGTTGCCACAACTACTACAATAACTACTATAGTTTTTACTACTACTGCTACTACTACTACTACTGCTACCACTACCACTACAACTGTAGTTTCTAATACTAGTACTACACTACAACAACAACTACAACTTCTCCTACTACTATTACTACTCCTACTACTGATGCTACTACTACTACTGCTACACCAACTAATACTACAGTTGTTGCTACTGCTAATGCTATGACTAGTATTACTACTACGGCTCCTACCTGTACTACTACTACTACTACGACTAAGATTACTTCTATAACTATTAGTACAACTACAAATACTGCTACCACTACCTCGACTTCTACTACTGTTACTACTGCTACTACAATTATGGCTATTAAAACAAAAACATCAACTACTACTACTACGACTACTACTACTACTGCCACTACTACTACTTCCTCTTCTATTTTTAGTACTGCTACTACTGTGGCCACAACTACTACTGCTACTCCAACTACTAGTACTGCTGCTGCTACCACTACTGCTACTACTATTACTACCACTACGACTACTGCTCGTACTACTATTACTACTTGTACTACACTACTAGTGCTACAACTACTTGTACTAGCTCTACTACTATTACTACTACTATGACATCTACTACTACAACTTCTTCTACTAGTACTACTACTGCTACTACGGCTACTACTGCTATTACTGCTACGACTGCTGCTACTGCTACTGCAATTACTACTACAACTACTAGTATATCTACTACTTCTGCTACTACTGCTACTGTCGCTCCAACAAATGCTACTCTGCTACAACTATGATAATTACTGTTGCTACTACTACAACTATGGCTACTGCCACTACTATGACTACTTCCAGCACAATTACTATTACAACTTCTGCTATTATTAGTGCTACTAATACAACAACAAATACTCATGCTACTACTATTACTACCTCTCCTACAACAATAATAACAATTACAAATACAACTTCTCCTACAACAACTACTACTACCAATACTATTACTAGTAATGCTACAACTACTGCAAATGCTACTACTACTATTATTACTATTGCTGCTGTTCCTACTACTACTACTACTATGACTACGACTACTACTACCATTACTACTACTTCTCCTACAACCATTACTACTGGTACAACTACTCCGACCACAACTAATGCTACCTAAACTAATACTACAGCTACTTCTACTACTAGTATTCTTGCTACAACTTCTACCACTATAGCTACAACTACTACTATTACTTCTACGACTACTACTATTATTCCAAATACTGCTACCACTACGTCGACTGCTACTACTGCTACTACAATTACTACTACTACTATTGCTGCTGCTACTACTACTACTACAACCACTGCTAGTACTGCTATTACAACTACTGCTACTACTGCTACTCTAACTCCGACAAATATTGCTGCTGCCACTACTTCTACTACCTCAACACAATAACAACTACCACTTCTGCTATTATTACATCTTCTACTACTACTAATAGCACTACTACTACTTCCACTTCTTCTACTACTATTACTACTACTACTACAACTACTACTACTACTTAAACTACTACTACTATTGCTACTATGGCCGCTACTGCTACTACAACTTCGACAGCTACAACTGCTTCTACAACTTTTGCAATTACTACTACAAGTATTACTATATCTACTACTACTGCTACTACTGCTACAGTTGTTATGACAAATACTACCTCTACTACTGCTACTACTGCTACTGTTGTTATGGCAAATACTACCTCTACTACAGCTACTACAATTATCGTTACTGCTACTTCCACAACTACAACTGCAACTATTACGACTACTACTACAACTACTGCTATTACTACTACTGCTACGACTAGTGCTACTAATACAACAACAAATACTACTGCTACTGCTACTGCTACTACTATCTCTCCCATAAAAATGATAACTATTACTACTACTAATTCTTATACAATAATTGCTATTACTACTAATGCTGCTGTTGCAACTACTACCACTACTACTACGGATACTACTCCCACTGCCACTACTACTACTTCCCCTACTACTATTACTACTGCTACTACTATTGCTACTACTACTACTACTCCAACCAATACTACTGCTGCTACTAGTATTACAACTACTTCTATGACTTCTACTACAACTACTACTACTACTTCTACTACTACTTCTACTACTATTACTACTACTACTACTACTACTACTACTACTAAACAATTGTTGTTACTACTGCTACAACTTCTACTACTACTGCTACTGCTACTTTGGCTTCTATTGCTACTACTCCTACCACTACTTAGACTACTACAATTGCTACTACTGGTACTACGATTACTACAACTACGACTACTATATCTAGTATTACAGCTACTTCTGCAATTATTGCTACTATTGCTACTACTACTACTATTACTACTATTACGACTGCTACTACTACTGCTACTACTACTAGAACTACAACAACTACTACTACCACTACTACTACTTCTATGACTTCTACCACTACCGCTACTACTGCTACAACTAGTACTACTGCTACTACTATTATAGCTATTGCTACTACTCCTACTTGTACTAAAACTACTACTGCTACAACAACTTCTATTACTATAGCTACTACTACTTCTACTACTACTATTACTACAACTACTACTATTCCGACAACTACTACTTCTACTACTACAACTACTACTCCTAATACTACTACTGCTACTATAGCTACTACAACTACTACTACTGCTGCTACTACTACTACTGCTCCCGCTGCTGTTGCTACTTCTGTTGCTACTCTTACTACTACACTACTACTACTACAAATACTACTACTAAAACTATTACTACTACAACAACAACTACTACTACTACTACTACTCCTACTACTACTACTACTACCACTACAACTACTACTCCTACAACAACAACAACAACAATAACAACAACAACTACTACTACAACAACTACTATTTCTACTACTACTACTACTACTACTACTACTACTACTACTACTACTACTACTACTACTACTACTACTACTACTCTACTACTTCTACTACTACTACTTTTTCTTCTAGTACTACTACTACTACTACTTCTACTAATACTTTGACCAATACTACAACTTCTACAACTACTGCTACTTCTGCTAATACTACTATTGCTACTTCAACTACTACCACTACTACTACTACTCCCACTGCTACTACGGCTACTACTGCTACTACTACTACTACAACTGTCGCAGCTACTATTACAATCGATGCAACTGTAGCAACTATTGCAACTACTGCTACAGCTTCTATTCCTATTACGACAGCAACAACATCGACTACTACTACTAGTACTACTACCGCTACTTCTGCTTCTCCTACTACTATGACTGCTACTATCGCTACTGCTATTATTGCTACTTCTCCTACTTCTACAACTATTGCTTCTACTGCTGGTAAGACAACAACAACAACTACTACTCCTACTGTGACTAGTGCTGCTACTACAGCTACTACAACTACTCCTACTACAACTGCTACTATTGCGACTACTACTACTAATTCTACTCCTACAACTACTGCCACCACTACTACTACTATGACTACTACAACGGCTACTGCTACTACTAATACTTCTCCTTCTACTACTGCTATTGCTAGAATTACCACTACATCTAATACTACTATTGCTATTACTATCACAATAACAACTACTTCTATTATTACTACTACAACTACAACTGCTACAACAACAACTGCTGCTACTGCAACAGCTGCAATTACTGCAGGTACTACTACCACTACTACTACTTCTAACACTACTACTACTACTAATACTACTTCTACTACTACTATTTTTACTATATCTGCTGCTGCTGCTACTACTACTACTACTATTGCTTCTACTACTAACACTTCTACTACTCCAAATACAACAACTACTGCTGCTGCTGCTGCTAATGCTACTACAATAACAATTACTACTTCAACTACTACTTCTACTACTACTACAACAGCTACGACTACTACTATTGCAGCTACTGCTGCTACAACACCTATGACTACTACTGCTACTTCCAATGGTACTACTACTACTACTGCCACAACTGCTACTACTCTATTACTCCTACTACTAATACTACTATAACTACTGCTGCTAACACTACTACTACTCCTATTGCTATTACTACTCATACTTTTATTGCAACTGCTACTGCTGTGGCTACTACTGCAACTACTGTTGCTACTACTACTTCTACTACTTTTACCATAATTTCTACTAAAATTACTACTACTACAGTAGCTTTTGCTACTTTGATTACTATTTCTACCACTTCTACAGCTGCTGTTGCTACTACTATTACTACTAAAACTACAGCTACTTCAATAACACCTACAGCTACTATTGCTACTACTACTACGGCTACTACTACTCCAGCGACCATAATGCTACTATTGCAACTACTACTACAACTACTCTTACTGCTACTGCAACTACTGCTAATACTACTCCTACTTCAAGTGCTACAGTAATAATAGTAGTAGTAGCAGTAGTTGTAGAAGCAGTAGTATCATTCGTAGCAATAGTAGTGGTAGTGTTAGTGGTAATAGCCGTTGTAGTAGTTGGGGTAGTATTAGTGTATTAGTAGCAACAACAGTTGCAGTAGTTGTAGCACTATTAGTAGTAATAGATGTAATAATAGTAATAGTACTAGTACTAGCGATAGAAGTAGTAGCAGTAGCCGTAGTGGTAACAGTTGTAGTAGTAGTAGCAATAGTAGTAGTAGTAGTAGCTGCAGTACTAGTAGCAAAGTAGTTGTGGCAGCAGCAGTGGTAGCAGTAGCTATGGTAGCAATACTAGTAGTAGCAGTAGCGGGAGTAGGTGTTGGACTAGGAGTGGCACTACGAGTTGTAGTGGTAGTAGTAGTAGTAGTAAGAGTAGTAGTAATAGTAGTAGTTGGAGTAGGAGTTGTAGTAGTCATAGGAGTAGGGGTACGAGTGGTACTAGGAGTAGTAGTAGTAGTAGCAATAGTAGTAGTAGTAGGAGTTGTAGGAGTAGTAGTAGTAGCAATAGTAATAGTAGTAGGAGTGGTCGTAATAGCTATTGTTGGATTAGCAGGGGTAGTAGGCACAGAAGTAGCAGTAGTGGTAGTAGTTGTAGTCGAAGTACTAGTACTAGTAGTGGTGGTTGTGGTGGTGGTGGTGGTAGTAGTAGTAGTAGTAGTAGTAATAGTAATAGAAGTAGAAGTAGTACTATTAGGAATAGTAGTAGGAGTAGGAGTTGCAGTTGGAGTAGTAGTTGCAAAACTAGTAGTAGTACTAGTAGTATTGGTCGTAGTAGTAGTAGGAGCAGCTGAAGTAGTAGTAATAATAGTGATAGGAATAGTAGTAGTAGCGGCAGCTGGAGTAGTTGTAGTTGTAGTAATAGTAGTAGTCGTAGTGGTTGTAGTAGTAGTAGTAGTAGTACTAGTAATAGTAGTAGTAGCAGTAATAGTAGTAATAGTAGTAGTAGTAATAGTAGTAGTGGTAGGAATAGTAGCAGTAGGAGTAGTGGTAGTAGTAGAGGTAGTAGCGGTAGCAATAGTAGCAGTAGTAGTTGTAGCAGGAGTTGTAGTAGTAGTAGTGGTAATAGCTGTAGTTGTGGTTGCAGTAGTAGTAGTAGTAGAAGTAGTAGTAGTAGTAGTAATAGTCATATTAGTAGTAGTAGTAGCAATAATAGGAGTAGTAGTAATTCTCGTAGCAGAAGTAAGCGTAGGCATATTTTTTGGTGTATGAGTTCGTGTATGAGTAGTAGTTGTAGCAGATGTACAAGTAGTAGTAGTAGCAGTAGCAGTAGTAGTTATGGTAGTAGTAGTAGGAGGAGGAGCAGTAGTAGTAGGTGTTGTCATTGTTGTTGTATTATTAGCAGTAGGAGTTGTAAGAGTGGTAGTTGTAGTAGTAGTTATGGTGGTAGTAGTAGTAGGAGTTATAGTCAGAGTACGAGTATGAGTAGGAATAGTAGTTATAGTTGTTGTGGTAGTAGTTGTAGCAGCAACAGTAGTGGTATTAGGGGTCGTAGTAGAAGTAGTAGTAGTAGTAGAAGTATTAGTAGTAGTAATAGTAGTAGTAGAAGTAAGAGGAGTGGTAGTAGTAGTAGTCGTACAAGTAGTACTAGTAGTAATAGTTGTAGTAGTGGTAATTGAAATAGTACTAGTAGTTGTAGTAGTAGTAGTAGTAGAACCAGTAGAGGTAGTAGTAGAATTGTAGTGGGAGTAGGGGTTCCAGTAGGAGTCACTATAGTAGTAGTAATAGTACCAGTAGTAATTGTAGTAGTAGTAGTAGGAGTAGTAGTAATAGTAAGAGAAGGAGGAGGAGGAGGAGGAGGAGTAGCAGTAATAATACTAGATGTAGGAGTAGTAGTGATAGTAGTAGTAGTAGTAGTTGTAGTAGTAGTAGTAGTAGTAGTAGTAGTAGTAGTAGTAGTAGTAGTAGTAGTAGTAGTAGTGGTAGTAGTAGTAACAGCAGTAGTAGTAGTAGTTGTTGTAAGAGCAGCAGTAGCAGTAGTAGCAATAGTAGTAGCAGAAGTCGCAGCAACTATGGTTTTAGTAGGACAGGTAATAGTGGCAACAATAGCAAAAGTAGTAGTGTTGTATTAGCAGTAGTAGTTGCTATAGTAGTAGAAGTAGTAGCAGTAATAGTAGCAGTGACAGTAGTTGTTGTAGCTATAGTTGTAATAGTAGTATAAGTAGTAGTAGATGTAGTCGCAGTAGTAGCAGGAGTTGTTGTAGTAGAAGTCGTAGAAGTGGTAGCATTAGAAGTAGTAGTTGTTGTTATAGTTGTTGAAGTAGTAGCATTGGTGGTACTAATAGTACTAGTAGTTGTAGCAGTATTAGTAGTAGAACTAATTGTCGTAGGAAACAAAGTAGTAGTAGCAGTAGCAGTAGTAGTAATAGTATTTGTTGTTGTAGTAGTAGTGGTAGTAATTGTACTTGTAGTAGTAGTAGCAGTACTAGTAGCAGAACTAATTGTCATAGGAAATGAAGTAGTAGTAGCAGTAGCAGTACTAGTAGTAGCAGCAATAGAAGTAGTAGTATTTGCTGTAGTAGTTGTAGTGGTAGTAGTTGTACTTGTAGAAGTAGTTGCAGTAGTAATAGTAGTATTAGCTGTACTAGTAGTAGTAGCAGTTGTAGTAGTAGTAGTAGGTGTAGTAGCAGTAGTAGTTGCAACAGTTTGACTAGTAGTAGTTAAAGTAGTATTAGTTATTGCAGTAGTATAAGTAGTAGTCGTATTAGCAGTAGTAGTAGCCGTAATAGCAGTTGTAGTGTACTAGTGGTAGTAGCAGTAGTCACTTTAGCAACAATAGTAGTAGTAGTAGCGATTGCTGTAGCAGTAGTAGCAGTAGTAGTAGTAGTAGCAGTAGCAATAGTAGTAGTAGTAGTAGTAGTAGTAGTTATAGTAGCAATAGGAGTTGTTGTAGAAGAAGTAGTAGTAGCAGTAGTCGTTGTAGTCGGAGAAGGAAAAGTAGTTCTTATTGTGGGAGAAATAGTAGTAGTAATAGTAGCAGTAGTAGTATTGGTAGTAATAATATTACTAGTATTAGTAGTAGCAGTACACGTAGTTGTAGTAGCAGTAGTAGTAGGAGTAGTAGTAGAAGTAGCAGTAGTTGTAGTTGTAGTAGTAATAGTAGTAGTAATGGTAATAGAAATAGTAGTAGTATTACTAGGGGCAGTAGTAGCAGCAATAGCAGTAGTATTAGGAGGAGGAGTAGTAGTAGGAGTGGCAATAGAAGTAGCGGTACAAGTAGTAGTAGTAATAGTAATAGAAGTAGTAGTAGTAGTAGTAGTAGTAGTAGCAGCAACAACAGCACTAGTCATAGTAGTAATTGTAGTTGTAGTGGGAGTGAGAAGAAATTGTATTAGTAATAGTAGTAGTAGTTGTAGTAGTAGTGTAATAATAGTAGTTGCAGTAATAGTAGTAATATTTGTAGTAGTAGTAATTGAAGTAGTAGTAGTAGTATTAGTAGTAGAAGATATAGTAGTAGTAGTAGTAGTAGTATTTGTGGTAGTGCTAGTAGTTGTAGTTGCCATAGAAGTAGTAGTAATAATAGTAGTAGTAGTAGTAGTAGTAGTAGTAGTCGTTTTAGTAGTAGTAGTAAGCAGCAGCAGCAGTAGTATACATTGAAAAAGCAACAACAGCAACAGTAGCAGTAGTAGCAGCAGTAGTTGCAACAGGTGTAGTTGTAGTAGCACTTGTAGTAGCGGCAACGGTAGTCGAAGTAGTTGTATGAGTAGCAGTCATAGTAGTCGGAGAAGGAGTAGTAGTTGTCATTGTGCGAAAAGTAGTAGTAGTAGTAGTAGTTCTTGCAGTGGTAGTAATAATAGTAGTAGTATTTGTAGTGGCAGCAGTAGTAACTGTAGTCGTAGTTGTAGTAGGAGTAGTAGTATGAGTAGCAGTACAAGTAGTAGTAGTAGCAGTAGTAAGTTGGAGTAGTAGTAGAAGTAATGGTAGTAGTAGTTGTAGTAGTAATAGTAATTATAGTAGGAATAGTAGTAGAAGTAGTGGTATTAGTAGTTGTAGTAGTAATAGTAATAGTAGTAGTATTAGTAGTGGCAGTAGTCGTAATAGTAGTAGGAGTGGTAGTTGGAGTAGCAGTACAAGTAGTTGTAGTAGCATTTGCAATTGAAGTAGAAATAGTAGTAGTGGAAGAAGCAACAGCAACAGCAGCAGTAGTCATAGTAGTAGTTGTAGTTGTAGCAGGAGTAGTAGAAGAAATAGCAGTAAAACTTGCAGAAGGAGTAGCAGTAATAGTAGTAGTTGTAGTAGTAGCAGTAGGAGTAGCAATAATAGTTGTAGTAGTAGTAATGGTAGTAGTAGTAATAATAGAAGCATTAGTAATAATAGTAGTTGCAGCAGTAGTAGTAGTCGTAGTAGTATAGTAGCAGCAGCAACAACAGTAGTTGTAGTTGTAGGAGCAGCAGCAGTAGTAGCAATAGTAGTAGCAGTAGTTGCAGCAAATGTTGTTATAGTAGTAGTAGTAGTTCTTGTTATAGTAGTTCTTAGTAGTAGTATTGTAGTAGTAGTAGTTGTCGCTACAGTAGTAATAGTAGTAGCAGTAATAGTCGTAGTAGCAGTAGTGGTTGTAGCGGTAGTTGAAGTAGTAGTAGAATTCGTAGTAGCAGTTCTAGCATTAATCGAAGCAATAGTAGTAGTAGTACTAGCAGCAGTGGTAGTAGTTGTTGTTCTAGCAGCAGAATCAATAGTAGCAGTAATAATGGTAGTTGTAGTAGTAGTTGTAGTAATTATAGTAGTAGTCGTAATAGCGGTAGTAGCGTTAGCAGTAGACGTACAAGTAGTAGTAGTAGTAGTTGTAGTCATTGTAGCAGTAGCAGTAGCAACAGTAATAGTTATAGTAGTAGTACTAGTACTAGTTGCAGAAGTAATAGTGGTAGGAAAAGAAGTAGTAGCAGTAGCAGAAGTAGTAGTAGTAGCAGCAGCAGTAGTAGTATTCGTAGTAGTCATAGTAGTAGTAGTAGTAGTTGCAAAAGTTGTGCCTGTAGCAGCAGCAGCAGCAGTAGTAGTAGTAGCAGGAGGAGGAGGAGTAGTAGTAGTAGTAGTAGAAGTAGTTATAGTTGCTATTGCAGCGGCAGTAGTTGTAGAAGTTGTTGTAGCAGTGGTAGCAGCAGTAGCAATAGTAGAGGTAGTAGTAGTACTAGTAGTAATAGTAGTAGTAGTAGTAGTAGTAGTAGTAGTAGTAGTACTAGTAGTAATAGTAGTAGTAGTAGTAGTAGTAGTAGTAATAGTAGTAGTAGCAACATGAGTAGTTGTAGTAGTGGTAGTAAGAGCCGCAGTCGTAGTAGTTAGAGGAGTAGCAATTGTTATTGTGGGAAAAGTCATAGTAGTAGTCGTAGTAATAGTAGAAGTCATGGTTGTTGTAGCTATGTTAGTAGTACCAGCAGTAGTATTAGTAGTAGTAGTAGTAATTGTAGTAGAAGTAGTAATAGGAGTCGCAGTAATAGTCATAGTTGTTGTATCTGCAGTAGTAGTAGTAGCAGAAGCGGTAGTACGAATAGTAGTTGTAGTGGAAGTATAGCAGTAGTACCAGTAGTAGTAGAAGTGGTAGTTGTAGCAGAAATACTAGTAGCAATAGTAATAGTAGTAGTCCACGTAGTAGTAGTGTAGTTGCAGTAGTAGTAGTAGCAGTAGTGGAAGTTGTAGAAGTAATAGTAGTAGGAGGAGAAGTAGCAGCAGTAGCAATAATAGTTGTAGTCGTAGTAGTGGTAGGAGTAGTAGTAATGGTAGTAGTTGTAGTAGTAGTGGTAGTAGAAGTTATAGCAGTAAGAGCATGGTATTAGCATTAATAGCCATAGTAGAAGTGGCAATAGTAGTTGCAGTAGTAGTACCCATAATAGTAGTAGTAGTTGTAGCAACGACAATAGTAGTAGTAGTAGTCGTAGAAGTAGTAGCCAAAGTAGTAGTGGTAGAAGTAGCAGTATCAGTAGCAGTAGTCATAGTAGTAGTAGCAACAACAGTTGTAGTAGTAGTAGTTATTGTAGTAGTTGTTGTTGTACTAGTAGTAGTAGACGTTTTAGCAGCAATAGCAGTAGTAGAAGCAGCAGTAGTAGTAATAGTAATAATTGTAGTAGTAGATGCAGTAGCTGTAGTACTAGTAGTAGTAGAAGTGGTAGTAGTAATAGCAGAAGTTGTAGTAGTAGTAGGAGTGGCATCACATGTTGGAACCGAAGTAGCAGCAGTAGTAGCAGAAATAATGGAAGTAGTAGTAGTAGTGGAAGGAGTAGTTGTAGCACAAGTAGCATTAGTAGTAGTAGTAGTAGTAGTAGTAATAGTAGCTATAGTAATAGCTTTAGTAGTAGTAATAGCAGAAGTTGGAGCACTAGTTGCATTAGTAGTATGGTAGTAGTAGTAGTTATAGTAGTAGTAATAATAGTAGCAGTAGTAAGAAGAGCAGTAGTTGTAGGAGTAATAGTAGTAGTAGCAGCAGCAATAGGAGTAGTAGAAGTTATAATAGCAACAGTTGTAGTAGTAGTGGTAGTAGTAGTAGAAGTAGTAGTTGTTGTTGGAGTAGCATTAGGTGTAGCAACCGAAGTAGTAGCAGTAATAATAGAAGTAGTAGTAACATTTGGAGTAGTAGTAGTGCTTGTAGCAGTAGCAATAGTAGTAATAGCAGGAGCAGTAATAGCTTTAGTAGCAGTAATAGTAGTAATAGTAGTAGTAGTAGTAGTAGTAGTAGTAGAGCAAATAGTAATAGGAGTAGTAGTAATAGTTATAATCACAGATGTAGAAGTAGTCATAGCAGCAGCAGCAGTAGTCGTAGTAATAGTTATAATAGTAGTAGTAGTAATAGAAGTAATAGTAGTAGTAGTAGCAGAAGTAGCAGCAGTAGTGGTAGTTGTAGCAGTAGTGGTAGTTGTAGCAGTAGTGGTAGTAGTAGTAGTAGTAGTAGTTGCAGCAGTAGTAGTTATTGCCGCAGCAGTAGTTATAGTAGTTGTAGTAATAGTAGTGGTAGTAGTAGCAGAAGTAGCAGCAGTAGTAGTAATAGTAGCAGCAGCAGTAGTGATAGTTGTAGGAGCAACTGTAGTTGTAGTGGCACTAGTGGTAGAGGCGACAGCAGCAGAAGTAGTAGCGTTGTAGTAGTGGCAGTTGTTGCTACAGTAGTAGTAATAGTAGCAGTAGAAGTAGTAGTAGCAGTTGTGGTAGTAGTAGTAGTAGTACTTGAAGTAGTAGTAGTAGTAATAATAATATTAGTAGTAGAAGCAGTAGTAGCAGCCAAAGTAGTCATAGCAACAATAGTAGTCATAACAGCTGTTGTGGTCGTTGTAGCAGTAGCAGTAGTAGTAGAAATAGCAAGAGTAGCGGTAGCAGTACTAGTGGCAGAAGTAATAGTAGCAGTAGCAGTAGTAGTAGAAGCAGCATTAGTGGTAGTATTAGTAGTTGTAGTTGATGGATTAGTAGTAGAAGCTATAGTAGTAGAAGTAGTTGCAGTAGTAGGAGCAGTAGCAGCAGCAGTAGTAGTTGTATAAGTAGTAGCAGTAGTAGTGGTAGTAGTGGTAATTGCAGTTGTAGCAGTAGCAGCAGTATGAGTAGAAGTAGTAGTAGTTAAAGTAGTAGTAGTAGTACTAGTATTATCAGTAGTAGTATTAGAAGTAGTAGTAGTACTAATAGTAGTAGTAGTCATAGTAGTCGTAGTAGTAGTAGTAGCAGTAGTAGTAGTAGATGATGTAGTAGCAGTTGTTATAGTAGTACTACTAGCAGAAGTTGTAGTAGGAATAGTAGCTGCTGTAGCAGGAGTAGTAGTAGTAGAGGTAGAAGTAGCAGTAGTAGTCGTTGTAGTAGTAAAAGTAGTTGTAGCATCAGTAGTATTGGTAGCAGTCATAGTAGTAGTAATAGTTGTCATATTGGTAGTAGCAGCCGGCATAGTAGTAGTAGTAGCTGTAGTAGTAGTAGTAGTAATAGTAATAGTAGTAGTAGTAGTAGTATTAGCCGTTGGAATAGGAGTAGTAGTCATTGATGTAGTTGCAATAGTACTAGTAGCTACAGCAGCAGGAGTAGTAGTTTCTATAGTAGTAATATAAGCCGAAGAAGTGGTGCAAGTAGTAGTAATAGTAGTAGTAGTAATAATAGTAGCAGTAGTGATTATAATTGTAGTTGTAGTAGTAGTAGCAGCAATAGTAGTAGTAATAGTAGTAATAGGAGTAGTAGTAGTAGTAATAGTAGGATTAGTTATAGGAGTATAAGTTGTAGTGGTAGTATTTGGAATAGTAGAAGGATCCGTAGTAGCAGCAGCAACAGTAAAAGTAGTAGCAGTAGCAGTAGTAGTAATAGCATTAATAGTAGAGTTGTAGCAGTAACAAAAGTAGTAGTAATAATCGTATTAGTAGTAATAGTCATAGTAGTAGGAGTAGCAGTAGCAGTAGCAGCAGAGTAGTTATACAAGTAATAGTAATAGAAGTAGTAGTACTACTACTAATTGTAGTAGTAGTAGTTGTTGTCGTAGTAGTAGCAGTAGCAGTTGTACTAGTAGCAGCAGTAGCAGTAGTGTTGGTAGTTGTTGTAGTTGTTGTTGTGGTAGTAGTAGTAGTAGCTGCGGTAGTGGCAGCAGCAATAGTAGTAACACCAGTAGTAGTAGAAGCAGAAGCCGTAGTAGTAGTAGTAGTAGTAGTATTAGTAGTAGTAGTGGTAGTTGTTGTATTAGTAGTAGTAGTGGTAGTAGTAGTAGCAATAGTTGTTGTTGTTGTAGTAGTAGTAGTAATCGCAGTAGTTGTTGTAGGAGTAGCAGTAGTAGTAATCGTAGCAGTAGTGGTAGTAGTAGTAGTATTTGTAGTAGTAGTAGCAGCAGCAGTAATAAAAGTAGTAGTTGAAATAGCACTAGTAGCAATAGTGGTAGTAGTTGTAGTACTAGTGGTGGTGGTGGTGGTAGTAGTAGTAGTAGTGGTGGTGGTGGTGGTGGTGGTGATGGTAGTAGTAGCAGTTGTTGTTATAATAATAGCCGCAGTCATAGAAGTGGTCGCGGTAGTAGTTGTAGTAGCAAAAGTAGTAGCTGTAGAAGTAGCAAAAGTAGTAGAAGTTGTAGTAGTAGCTGTTGCAATTGTAGTTGCAGAAGTAGTAAAAGAAGTAGTATTAGTAGTATTAATAGTAATACTAGTAGTAGTAGCAATAGTATTAGTAGGAGTAGCAATAGTAGCAACAGTAGTAGTATCGGTAGTAGTATTAGTAGTAGTACTAGCAGTTGTAGTAGCAGTAGTAGTACAAGTAGTAGTAATAGCAGCAGTAGTAGCAGAAGTAGTAGCGGTAGCGATTGTAGTAGCAGTAGTAGCTACCGTAGTTGCAGCAGTAGCAGAAGCAATTGAAGCAATAGCAGTAGTAGTAGGAGTAGCTATTAAAGCAGTAATACAAGTAGCTGTACTAAGATTAGTAGTTCTAGCAATTGTTGTGGTAGTAGTAGTAGTTATTGTTGTGGTACTAGTAGTATTTGTTATAGCAGTAGTGGTAGAGGCAATAGTTGTGGCATAAGTAGTAGCAGTAGTAGTAGTTGTAGTAGTACCTGAAGTAGTCACAGTAGTAGTTGCAATAGTAGCAGCAATAGAAGTAGTTGGAGAAGTAGTATTAATAGCTGCAGCAGTAACAACAGTAGCAGTAGTAGAAGTGCTAGTTCTAGAAGTATTATTAGAATTAGTAGCAGCATTAGCAGCAGTAGTAGTAGTAGTCGTATTAGTAGCTGCAGGAGTAATAACAGTTGTAGTAGTGGTCACAGCAGTTGTAGCAGCAACAATAGTAGCAGTAATAGTTGTAACAATAGGAGTAGTAGCAGTAGTAGAAGCAGTAGTATTAGTCACAATAAAAGCAGTAGCAACAGCAGTAGTAGTAGTCGCATTACTAGTAGTGGTGGTAGTGGTACTTCTAGTAGCATTAGTGGTTGTAGTAGAAGTAGAAGTCGTAGTGGTAGCAATAGTTGTAATAGTAGTATTTGTACTAGTAGTAGTAATAGTAGTAGTGGCAGTAGTGGGATTAGTAGTACGAATATCTACAGAAGGAGGAATACTAGTTGGCGTAGTAGTACTAGTAGTAGTAGCAGGAGGCGTTGTAATAGTAGTAGTTGTTGTAGTAGGAGTAACAGTAGCGGTAGTAGAGGTCATAGTAGTAGTAGTAGGAGTAGTTGTAGAAGTAGAAATAGTAATAGTAGCCGCAGTTGTAGTAATATTTACAGCAGTAGTAGTGGTAGTAGTAGCAGCAGTAGTTGTTGTTTTAGTAGTAGTAACAGTAATAGTAGTAGTAGTATTAGTAGTAGTACTAGTATCAGTAGTCGTAGTAATAGTAGCAAAAGCAGTAATTGGAGTAGTAGTAGTAGTAATAGTAGTAGTAGTCACAATATTATTAGCGGTAGCAGTAGCAGCAGTAGCAGCTGCAGTAGTAACAGTAGTAGTAGAAGTAGCAGCATCAGTAGTAGTAGTAGCAGCAGTAGCAGAAGTAGCAATAGTAGTAATAGTAGTAGTAGTAGCAGTAGAAGTAGTAGTAGTAGTAGTAGTAGTAATAGTAGTAGTTGGAGTAGCAATAGAAGTATTAGCAGAAGTCGCAGTAGTAGTATAGTAGTAGTAGTCGTAGTTTTTTTGGTAGTAGTAATAGAAGGAGTATGAGTAGTTGCAGTAGTAGTAGTAGTTGTAGTAGCACAAGTAGGAGTAACATTAGTAGTAGTAATATTAGTAGCTGTAATAGTAGGAATAGTAGTAGGAGTTGTAGTTGTTCTAGTGATAGTAGCAGCAGTAATTCTTGTAGTAGTAGTAATAGTTGTAGGAGTAGTGGTAGTGGTAGTAGGAGTAGTAGTAGTAGAAGTAGTAGTACTAGTAGTAGTAGGAATTGTAGTAGTAGTCATAGTAGTAGGAATAGTAGTGGCAGTAGTAGGAGTAGGAGCTAGAATAGTAGTTGAAGTAGTAGTAGTAGTAGGAATAGTAGTTGTTATAGTAGTAGTAGGAAGAGTAGTAGTAGTAGAAAGAGTAATATTAGTGTAGTAGTAGTATTTGTTGTAGCAGCAGTAGTAGTATGAGTAGAAGCAGTAGTAGTATGAGTAGCGGCAGTCATAGTAGTAGTAGTAGTAGCAGTAGCAGTAGTCATTGTAGAAGTAGTAGTAACCGCAATAGTAGTAATAGATGTTGTAGTAGTTGAAGTAGTAGTTGTAATAGCAACAGCCGCAGTAGTAGTAGAAGGAGGAGTGTTAGGAGTAGGAGTGGTAGCTGGAGTAATAGTATTAATAGTAGTAATAGTAGTAGTAGTAACAGTGGTAGTGGGAGTAATATTAGTATTAGTATCAGTAGTAGTAGTAGCAGTAATTGTATTATTATTAATAGTAGTAGTGGTAGTAGTAGGACTTGTAATAGTAGTAGCAGTAGTAGTAGTGATAGGAGAAGTAATAATAGCAGGAGAAGTATTAGTAGTAAGAGATGTAGTAGTGGCGACAGTAGCTATAATAGTAATAGAAGTATTTGTAGTACTAGCAGTAGTAGAAGTATCAGAAGTAATAGCAGTAGAAATAATAGTAGTAGAACTAGTAATGGTTGCAGCATTAGTAGCAGTAGTAGTAGTACTAGTAGGAGTAGCAGAGTTGTAGCAGTAGTAGTAGTAACAACAACAATAATAGGAGGAGATTGAGTAGTAGTATTAGTTGTTGTTGTAGGAGATGTTGTAGTAGTAGTAATAATATTTGTAGTAGTATCACTAGTATTAGCAATTGTAGTAGTAGTAGAATTGGTAGTAATAATAGGAGTAGAAATAGCAGTAGTAGCAATTGTAGAAGTAATAGTAGTGGCAGTAGCCACAGTCACAATTGTTGCAGTAGTAGTAATAGTAATAGAAGCAGTAGCCGTGGAAGTAGTTGCAATAGTAGTAGTAGCAGTGGAAGTAGTAGCAATAGTAGCCATATTAGTTTCAATAGTAGTAGTAGCAGAAGCAGTAGTAGTAGTAGAAGAAGTAGTAGTGGCTCTAGTAGCAGCAGCAGAATTACTACTACTCCTCCTGCCTCTATTTGTGCTACTACCACTATTACTACTACTGCTACTGCTACTACCACTTCTCCTAATCCTACTACTACTACTACCATTTCTACTGCTATTACTACAATTGTTACTACTTCTACATTTATTTCTACTCTTGCTACTACAACTATTCCTGCTCCAACTACAGCTACTCCTAATCCTACAGTTGTTGCAGCTGCTGCTACAACTTCTAATACTACTGCTGCTACTTCTACTGCTACTCGTACTACTACTGCTATTAGAAGTCAAAGAACTACTAGTCTTACTACTACTGTCAATACTACTACTTCTACTACTACTACCACTACTACTACTACTCATAGGAACACTACTACTACTCGACTGCTTCTACTACTACTTCTACTACTAATCCTAACACAAGTACAACTACTTCTATGACTACTGCTACTGCTACTACTACTAACGCTACTCCTATTACTACTACTAGTACTATTACTATTACAACTGCTGCCATTACCATTACTACTAGTAATCCTATTGCAACGACTACTACTCTTACTCCTCCTCCTAGTGCTGCTACTACTACTCCAACCACTATTACACCTACTACTACTACTCCTACTCCTACTCATACTGCTGCTGCTATTGCTGTTTTTACAACTACAAATACAACAACTACTACTACTCCTAATACTACTATTACTACTACTACTACTATTACTACTACTACTATTACTACAACTACAACTATTCCTCCTACTGCTACTACTACTACTACTACTACGACTACTACACCTACTAGTACTCTTAGTACTACTACAACTACTGCTTCTACGACTACAACTCCTTCCCCTACTACTATTGCTACTACTTGTACTACTCCTATTATAACCACAACTACTACTTCTATAACAACAACAACAACAACAACTACTGCTACTACTACTTCTACTACTGCTGCTGCTGCTACTACTACTACTACTACTACTAGTACTACTACTAATACTACTACTACTACAACAACAATTCCTGCTCCAACACCTACCTCTACTACTACTTTGACTACTGCTGCTGCTGCTCCTCCTCCTCCTACTACTATTTCGATTACTACTTCTACTACTACTTCTAATACAATTACTACTGCTACTACTATGACAACTACAGCTACCACTACTACTATAACAAATACACCTACTACTACTACTACTACTCCAACTACTACTCCTCCTCCTACTACTACTACTACTGCTATTACTACTACTACTGTTGCTACTACTACTACGACTACTAGTACTACTATTACTACTACTAGTACTACTCCTCCTACTACAACTAGTACTACTACAACTACTACTAGTACTACTGCTACTACTGCTCCTACTACTACAATTGCTACCACCACTACTGCTAGTACTCCTATGACTACTACTATTACTACAAATACAACAACCAGTATGACTACTACTCCAACTACTACTACTCCTCCAACTCTAACTCCAACTACTACTCCAACTCCTACCACTCCTATGTGTACCACTACTCCTAATACTACTAATACTATGCCTACAACAACTACTGTTACAACTACAACTACTACTACTGCTACTACTACTATTACTACTAATACTACTACTGTTACTGCAACCACTACTACAGCAACATCTGTTACTACTCCTACTCCTACTCCAGCTACTACTGCTGCTGCTGCTACTCATACTATTGCTACTACTTCTCCTACTCCTTCTTCGGCTACTGCTACTACTGCTACTATTACAACTACTACTACTTCTACAACTACTCTTACTCCAACTCCTCCTACTACTACTGATGCTACAACTATCACTACTACTACTGCTACTATTATTATTACCTCTACTCCTCGTACTACTACATCTACTACTGCTACTACTACTACTATTGCAACTACTACCCGTACTACTGCTACAACTATTATTGTTGCTGCTACTACAGCTACTACTGTGGCTATTACTGTTGCAACTACTACTACTACTACTATTAATACTACTACCACTACTACTAATACAACTACTATTACTATTACTATTACAACTAATAATGCTACTATTGCTGCTATTACTATGACTACTACTACTACTACAACTACAAGTACTAATGCTACTGCTACTCCTACCACTACTGTAACTACTCCTACTACTCCTACGACTAATATTACTACTCCTACTCATAGTATTACTACTACAACAACTACTTCTTCTACTACTCCTACTGCTGCAGCAGCTGCTTCTACTATTACTGCTACTACTATTACTACTACTAGTACTACCTCCACCACCACGACTACTACTACGACGACTACTACTACTATTGATGCTACTACTACTACTACAACAACACCTACTACTACAACTACTTCTGCTACTACAACCACTGGTTCTATTACTCCTACTATTGCAACTACTATTCCTATTCCTACTCATACTATTGCAACCACTACTACTACTCCTACTCCTACTCTACAGCTACTACTACTTATACTACTCCTACAACAACTACTACTACTACTATTAATCTACAAGTACAACACCTACTACTAGTACTCCTACAACTACTAGTACTACTACTACTGCCACTTCTACTACTGCTAAAACTACTACCACTACTATATATACTACGACTACTACGGCAGTTGACACTACTGCTACTACTACTACTACTACTACTACAGCTGCTGCTGCTGCTGTTGCTGCTGCTGCTGCTACTACTACTACTACTACTACTACTACAGCTACTTCCAGTACTAGTAATACTACTACTATAATGAAACCTACAATAACTATTGCTACTACTATCACTACTTCAACTACAACTACTATTATTACTACTGTTACTACTTCCACTACTATAACTACTACTACTATTAATACTCCTACTACTACTACTAATGCTGCTACCACTATAATAGTTGTAGCAATAATAGTAGTAGTAGAAACATAAGTAGTAGTAGTAGTAGGAGGAGTAGCACTAGCAGTAGAAGGAGTCAGGGTAGGAGTACGAGTAGTAGTAGTTGTAGTAGTAGTAGTAGTTGGATGAGGGGTACGAGAAGTAGCAGTTGGAGCACAAGTAGTACTAGTAGTAGTAGTAGGAGTAGTGGTAGTAGTACTAGTAGTAGTAGTAGTAGTAGTTGTTGTTGTTGTTGTTGTTGTTGTTATTGTAGTAGTAGTAGTTGTAGCCGTAATAGTGGTAGTAGCAGTAGTCGCACTAGTAATAGTAGTAGTAGTTGCAATAATGGCAGTAGTAGTAGTAGCAGTTGCAGTAGCGCTAGTAGAAGTAGTTGTAGTAGTAGTAGTAGCTATAGCAGTAGCAGTAGCAGTAGTAGTAGTAGTAATAGTAGTAGTACTAGTAGTAGTTGCACTAGTAGTAGTAGTAGTTGTTGTAGTAGTAGCAGTTGTAGTAGTAGTAGTAGTAGTAGCAGAAGTAGTAGTAGTATTAGTAGTAGTAGTAATAGAAGTAGCAATAGTAGTAGGAGCGGTAGCAGGAGTAGCAGTAGTAGTAGTTGGGATAGTAGTGCTAATAGTTAAAGTGGTACCACTAGTAGTAGCAGTAGTTGTTGTTATTATTGTTGTTATTGTTGTAGTAGTGGGAGTAGTTATTGTATTAGTCATTGCAGTAGTAGTAATAGTAGTAGTAGTAGCTGTAGTCAGAGTAGTCGCAGTATTAGTAGTAGTTGCACTAGTAGTAGTAGTAATAGGAGTAGTAGTAGTCAAAGTAGCAGTAGTAATAGTAGTAGTAGTGCGTGTCGCAGTTGTAGTGGCAATTGTTATTGTAGTAGTAGTTGTTGTAGTGGCATTGGTTGTTGAAGTACCGTTAGCTGTATTAGCAATAGTAGTAATAGTAGTAATAGCAATAGTTTCAGTAGTAGTTGTAGTGGCAATAGTCGTAGTAGCATCAACAATAGTATTGGTAGCAGTTTTAGTGCTATTAGTAGTTGTAGTTGGAGAAGTAGAATCGTTGCACCTGCCATAGCAGTAGCAGCAGTAGTTGTAATAGTAGGAGGAGAATTAGTAGTAGTTGTAGTTGCAGCACAAGTAGTAGTCATAGTAGTAGTACAAGTAGTAATCATTGTAGCATCCATAGCAATGATAGCAGTAGTAGCAGTAGCAGCTGGAATATTAGTACTAGTAGTAGAAGTGGTAGCTATATTAGCAGTAGTAGTAATAATAGTAATAAGAATAGTTTCAGTAGTAGTTGTAGTAGCAGTAGTCATAGTAGCAGCAATAATAGTAATAATAGCAATAGTAGTAGTAGTAGTAGTAGTAGTAGTAGTAGTAGTAGTAGTAGTAGCAGTAGTAGCAGTATTCGTAGCAGCAGCAGCAGTAGTAATAATAGCAATAGTAGTAGTAGTAGTTGTAGTAGCAGTAGTAGCTATAGTTGGCGAAGTAAAGTAGTAGCAGGAGCCGTAGTAGCAGTAGAGGTGGTGGTAGTAGCATGACCAATAGTAGTACCAGTAGTAGTAGTAGCCATAGTAGCAGTTGTAGTAGTAGCAATTGTACTAGTAGTAGTGGTACTTGTAGTAGTAGTACTGGATGTAGTGGTAGTAGTAGAAGTAGGACAAGTTGCAGTAGGAGTTGTTGTAGCACAATAAGTAGTAGTAGTAGGAGAAGTAGCAGTAGTTCAAATACTAGTAGAAGTAATAGTAGTAGCATTAGTAGTACACGTAGCAGCAGTAGTTGTTGTAGCAGTAGTAGTAGTAGGGGTGATTATAGCAGTGGTCGTTGTAGTAGCAGTAGCGGTAGTAGTTGCTGTAGTAGCAGTAGTAGCAGAAGCAACAGAAGTTGTAGAAGAAATAGTAGTAGTTGTAGTAGTAGTCACAGTAGTAGTAGTAGTAGCAGTAGTAGTAGTAGTAATTATAGTAGTAGTAGTAGTCTCAATCGTAGTACTAATAGTGGGAGCATTAGTAATAGTAGTTGTAGCAGTAGTAGTAGTAGTAGTAGTAGTAGTCTTAGTTGGAGTGATAGGAGTACTAGTAGTAGTAGTAGTAGTGATAAAAGTAGTAGTAGTAGTAGTAGTTGTTGTTGTTGTTGTAGTAGTAGTAGTACTGGTAGTAGTAGTTGCAATACTAGTAGTAGTAGTAGTAGTAGTAGTAGTAGCAGCAGTAGCCGTAATAGTAGAGGTAGTAGTAGTAGCAGCAGTAGCCGTAATAGTAGAGGTAGTAGTAGTAGTAGTAACAGTAGTGGTGATAGCAGTAGTTGTTGTAGTAGTAGCAGTCATAGTAACTGTAGTTTCGATAGTAGTAGTAGTAGTAGTTGCAGTAGTATTAGTAGCAGTAGCAGCAGCAGTAGTAGTAGTATTAGAAGCAGTTGCTGCAGTAATAGCACTAGCTAGAGTAGCACCAGTAATAATTGTTGTAGAAGTTGTTGTTATTGTAGCTATAGCAGTAGCAGTAGTAGTAGTAGTTGAAGTTGTAGTAGTAGTAGTAATAGTAGTATTACAAATTGCTGTAGTAGCAGTCGTTGCATTAGTTGAAGTAATAGTCATAGTAGCAGTCACAATTGTAGTGGTAGTAGTAGCAATAGTTGTAGTAGTCATGGATGTAGTAATTGTTGCAGTAGAAGCAGGAGCAATGGCAGTAGCAGGAGTAGTAGTAGTACCAGTAACTATTACAATCGAAGTAGCAGTTGTAGTAGCAGTAGTTCTAGTAGTAGTAGTAGCAGTTGTGCTAGTAGTAGCAGTACTTGCAGTAGTAGTACTAGAACAAATGGTAGTAGTAGAAGTAGTGCACGTTGCAGTCAGAGCAATAGTAGTACGACAAGTAGTGGTACTAGTCGAAGCAGTAGTAGTGGTAGTAGTAGTAGCCGTAGTAGCCATTGAAGCAGTTGTACTAGTAGCCATTGTAGTAGTAACAGTAGTAGCCATTGTAGCAGTAGTACTTGCAGCAATGGTAACGGAAGTAGTAACTATAGTAGTACTTGTAGTAGTACTAGAAGTTAGAGATGTAATAGTAGTAGTTGTATTTGCAGTAGTAGGGGGAGTAGTAGTTGTCGTAGTAGTAGCAGTAGCGACAATAATTATAGAAGTAGTAGTTGTGGTAGTAATAGTATTAGTTGTAATTGTAGTAGCAGCAGCACAAATAGCAGTAGTAGCAGTAGCAGTAGTAGAAGTAGCAGTAGTGGTAGGAGCAGTAGCAGGAGTAGTAGTAGTAGTAGTTGGAGTAGTAGCACTAATAGTTGAAGTGGTACCACTAGTAGTAGTAGTTGTTGTTGTTGTTGTCGTTATTGTTGTGGTAGTAGTTGTTGTTGTTGTAGTAGTAGTCCTTGTAGTAGTAGTAGTAGTAGTAGTAGTAGTAGTAGTAGTAGTAGTAGTAGTAGTAGTAGTAGCGGGTAGCCACAGTAGTAGCAGTAGTAGTAGTAGTAATAGTAGTTGTAGTGGTAGTAGCAGTAAGAGTAGTAGTCGTAGTAGTAGTAGTAAGAGTAGTAGTAGTACAAGTAGCAACTGTATTAGCAATTGTTGCAGTAGTAGTAATTGTTGTTGTGGCAATAGTTGTAGAAGTAGTAGTAGAAGTAGAGGTAGCTGTATTAGCAGTAGTAGTAATAGTTGTAATAGCAATAGTTTCAGTAGTAGTAGTGGTGGTAGTCCTAGTACCAGCAGTAGTAGTACTAATAGCAATAGTAGTGGTTGCAGTTGTAGTGGCATTAGTAGTTGTAGTTGGAGAAGTAGAGGAGTAGCACCAGCCGTAGTAGTAGCTACAGTAGTTGTAATGTAGGAGGAGAAGTTGTAGTAGTAGCAGCTGCAGCACAAGTAGTAGTCATAGTAGTAGTAGTCGTTGTAGCAGCAGTAGCAATGGTAGTAGTAGTAGCAGCTGCAGTAGTAATAGAAGTAGCTCGAGTAGCAGTAGTAACAGTATTAGTAGTAGTTGTAGTTCTTACAGCTAGTAGCTCTTGGAGGAGTAGCAGGAGTAGTAGTAGTAGTACTAGTAGTAGAAGTGGTAGCTATATTAGCAATAGTAGTAATACTAGCAAAAGCAGTAGTTTCAGTTGTAGTAGTAGCAGTAGTCATAGTAGCAGAAGTAATAGTAATAATAGCAACAGTAGTAGTAATAATAGCAATAGCAGTAGAAGTTATCATTGGAGAAGTAAAGTTGTCGCAGCAGCCGTAGTAGTAGCAAGAGTAGTGGCAGTAGCAGGAGCAGTAGTAGTACCAGTAGTAGTAGTTCCAATAGTAGTAGTAGCAATTGTACTAGTAGTAATAGTACTGGAAGTACTCGTAGTAGTAGAAGTAGGGCAAGTTGCAGCAGGAGTTGTAGTAGTACAATAAGTAGTAGTACTAGGAGAAGTAGCACTAGTAATAATACTAGCAGAAGTAGTAGTAGTAGCAGTAGTAGCAGAACTAGTAACAGTAGCAGTGATAGCAGTAGTAGCAGTGTTGGCCATTTTAGTAGAGGTAGTTGCAGTAGCTATAGCGGTAGTAGCAGCTGTCGTAGTAGTAGTAGTGGTAGTAGTAGTAGCAGCAAAAGTTGGAGAAGTAATACTAGTAGTTGTAGTAGTAGTCGCAGTAGTAGTAGTTGTTGTAGAAGTAGTAGTAGTAATTGCATTAGTAGTAATAGTGGCACCATCAGTAATAGTACTTGTACCAGTAGTAGTAATAGTGGCAGCATCAGTAGTAGTAGTTTTACCACCAGTAGTAGTATTAATTGTAGTGATTAGAGTACTAGTAGCAGTAGTAGTAGTGGTAGTGATAAAAGTAGTATAGTTGTTGTTGTTGTTGTAGTAGTAGTACTTGCAGTAGTAGTTGCAGTACTAGTTGTTGTAGTAGTAGTAGTAGAAGTAGAAGTAGCAGTAGCCGTAATAGTAGTGGTAGTAGTAGTAGCAGCGGTAGTAGTAGCAGTAGTTGTAGCAAAAGTAGTGATGGTAGTAGTAATTGTTGTAGTAGTAGCAGTCATAGTAACTGTAGTTACGATAGTAGTGGTAGTAGTAGTAGTAGCAATCGCAGCAGCAGCAGTAGTAGTAGTATTAGTAGCAGTAGCAGTAGCAGCTGTTGTTCTAGTAGTAGTAGTAGTAGTAGTAGTAGCAGCAGTAGTAGCATTAGTAGTAGTACTAGTAGTAGTAGTCGTAGTTATCGCAGTAGTAAAAGTAGTAGAAGCAGTAGTAGAAGTAGTGGTAGTATTAGTAGTAGTAGTAGTAGAAGTAGAAGCTACAGTAGTGGTAGGAGTAGTAGCAAGATTAGTAGTAGTAGTAGTTGGAGTAGTAGTACTAATAGTGGATGTGGTACCACAAGTAGTAGTATTGGTTGTTGTTGTTGTTGTTGTTGTTGTTACTATAGTAGTGGTTGTTGTAGTAGTCCTTCCAGTAGTAGTAGTAGTAGTAGCAATAGCCGCAATAGTAGCAACATTAGTAGTAGTAGCAGTAGTAGTAGTAGTAATAGTAGTAGTAGTAGTAGTAGTAGTAGTAGTAGAAGTAGGGCATGTTGCAATAGGAGCAGTAGTAGTACAATAAGTAGTAGTAGTAGGAGAAGTAGTAGTAGTAGAAGTAGCAGTAGTTCTAATACTAGTTGTAGGAGTAGTAGGAAAAGTAGTTGTAGTTGTAGTAGTCGCACTTGTTGTAGTAGTGGTAGCACAAGTAGTAGTGATAGTAGTAGTACAAGTAGTAGTCATTGTAGCAGTAGTAGCAGCGGTAGTAGTAGTAGCAATAGTAGTAGAAGTAGTAGTAGTAGCCGTTGTAGTAGCTGTAGTAGCAGTCACTGTGGTAGGAGTATTGGAAGTAGTAGTGGGAGTTGTAGTGTAGTACTCGTCATACTTATAGTAACAGAAGTACTAGTATTAGCCTTAATAGTAGGAGTAGAAGCAGTAGGAACAGTAACAGTGGCTGTAGTTGTAGTTATAGTAGCAATAGCAGTAGTTCTTGTAGTAGTAGTAGTAGTAGAAGTAGTGGTAGTAGTTGAAGGAGTGGTAGAAGTAATAGTAGCAGTAGTAGTAGCGGTAGTAGTGGTAGGATTGTTAGGAGGAGGAGGAGGAGGAGGAGGAGGAGTAGTAGTAATAGTAGTCGTAGTAGTAGCCATAGTAGTAGTTGTAGTAGTAGTAATAATAGAAGTATTAGAGGGGGTTGTAGTAGTAGTTGTTGTTGTAGTAGTAGTAGTAGTTGTAGTAGAACTAGCTATAGTTATAGTAGTCGTAGAAAAAGTGGTAACAACAGCAACAATAGTAGTAGTAGTAGTAGTAGTAGTAGTAGTAGTAGTAGTAGTAGTAGTAGTAGTAGTAGTAGTAGTAGTAGTAGTAGTAGTAGTAGTAGTAGTAGTTAGTAGTAGTAGTAGTAGTAGGTAGTAGTAGTAGTAGTAGTAGTAGTAGTAGTAGTAGTAGTAGTCGTAGTAAGTAGTCCGTAGTGTAGTAGTAGTAGTAGTAGTAGTAGTAGCTGTAGTTGTAGTAGTAGTAGTAGCTGTAGTTGTAGTAGTTGTAGAAGAATTGGTTGCAGTACTATAGTAGTAGTAGTAGTAGTAGTAGTACGAGTAGGAGTAGGTGTTGGGGTAGTTGTCGCAGTAGTAGTATTAGTAATTGTAGTAGTAGAGGCGGTAGTTGTAGTAGATGTAGTAATAGTAGTAGTAGGAGCAGAAGTAGTGGTCACAGGAGTAGTCGTAATAGTAGTGGTAGTAGCAGTAGCAGTCGCAGTACCAGCAGTAGCAGTAGTTTTACTAGCCATAGTAGTAGTTCAAGTTGTTCCAATCATATTAGTAGTTGTAGTAATAGGAGTAGTAGCATGAGAAGCAGTAGTCATTGTTGTAATAGTAGTAGGAGTAGTAGTAGTAGTAGTAGAAGTAGCAGTAGCAATAGTAGGAATTCTAGTAGTAGTAGTTGTTGTTATTGTTGCTATGGAAGAGGCATTAGTAGTCGTAGTAGCAGTAGTATGACCAGTATAAGGAGTAGGAGTAGTAGTAGTTGGAGCAGAAGAAGGAGTAGGAGTAGCAGGAGGAGTAGTAGTCGGTGTAGTAGTAGTAGGAGTAGAAGTAGTAGCAGCAGCAGTAGTGGTAATAATAGTTATAGTAGTAGTAATAGTAGTTGTAGTATATGTAGCAGTAGTAGCAGTATTGGAAGGGGGAGATGTAGCAGTTGAAGAAGTAGTTGCAGTTGTAATAGTAGGAATAGCAGCAGTAGTTGGAGTAGTAGTTGTTGTAATGGTGGTCGTAGTAGTAGCAGTAGTAGTAGTAGAAGTACTAGTAGGAGTAGTAGTAGTTGTAGTAGTAGCTGTAGTAGTAGTCGAAGCAGTGCTAGAAGAAGTAGTAGTAGGAGTATTAGTAGCCTCAGTAGCCATAGAAGAAGTAGTAGTAATAATAGGAGCAGTAGTAGGATTAGTAGTAGCAGTAGTGGTTACATTAGTAGCAGCTGTATTAGCAATTGTTGCAGTAGTAGTAGTTGTTGTAGTGGCAATAGTTATAGAAGTAGTAGTAGAAGTAGAGGTAGCTATATTAGCAGTAGTAGTAATAGTTGTAATAGCAATAGTTTCAGTAGTAGTAGTAGTGGTAGTAGACCTAGTACCAATAGTAGTAGTACTAATAGCAATAGTAGTGGTTGCAGTTGTAGTGGCATTAGTAGTTGTAGTTGGAGAAGTAGAGTAGTAGCACCAGCCGTAGTAGTAGCTGCACTAGTTGTAATGTAGGAGGCGAAGTAGCAGTAGTAGCAGTTGCAACACAAGTAGTAGTCATAGTAGTAGTAGTCGTTGTAGCAGCAGTAGCAATGGTGGTGGTAGTAGTAGTTGCAGTAGTAATAGAAGTAGCTCGAGTAGCAGTAGTAACAGTATTAGTTGTAGTTGTAGTTCTTACAGCTAGTAGCTCTTGGAGAAGTAGTAGGAGTAGTAGTAGTACTAGTAGTAGAAGTGGTAGCTATATTAGCAGTAGTAGTAATAGTAGCAATAGCAGTAGTTTCAGTCATAGTAGTAGCAGTAGTCATAGTAGCAGAAGTAATAGTAATAATAGCAACAGTAGTAGTAATAATAGCAATAGCAGTAGAAGTTGTCGTTGGAGAAGTAAAGTTGTAGCAGCAGCCATAGTAGTAGCAAGAGTAGTGGCAGTAGCAGGAGCAGTAGTAGTACCAATAGTAGTAGTGGCCATAGGGGCAGTTGAGTTAGTAGTAGTTCCAATAGTAGTAGTAGCAATTGTACTAGTAGTAGTAGTTCTGGAAGTACTAGTAGTAGTAGAAGTAGGGCAAGTTGCAGTAGGAGTTGTAGTAGTACAATAAGTGGTAGTAGTAGGAGAAGTACCAGTAGTAATAATACTTGTAGAAGTAGTAGTGGTAGCAGTTGTAGCAGAAGTAGCAGCAGTAGCAGTGATAACAGTAGTAGCAGTATTGGCCATTTTAGTAGTGGTAGTTGTAGTAGCTATAGCAGTAGTAGCAGCTGTCGTAGTTGTAGTAGTAGTAGTAGTAGTAGTAGTAGTAGTAGTAGTAGAAGTTGGAGAAGTAATACTAGTAGTTGTAGTAGTAGTCGCAGTAGTAGTAGTTGTTGTAGAAGTAGTAGTAGTAATTGCATTAATAGTAATAGTGGCAGCATCAGTAATAGAACTTGTACCAGTAGTAGTAATATTGGCAGCCTCAGTAATAGTAGTTGTACCAGTAGTAGTAGTAGTAGTAGTAGTCTTAATTATAGTGATTAGACTACTACTACTAGTAGTAGTAGTAGTAGTGATAAAAGTAGTAGTAGTTGTTGTTGTTGTTGTAGTAGTAGTACTTGTAGTAGTAGTAGTAGTAGTAGAAGTAGCAGTAGCCGTAATAGTAGTGGTAATAGTAGTAGCAGCGGTAGTAGTAGCAGTAGTTGTAGCAGAAGTAGTGATGGTAGTGGTAATTGTTGTAGTAGTAGCAGTCGTAGTAACTGTAGTTGCGATAGTAGTGGTAGTAGTAGTAGTAGCAATCGCAGCAGCAGTAGTAGTAGTATTAGTAGCAGTAGCAGCAGCAGCTGTTGTTCTAGTAGTAGTAGTAGTAGCAGCAGCAGCAGCTGTAGTAGCATTAGTAGTAGTACTAGTAGTAGTAGTCGTAGTTATCGCAGCAGCAGTAGTAGTAGAAGCAGTAGTAGTATTAGTAGTAGTAGCAGCAGCAGTAGAAGTAGTAGTAGTATTAGTAGTAGTAGTAGTAGAAGTAGAAGCTACAGTAGTGGTAGGAGTAGTAGCAAGATTAGTAGTAGTAGTACTTGGAGTAGTAGTACTAATGGTGGAAGTGGTACCACTAGTAGTAGTATTGGTTATTGTTGTTGTTGTTGTTGTTGCTGTAGTAGTGGTTGTTGTAGTAGTCCTTCCAGTAGTAGTGGTAGTAGCAATAGCCGCAATAGTAGCAACATTAGTAGTAGTAGCAGTAGTAGTAGCAGTAATAGTAGCAGTAGTCGTAGTAGTTGTAGCAATAGTAGTCGAAGTAGTAGTGGTAATAGTAGTAGTAGTACAAGTAGCAGCAGTTCTCGCAATGGTTATAATAGTAGTAGTTGTTGTACTGGCATTCGTTGTAGAAGTAGTAGTAGAAGTAGCGGTAGATATATTAGTAGTAGTAATAATAGTAGTAATAGCAATAGTTTCAGTAGTAGTAGTAGTGGCAATAGTTGTAGTAGCAGCAGTAGTAGTAGTAGTAACAACAATAGTGGTAGCAGCTGTAGTGGCATTAGTAGTTATTGTAGAGTAGTAGCATCTGCCGTAGTAGTAGCAGTTGCAGCACAAGTAGTAGTCATAGTAGTAGTACAAGTAGTAGTCATTGTGGCAGCTGTAGCAATGGTAGTAGTAGTAGCAGTTGCCGTAGTAATAGTAGTAGCTGGAGTAGCAGTAGTAACACTATTAGTAGTAGTAGTAGTTTCGCAGCTGTAGCAGCAGCAGTAGTAGTAGTAGTAGTCGTAGTAGTAATATTAATTCTAGTAGTAGTAATAGGTGTAGTAGCAGTTTTATCATTAGTAGCAGTAGTACCCGTAGTAGCAATAGAAGTAGTAGTAGCAGTCGTACTAGCAATAGTGGCAATAGCAGCAGCAGTAGTAGTAGTGTAGCAGGAGAAGTAGTAGTATGAGTAGCAGTAGTAGTAGTGTAGCAGGAGAAGTAGTAGTATGAGTAGCAGTAGTAGCCGTAGTAGCAGTTGTTGTAGTAGTATTTCTAGTAGTAATAGCAGCAATTTTACTAGTAGTAGTAGTAGCAATTGTACTAGTAGTAGTAGTATTAGATGCTGTGGTAGTAGTAGAAGTAGGGCATGTTGCAGTAGGAGCAGTAGTAGTACAATAAGTAGTAGTGGTAGGAGAAGTAGTAGTAGTAGAAGTAGCAGTAGTTCTAATACTAGTTGTAGTTGTAGTAGGAAAAGTAGTTATAGCAGTAGTAGTCGCACTAGTTGTAGTAGTGGCAGCACAAGTAGTAGTGATAGTAGTAGTACAAGTAGTAGTCATTGTAGCAGTAGTAGCAGCAGTAGTAGTAGTAGCCGTTGTAGTAGCTGTAGTAGCAGTCACTGTGGTAGGAGTATTGGAAGTAGTAGTGGGAGTTGTAGTGTAGTAGTATTAGTTTTAATAGTAGGAGTAGAAGCAGTAGGAAGAATAATAGTGGTTGTAGTTGTAGTTATAGTAGCAATAGCAGTAGTTCTTGTAGTAGTAGAGTAGTAGAAGTAGTGGTAGTAGTTGAAGGAGTGGTAGAAGTAATAGTAGCAGTAGTAGTAGCAGTAGTAGTGGTAGGATTGTTAGGAGGAGGAGGAGGAGTAGTAGTAGTAGTCGTAGTAGTAGCCATAGCAGTAGTTGTAGTAGTAGAAGTACTAGAAGTATTAGAGGGGGTTGTAGTAGTTGTTGTTGTGGTAGTAGTAGTAGTTCTAGTAGAACTAGCTATAGTTATAGTACTTGTAGAAAAAGTGGTAACAGCAGCAACAGTAGTAGTAGTAGTAGTAGTAGTAGTAGTAGTAGTAGTAGCTGTAGTTGTAGTAGTTGTAGAAGAATTGGTAGCAGTAGTATAGTAGTAGTAGTAGTAGTAGTACGGGTAGGAGTAGGTGTTGGGGTAGTTGTCTCAGTAGTAGTATTAATAATTGTGGTAGTACCGGCGGTAGTTGTAGTAGATGTAGTAATAGTAGTAGTAGGAGCAGAAGTAGTAGTCGCAAGAGTAGTACTAATAGTAGTAGTAGTACTAGTAGTAGTAGCAGTAGCAGCCGCAGTACCAGTAGTAACAGTAGTTTTACTAGCCGTAGTAGTAGTTCAAGTTGTTGCAATCATATTAGTAGTTGTAGTAATAGGAGTAGCAGCATGAGAAGCAGTAGTCATAGTTGTAATAGTAGTAGACGTGGCAGTAGCAACAGTAGGAGTTCTAGTAGTGGTAGTTGTTGTTATTGTTGCTATGGAAGAGGCATTAGTAGTCGTAGTAGTAGTAGTATGACCAGTATATGGAGTAGGAGCAGTAGTAGTTGGAGCAGAAGAAGGAGTAGGAGTAGCAGTAGGAGTAGTAGTCGGTGTAGTAGTAGTAGGAGTAGAAGTAGTAGTAGCGGCAGTAGTGGTAATAATAGTAGTAGTAGTAGTAATTGTAGTTGTAGTATAAGTAGTAGTAGTAGTAGTGGAAGGGGAAGATGTAGCAGTTGAAGAAGTAGTTGTAGTTGTAATAGCAGGAATAGCAGCAGCAGTAGGTGTAGTAGTTGTTGTAATGGTAGTAGTAGTAGTAGTCGTAGTAGTAGTAGTAGTAGTAGTAGTAGTTGTAGTAGTTGCTGTAGTAGTAGTCAAAGCAGTGCTAGATGTTGTAGTAGTAGGAGTATTAGTAGCCTCAGTAGCCATAGTAGTAGTAGTAGTAATAATAGGAGCAGTAGTAGGATTAGTAGTAGCAGTAGTGGTTACATTAGTAGTCGTAGTTGTAGCATTTGTAGCCGCAATCGCAGTATTAGCAGCATTAGCAATAGTAGTAGTTGTAGTGGTAGTTGCAGCAGTGTTAGTAGTAGTAGCAATAGTAGTAGTAGTAATATTAGTAGCTGTAGCGGTACAACTACTACTAGTAGTATTAGTAGTAGTAGTAGAAACAGTAATAGTAGTAGTAGCATTAGTAGAAGTAGTTATAGTAGCAGTAGTAGTAGCAGTAGTTGTTGTAGTAGTTGGCGTAGTAACAGTAGTAGGAGTAGGAGTTGGAGTGGAAGTTGTAGTCAGTGTAGTAGTAGTTGCAGCTGCAGTAACAATAGTAGTAGTAGTAGTAGTAGTAGTAGTAGTAGTAGTAGTAGTAGTGCTTGTTGTAGTAGTAGTAGTTGTCGTGGTAGCAGTAGCAGTAGCACATGGAGTAGTAGTTGTAGTAGTAGTAGTAGCAGTGGTAATAGTAGTATTCGTAGTAGTAGTGGCAGTACTAGCCGTAGCAACAGTTGCAACAGAAGTAGTAATAGCAGTATTGGTAGTAGCGGTTGTAGGGTAGTAGTATTAGTTGTAGTAGTAGGAGTTGGAGTATGAGTAGTAGTACGAGTACTAGTAGTTGGAGTGGTAGTATTAGTAGTTGTGGTAGTAGTAGAAGTAGTAGTAGTATTTGTAGCTGTAGTAGTAGTTGTAGTAGAAGTAATAGTAGTAGTACTAGTTTTAGCAGCCGTAGTAGCAGTAGCAGTAGTAGTAGAAGTAGTAGCATAGTAGTAGCAGCAGCAGTAGTAGTATCAATAGTAGCAGTAGTTGCCAAAGAAGCAGCAGTAGTAGTGGCAGTAGTAGCAGCAGTAGTAGTAGCAGCTGTAGTAATAGTAGTGGTAGTAGTAGTCGCATTAGCAGCAGCTGTAGTAGCGGTCGCAGCAATAGCAATAGCCATAGGAGTAGTGGTAATTGTAGTAGTGTTTGTAGTAGTTGTAGTCGTAGTAGTCGTAGTAGCTACAACAGTAGTGCTAATAATAGTAGTAGTAGTTGTTGTTGAAGTAGGAGTAGGAGCAGGAGTAGGTGTAGTAGTTGTAGTAACTTTAGCATAGGAGTAATAGTAATAGCAGTAGCAAGAGGAAGAGTAGTAGTAGTAGCAGCAGCAGCAGTAGCAGTAGTAGGTTTAATAGTTGTAGTAATACTTGTAGTAATGATAGTAATAGGAGTAGCAGCAGTAGTAGGCGTAGTAGTTGTTCTAATAGTAGTGGTAGTAGTAGTAGTAGCAGCAGCAGTAGTAGTGGTAGCAATAGTAGTAGTAGGAGGAGGAGGAGGAGTAGCCGTAGTTGTTGCTATAGTAGTCGTAGTAGTAGTAGTAATAGTAGTAGGAGTAGCTGCAATACTAGTAGTAGGAGTAGTAGTAGCAGTTGTTTTAGTAGTTGTACTAGTTGGTGCAGAAGTTGTAGTGGTAGTAATAGTTGTAGTAGTAGGAGTAGCTGCATTAGAAGTAGTAGTACTTATACTAGTATTCATAGTTGTAGTAGTAGTAGGAGTAGCAGTAGCAGCAGCTGGAGTACTAGTAGTAGTTGTTGTTCTAGTAGTATGAGCAGCAGCAGCGGGAGTACGAATAGTAGCTGCAGTAGTAGTAGTAGTTGGAGCGATAGAAAGAGTAGGAGTAGCAGTTGGAGTAGTAGTTGTTGTAGTAGTAGTAGTAATAGCATTAGCAATAGCAGCAGTAGCAGTATTAATAGTAGTATTTGTAGCAGCAGCAGCAGTAGTAGTAGGAGAAGTAAGAGTAGGAGTGGGAGTTGTAGTAGTACTACTTTTTTTTAGTAGTAGTAGGAGTAGTTGTAGGAGTAGAAGTTGGAGTAGTTGTAGTACTAGTAGGAAGAGAAGTAGTAGGAGTAGTAGAAGTAGGAGTAGTAGTAGTAGCAGTAGCAGTTGTAGTCGTAATAGAAGAAGCAGCAGCCATAGTAGCGAAAATAGTAGCAGTTGCAGTAGTAGTTATACCAGTTGTAGTAGTCGTAGTTGTAATAGTAGTAGAATTATTAGTAGTTGTAGCAGTAGCAGTAGCAGTAGTAGCGATAGTAGTTGTATTAGCAGTAGAAGTAGTGGTAATAGTAGTAGTAATAGTAGCAGAAGTAGTAGAAGCACTAGTAGCCGCAGTAGTAGTAGTTGTAGCAGCGGTACTAGTTGTAGCAGCAGTTATAGTAGCAGTAGCAGTGGTAGTAGTTGTAGCAGTAGCTATAATAGTAATAATAGTAGTGGGAGTTGCAGTAGTAGTAGCAGCCGTAGTAGCAGTTGTTACAACAGAAGCAGTTCTAGTATACTAGCAGTAGCAGTATTAGCAGCAGAAGTAGTAGTAGTCGTAGTAGTATCAGCAGTAGTAGCAGTAGTATTTATAGTAGTATTTATAATAGTAGTAGTAGTAGTGGTGGTGGTGGTGGTAGTAGTAGTAGTAGTAGTAGTAGTCGTAGCAGTAGTAGTAGCAATTGTAATAGTAGTAGTAGTAGTTATTGTTGTTGTTGTTGTCATTGTTGTAGTAGCAGAAGCAGTAATAGTAGTAGTAGTTGTAGTAGCGGTAGTAGTATTAGTCGTTGTTGTAGTAGTAGTAGCAATAGTAATAATTGTCATAATAGTAGTAGTAGTTGTGCTAGTCATAGTAGTGGTAGCAGTGGATGTAGTAGAAGTGATAGTAGTAGTAGTGATAGTAGTATTAGTAGTGATAGTAGGAGGAGTAGTAGTAGTTGGAGTAGAAGTAGCAGTAGGAGTTGGTGTAGGAGTAGTAGTAGTACAAGTAGTGGTAGTAAGAACTGCTACAGTAGTAGCAGTCGTAGCCGTAGTAGCAATCATAGCAGTAGCAGTACTACTACTATTACTACGACTACTTTATTATTACTACTACTATTAATTCAACTACTGCTACTACTACTACTAGAACTTCTACTTCTACTAGTACTACTACTGTTGCTACTACAACAACTATTACTAGTGCTTCGACTACTACTTCTACTTCTTCTGCTACTGCTCCTACTGCTGCTGCTGCTACTGCTCCTCCTCCTCCTCCTCCTCCTCCTCCTCCTCCTCCTCCTCCTACTACTACTATTACTACTACTATTACTACTATTACTACTAATAGTACAACTTCTGCAACTACTTCTACTACTATTACTCTTATTTCTACTAGTAGTAACAGCAGTAGTAGTCGGAGTAGTAGTAGTAGCTGCAGTTGTTGGAATAAGAATAGTATTAGGAGTAGTAGTTGTTGTAGTGGTAGTGTTAGTAGTAGTAGGAGCAGTAGTCGCAGCTGGAGTTAGAGTAGCAGTAGTAGTGTTAGAAGTGGTAGTGTTAGACTAGCAGTAGCAGCTTTAATGGTAGCTGTACTAGTAGTAGTTGCAGTAATTGTAGTAGTAGTAGTAATAATAGTAATAGTAGTAGTAGTAGTAGTAGTAGTAGTAGTAGTAGTAGAAGCAGCAACAGCAACAGTAGTAGTAGTAGTTTGGGCAGCAACAATAGTAGAATCTGTTGTAGGAGTGTTTGGAGTGGTAGTAGTAGTTGTAGGAGTAGCAGTAGTAAATGTAATAGTAGTAGCAGTAGTAGTAGGAGTATTAGGTTTAGCAGTAATATTAGTAGCAGTCACAGTAATAGTAGTAGCAGGACTAGTAGTGGCAGTCGGTGTAGGATTACGAGTAGTAGGAGTAGTAGTAGGAGGAGTAGTAGTAGTAGGGTTTGTGTTATTACTATTGCTCCGCTTGCAAATGCTACTACTACTAATACCACTACCACTGCTCGTACTACTAATGCAACTGCTACTATTACAATTTCTACCGTTGCTACTACCACTACTGCTACTGGTTCTACTACTACTAGTGCTACTATTATTTCTGTTACCACTACAACAACTACTACTCCTAGTACTCTTGCTACTACTACTACTGCAACTACTATTATTTTTTGTAATGATACTCCCGCTGCTACTGTGACTACTACTATTTAAGCTACCACTACTACAACTGCTGCTCCTACTACTATCGCTACTGCACCTACAACAACAACTTCTGCTCCTACTACTACTGCTAGTATTACTACACCTACTACTATAATTATTGCTACTACTATTACCGCTAATATCACACCAACCACTACTACTACTGCTTCAACTACTACTACAACTACTGCTGCTGCTCCTACTACTTCTACTACTGCTACCACTACTACTGTGACTCCTGCTACTGCATCTACTACTCCTACTACTACTACTACTACAACCTCTCCTGCTACTACCGATACCCCAACTAATATTGCTACTACTACTACTTTTATTGCTACTACTACTACTGCGACTGCTACTACTACTACTACTAATGCCACTAGTACTTCGACCACTACAACTTCTATAATAACTACGACTACAACTGCTACTTCTACAACTAGTATAACAACTACTGCTACTTGTACTGCAACTACAACTACTACTACTATCAAAACTAATACTGTTACTACAACTGCTACTACTATGCCTTCTTCTCCTTATATTACAACTGCTACAAACACCACTACTACTTCTACTACTACAACTATTACTACTACTACTACTATAGCTACTCCTGCTGCTACTACTTCTACTACTAATACTACTACTCCTCCTCCTGCTATTACAACTGCTAGTTGTACTACTGCTACTACTACTACTACAACAACAACTACTACTGCTTCTACTACTACTCCTACTACTTCTACTACTTGTACTATTACTGGTGCTACTATTACTACTCCTACTGCAATTACTACTACTACCACTATTGCTACTCCTACTACTACTACTACTGCTACTGCAACTACTACTACTGCGACTACTACTACTACTACTACTGGTACTACAACAAATGCCACTAGTACTACGACCACTACAACTACTATAACAACTACTGCTACTACTGCTATCTCTACAACTACTATAACAACTACTGCTACTTCTACTACAACAACTATTACTACTATCAAAACAAGTATAGCTACATCTTCTGTTACTACTATGGCTTCTTCTCCTACTATTACTACTACTACCACAACTACTACTACTTCTCCTACTTACTATTGCTACTACTACTATTGCTACTACTACTAGTACTACCACTACTGCTGCTGCTACTTCTACTAAAAGTACTACTACTACTACTACAACTACTACTACTGCTACTGCTAGTACTACTATTGCTGCTACTACTACTATTATTTCTACTACTACTCCTACTATTACTACTACTACTTCTACTAATACAACAACTACTTTTACTGCTACTAGTACTAATATAACTACTACTACTACTGTTACTGCTACTGCAACTACTACTTCTACTATGCTATTGCTACTATTGCTACTGCTACTACTACTATGACTGCTACAACTACTACTACTAGTACCCCAACTACTGAAACTAGGACTTCTACTGCTACTACTGCTACTACTATTGCTACAACTGCTGTCATCTCTACTGCTAGTACTACTGCTACTACTGCTACTACAACTACTACTACTCCTACACCTACTACTGCTACTACTGCTATTACTGCTAAACTACTACTACTATGTTTGCTGCTACTACTAATACTATTGCTATTACTACTGCGACTACTGCTACAGCTACTATTATTGCTACTGCTACTGCCACTATACTACTACTAATACTACTCCTTCTACTAGTACTATTACAACTATTATTACTCCTTCTGCAAATGCTACTACTACTACTGCTACTACTACTAATACCACTACTATTGGTCCTACTACTAATGCTACTCCTACTACTATAATTTCTACTGTTGCTACTACTACTACTACTACTGCTATTTTCTGCTAACACTATGGCAACATCTACTACTAGTATTCTTGCTTCTACTGTGACTACTCCTACTTTAGCTACCGCTACCACAACTACTACTCCTACTACTACTGCTACTGCTCCTATAACAACAACAACTACTCCTACAACTACTACTACTGCTGCTACTACAAAGATTGCTACTACTACTACATCAGCTAATATCACACAAACTACTACTACTACTAGTAGTAGTAGTACTCCCACTGCTACTGCTACTACTACAACTACTATTCCTACTCCTACTACATTTACTACTGCTCCCACAACTACTGCGGCTGCTGCCACTACAACTACTACTCCTACTACTACTACTACTACTACAACCTTTCCTTCCACTACTAATACTCCAACTACTACTACTACTGCTGCTACATCTGCTACTACTACCACTGTTCTTACTCCTACTACTACTGCTGCTCCTATTAGTAGCAATAGTATTAGTAAAAATAATAGTGGTAGTAGTATTAGTTGTAATATTAGGAGTAGTAGTAGTAGACATGGAAGTAGCGGTAGGAGTTGGAGTAGGCATAGTAGTAGTAGTAGACGTAGTAGTAGTAGTAGTAGTAGTTGTTGCAGCAGAAGAAGGAGTAGGAGTAGGAGTAGGAGCAGGAGTACGAGCAGGAGTGGCAATAGTAGTAGTAGTTGTAGCAGCTGTAGAAGCCGAAGAGGTAGTAGTAGTTGCTGTTGTTGTAGTATTTGTTGTTGCAATAGTAGTTGTAGTAGTAGTAGGAGTAGTAGTAGTAGCAGTAGGTGTAGGAGTAGTAGCAGTAATAGTAAAAGCTGGAGTAGGAGTTATATTAGAAGTACTAGCAAGAGTGGCAGTAGTAGTAGTTGTAACAGCCGCAGCAGCAATAGAAGCAAAAGCTGTAGTTGTAACGGTAGTATTAGTAATAGTAGTAGTGGTAATAGTAGTAGTAGCAGTAGCAATAGTAATATTAGTAGTAGTAGTATCAGTAATAGTATTATTAGTAGTAGCAGTAGCAGTAGTGGTAGTAGCTAGTAAAAGGAGTAGTAGTAGTTATAGGAGTAACAATATTAATGGTAGTTGTAGTAATAGTAGTAGCAGTAGTAGTAGTAGTAGGAGTAGGAGGAGTAGTAGTTGTTGTAGTGGTAGTAGTTGTAATAGTCAGAGTAGTAGTAGGGGTTTGAGTTTGAGGAGGAGTAGTAGTAGTCGTTATAGTAGTAACTGTAGTACTAGTAGGTGTAGTTGTAGTAGTAGTAGTAGGAGTAGGAGTAATAGTAGTAGTTGTAGAAGTGGTAGTAGTAGTACTATTTGTAGTAGTTGTAGTAGTTGCAATAGTAGCAGTAGTAGTTGTTGTAGGAGTAGTCGTCGTAGGTATAGTAGCAGTAGTTGTAATAGTAATGGTAGCAGTAGTCGTAATAGTAGCAATAGTAGTTGTAGCAGTTGCATTTGTAATAGTTGTAGTAGTAGTAGTAGCAGTAGGAGTAGCAGTAGCAGTTGTAGCTACAATAGTAGCAAAAATAGAAGTACTAGTAGTAAAAGTAGAAACAACAGCAGTAGTAGTGGCAGTAGTAGTAGTAATAGTAGTAGTAGTAGAATTAGCGGCAATATTTGTTGTAGTAGTGGTGGTGGTAGTAGTAGTGGTGGTAGTAGTAGCAATAGTAGTAGTAGTGTGTGTAGTAGTCGGAGTAGGGGTTGAAGTGCGAGTAGTAGTAGTAGTTGTAGCAGTAGTAGTAGTAGTCGCAGCAGTAGTAGGACTTGTAGCTATAGTAATACTAGTACTAGTAGTAGGATTAGTAATAGTAGTCGTAGTAGTAGTTGCAGTAGTGGTAGTTGTAGTAGTAGGTGTAGCAGTAACGGTATTAATGGTCGGAGTTTTAGAAGTAGTAGTAGTAGTAGAAGTAGCAGAAGTAGTAGCGGTAGTAGTAGGAAAAGTAGTAGCAGTTGTAGTAGTTGATGTAGTAGTAGTAGTAGTAGAGTAGTAGCAGTAGTAATAGTAATAGTAGTAGTAACTGTAGTAGTAGCAGTAGTAGTTGTAGTTGCAGTAGTAGTTGTTGTAGTTGTAGTTGTTGTAGTAGTATTAGTAGAAGCAATAGTAGGAGTACGAGTAGGAGTAGTAGCAGCAGCAGAAGTAGGAGTCAAAGTGAGAGTAGTAGTAGTAGTTGGAGTTGGAGTTGGAGTAGGAGAAGTAGCAATAGTTGTAGTTGCAGTTGTAGTAGGAGTTTTAGGAGGAGTACTAGTAGCAGTAGTAGTGGTAGGGGTAGTAGTAGTAGTTGTAGTAGTAGTTACACTAGTAGTAGGAGAAGCAGCAGCTTTAGTAGTGGTAGTAGCAGTAGCAGTAGTAATAGTAGTAGTAGTAGTACTAGCAGTAATAGTAGTAGTAGTAGTACTGGTAGTTGTAGTACTAGTAGTAGTTAGAGTAGCAGTAATAGGAATAGTAGTAATTGGAGTAGCAATAGCAGTAGCAGTAATAGCAGCAACAGCAACAGCAGTAGTAGTAGTAGGAGTGTTAGGAGGAGTAGTTGTTGTAGTAGTAGTAAAGGTAGTTGTAGCAGCAGGAGTAGTAATATTAGTAATAGTAGCAGTAATACTAGTAGTAGGAGTAGTAGTGGTAGTCGGTGTTGGGGTAGGAGTACTAGTAGGAGGAGTAGTAGTAGTAGTAGTAATAGTAGTAGTAGTAATAATAGAAATAGTAGCAGTAGTAATACTAGCACAACCGCTACTGCTACTACTACAGCTACTGCAACAACGTCTAATACTACTGCTACTGCTACTACTACTGCTTACTAATGCTACTACTACTACTATTGTTGCCGCTACTTCTACTACTACCCCTACAATTGCTGCAACTACTGCCACTACTAATGCTAGTACTACTACCGATGCTACTACTGCAACTGCTACTATTTCTCCTACTGCTATTGCTACTGCTACTATTTCTTCTACTACAACTACAGCTGCTCCTACTAATGTAACTACTGCTACTACTATTTCTACTATGAGTCGACAACAATTACTATTACTTCTACACTATCACTACTTCTACGACTGCTCCTACTATTACTGCTTCTGCTACTGCTACTACTGCTACGACTGCTACTACTATTACTACTACAACTACTACTACCACAAGTACTACTACTTCTATTACTACTACTACTACAACTACTACTTCTATTACTAATACTACTATTACAACTACTGCTACTAGTCCTACTCCTATAACAACTGCTACTACTACTACTTCTATTACTATTGCTACTACTACTACTACTACTACTACTACTACTACTAGTACTAGTACTACCACTACAATCACTACTACTACTGCTACTACAGCTACTACTACTAGTACTATGGTAACTACTACTTCCCCTAATACTACTACAGCTACTACTACTACCGCTACTATTACTACTACTGCTACTACTACTGCTACTACTACTACGATAACTACTACTACTACTACTAGTGCCGCTAATACTACTACTGATACTTCAGCTACTATCGCTACTACTACTCCCACTGCTATTATGTCAACTACTGCTACTACTATTACTGCTACTACTCCAGCTACTATTGCAACCGATGGTACTGCTATCACTGCTACTACCACAACTACAACTACTACTGTCACTATTGCTACTACAACTGTTAATACTACTACTCCAACTACTACTGCTACTAATACTACTGCAAATACTTCTGCTGCTACTACTACAACAACTACTGCTGCTCCTAATATTTCTTCTCCGTTAGCTACTGTGATTGTTACTACTACAACTCCTTCAACTACAACTTCTACTACGGCTACTACTACTACTACTACTACCACTACTTCGACTGCTACTATTGCTACTACTGTTACTATTACTACTACTACTACTACTACTGAGTCTACTACAACTACAACTACTACTAATACTTCTATTACTGCTACTACTACTGCTACTACTATTACTACTGTTATTGCAACAGCTACTACGACTTCTGCTACTCCAACTAATACTAGTTTAGCTACCGCTACTACTCCTTACTAGTTTTGCTACTACTACTACTACAACAACTACTACTACTTCGGCTGCTACAACTGCTACTACTACTTCTACTACTATTACTACTACTACTACAACAACTACTGCTATAGCTACAACTACTGCTACTAATGCTGCTACTACGGCTGCTACTGCTACTACTGCTGCTACCACTACTTTGACTGCTGCTTCTGCTGCTACTGCTAATACAACTACTACTACTATTACCACTACTGATACAACCAGTACTACTACTACAACAATAAACACTACTACTACCACTGCAACTATTGCTACTACTACTAGTAGCATTACCACTACTACTGCTACTACTACTACTTACAACGGCTACTACTCGTACTACTACTACAATTACTACTACTAATATAGCACTACTACTTTCTATTGCTACTGCTACTACTACTACTACCACTACTACTACTGCTACTATTTCTATGACTGCTAGCTACTACTATTACTATTGCTACTGCTACTACTGCTACTACTAATAAAGCTACTACTACTTATATTGCTACTGCTACTACTGCTGCTGCTTTTACTACTACTACTGTTACTGCTGCTGCTGCTGCTACTACTACTATTACAATGACTACCACTACTACTACTACCACTTCTATAATAACTACTACTATTCCTACAACTGCTACTGCTACTACTGCTATTTCTACTATTACTACAACTACCAATGTTGCTGCTGTTATGGCTGCAACTCCTTCTACTACTACTACAACTACTAGTTCTGCTACCTCTTAGACTACTCCTACTACTATTGCTACTGCTTCCACTACTGCTATTGCTACAACTACAACTACTACAAATACTAATACTCATCCCACTACTACTGCTGCTACTACTACTATTACTACTGCTACTATGACTGCTGCAACTACTACTACTTGCACTATAACTAGTACTACTACTTCTACTACTACTACAGCTACTACTGCTACTACAACTATTACTATAACTAAAACCGCTAATGCATCTACTGCTACTGCTACTAACACTACTAATACTACTACTACTACTTTTATTACTACCATTACTACTAGTACTACTACTATAACTACTACTACAATTGCTACTTCTACTACTACTACAACTATTATGGCTACTACTTCTACTACTACTCCTACTACGCATTCCACTCCTAGTACTACTTCTCTTACTTCTAGTAGTACAACTATTGCCCCATCTACTACTACCTCTAGTACTACTACAACTGCTACTACTAGAACTGCTACTACTACTACTACTAGTAGTTCTATTACCATACCACTACGCCTAGTTCTATTACCAGTACCACTACGCCTAATAATACTATGCCTACTATAGCTACGACTGGTACCACTACTGCTGCTACTACTACTACTACTACTGCTGCTGCTACTACTACTACTACTAATACTACCGCTACTATAGCTACTACTGGTACCACTGCTAATACTACTACAATTGCTACTATTGCTGCTACTACTACTACTATAACTACTGCTACTACTACAGCTACAACGATTACAACTACTGCTACTACTACCGCTACAACTACTGCTGTTGATACAACATCTACTACTACTACTGCTACTACTACTTCATTTTCTGCAGCTTCTGATGCTACTATTGATACTGCTGTTACTACTCCTGCTGCTATTACTTCCGCTATTGCTGCTACTACTACCACAACTACTTCTACTATTACAACAACTACAACTATAGCTACTGCTACTACTAGTAGTGCTACTACTGCTTCTACTACTACTACAATTTCTCTTAGTACAACTACTTCTACTACTACTATTGCTACTACTAGTGTTGTTGCTATTATGCCTACTACTACTGCAACTACTACTACTGTTACTACTACTAAAACTACAACAACTACCACTTCGCCTACTGCTACAACAACAACTACTACTAGTACTATAGCGACTACTACCACTACTACTACTACCCCAACTACTAAAACTACTACTACTACTACAGTTGTTGCTGCTGCTGCTGCTACCACTTCTATTATTGCTACTACTACTACAACTGCTATAACTGCTACTACTACTACTACTACTACTACTCTTTCCACTGCTACTGCTCCAGTGGCAATAGCTACTACTGCTACTACTACTACTACTACGATTTTAGGTACTACTAGTTTTACTACAACTACTACTGCTATGACTACTACTGCTACTACTGTTGCTACTGCTACTATTAGTGGTACTTCTCTTTCTACTATGACTACTGCTACTACAAGAACTGCTACTACTACTAATACTACTACTCCAACAGCTACTACGACTACTACAACTACAACAACAACTATTAATACTACTAATGTTGTACCTACTGCTACTACTACTGCTCGTACTACTATTACTACTACTACTGGTCCAACTACTCTGACAACTATTGCTGCTTCTTCTACTACTAATATAACTGCTACTGCTACTGCTCCTTCTACAACTACTGCTACTATTATTTTTACAAATAATACTCCTACTACAATTGCTACTACTCCTGCTACTATTGCTACGGGTCCTACTACTACTACAACTACTACAACAGCTACTACTATAATTGCTACTACCACTACTGCTACTAATACTGCTCCAACTACTGCCACTACTATAACTACTACTCCTACTGCTACTGCTACTTCTACTACTACTACTACGATTGCTCCTGCTATTACTACTACTACTCCAACTACCCCAACTACTACAACCCCAACTACTGCTACGGATACTCCTACCACTACTGCTACTACTAATACACCTACTACTACTACTGCTACTCCTACTACCACTATTACTATTACTATTACTACAACTCCAAAAACTACAAGTGCTAAACTACTGCTACTGCTACTACTAATGCGACTACTACAACTACTACTAGTGGTACTGTGGCTACTATGGTTGCTGTTACTTCTACTACTACTACTATTGCTATTACTTCTACAATGTATATGGTTGCAATGACTACTACAACAACTACTACTATTACTACAACTACTACTACTGCTACTACTACCACTAATACTACTACTACTACTTCTACTGCTGCTGCTACTACTACAATTACTACCACTACTACGTTTTCTAACACTACTACTATGACTACTACTACTACCACTTCTACAACTGCTACTAGTACTACAACTATTACTACTACTATAACTACTACAACAACTATGACAAGAACTACTAGTACTACTACTTCTCCTACTCCTACTACTACTACTACTACTGCCGTGGCTAAAACAACAACTATTTCTACTGCAACTACTACTACTTCTCCTACTTCTACTCTTGCTTCTACTACTATTGCTACTACTAATACT
>RXID01021704.1:324576-356969 GCA_005019695.1 Trichopus zeylanicus subsp. travancoricus
TACTACTACTCATCCTCCTCCTACAACTACTACTACTACTACTACTCCTACTACTACTACTACTACTACTACTACTACTACTACTACTACTACTACTACTACTACTACTACTACTACTACTACTACTACTACTACTACCAGTGCTGCTGCTGCTACTACTATTACTACCACCACTACTACTACGACTTCTTCTACTACTACTTTCCCTACTACTACTGCTACTTTTGCTACTGTTACTACTACAACTGCTACTACTGTTACTACTCTTAGTATTACTGCTACTACAGCTACTACTCCTACTCCTACTACTCTTAGTATTACTGCTACTGCTACTGCTACTACTACAATGACTTCTACTCTTACTACTATTACTATTACAACAACTACTACTACTCCTAATTCTACTCCTTCTCCAATACTTGCTCCTTTTACAGCTATTACTACTACTACTACTAATATTACTTTGACTACTACTGTTGCTGCTGCAGCTACTACTAGTACTACCACAACTACAACAACAACTACTTCTACTTCTGCTACTACTGTTACTACTACTACTATTGCTACTGCTACTACTGTAATTACTACAACTATCTATACTACTATTGCAACTATTACTACAACTACAACTTCTCCTGCTTCTGCTACTACTACTACTCCTCCTACTACGACTGCTGCTACTACTTATATTGTGGCTACTACTAGTACTGCTTGGGCCACTATTACTACTACTACCACTATTGCGGCTACTAATACTACTACTTCTACTATTGTGGCTACTAATACTACTACTATTACTACTATACCTACTACCGCTACTTCTACATCTATTACTACTACTTATGTTGTTGCTGCTACTACTGCTACAATAATGCTACAACTTCTATTATAATTACTACGACTACTATGACTACTACTACTGATACAACAACTGTTGCTACTGCTACAATTACTACGGCTACTACTGCTACTACAACTATTACAACTACTGCTGCTACTACAACTAATACTATTGCTACTGCTACTACTGTTGCTACTACTATTATTGCTGCTACTAGTGCTACTACTACTACTACTTCAACTAAGACTACTACTACTATAACTATTACTACTACTACTACTACCCCAACTATGCTTACTAGTACTATTACTATTACAACCACTACTATTTTTACTACTATGATTACTACTACTACTACTGCTACTGCAACTAATGCTGCTACTACTACGACTACTACTATTACAATAACTACTACTACTAGTTGCTACCCTAGTGGCTGTAGCAGCAGTAGTAGCAGTTGTAGCAGTTATAGAAGTGCCAGCAGCAGGAGTAGTTAGTAGTAGTTATAGTAGTAGTAGTAGTGGCAGTAATAGTACTAGTAGTAGTAATAGTAGTAGTAGTAGCTATAGTAGCAGTAGCAGTAGTAGTAGCAGCAGCAGTAGTTGTTGTAGTAGTAGTACCAGTAATAGTAGTAGTAGTTATCATTATTGTAGTAGTAGTAGTAGCAGTAACAGTAGTGATAGTAGAAGTAATAGTAGTAGTAGTAGTAGTAATAGTAGTAGTAGTTATTGTTGTTGTTGTTGTTGTTGTTGTTATTGTCATAGCAATAGCAGTGGTAGTTATTCTAGTAGTAGTAGTAGTTATAGTAGTAGCAATATTAGAAGAAGTAGCAGTCGTTGTATTAGTAGTAGTAATAGCAGCAGAAGTAGTAGTAATAGTTATAGTTGTAGTTGCAATAGTAGTAGTAGTAGTAAGAGAACTAGTAGACAAGTAGTACAAGAAGTTGTAGTAGCAGTATTAGTAGTTGTAGTAGGAAAATTTGTAGCAATTGTAGTTGTAGTAGTAATAGTCATAGTAGTAGGAGTAGTAGGAGTAGCAGTTTGAGTAGTAGTAGTTGTTGTAGGAGTAGTAGTAGCATTGGTTGTAGTAATTGTAGTAGTAGGAGTAGTAGGAGTTGCAGTAGGTGTGGTAGTGACAGTAGTAGCAGCAGCAGTAGTATTAGTAGTAGTTGTAGGAGTACTGGTAATTCTAGTAGTAGTAATTGCAGTAGTAATATAGTAGTAATACAGTAGTAGGTGGAGTAGTAGTAGTAGTAGTACTCATCATAATAATAGTAGTAGCAGTAGTAATAGTAGTCATAGTAGTAGTAGTAGTAGTTGCTGTTGTTGTTCTTGAAGGAGAAGTAGTAGGAGTAGTTGTTGCAGTAGTAATGGTAATAGCAACAGTAGTAGTTGTAGTGGTAGTAATAGTAATTATTGTAGCTATACTTGTAGGTGGAGGTGGAATAGGAGTCGTAGAAGTAGTGGTAGTAGTCGCAGCCACAACATTAGTAGAAGTAGTAGTTGTAGTAGTATTCATAGCAGTGGAAGGAGTAGCAGTAGTAGCAGTTATATTGCTGGTAATGTAGTATTAGCCTTAGTAGCAGGAGAAGTAGTAGTAGTAGTAGTAGTAGGAGTAGTAGTAATAGTAGTAGTAGTAGTGATAGTAGTAGTAGTAGTAGTGGTAGTAGTAGCAACAACAATAGCAATTGTTGCAGAAATAGCAATAGTAGGAGTGTTTGGTGTAGTAGTACTAGTAGTATTAGGGGCAGTAGTAGCAGTTGGAGTAGTCAAAATAGTAGTAGTAGTAGTAGTAGTAGTAGCAGTAGAAGTAGTAGGAGTGTTGGTATTAGTAGTAGTAGTAGCAGTAGTAGTAATAGTAGTAGTAGTTGTTGCTGTTGTTGTAGTATTAGTTGTAGTAATAATTGTAGTTGTTGGAGTAGTAGCAGTGCTAGTAGTAGTTGTTGTAGCAGTAGTGTAGTACTAGTAGTAGCTGCGACAGCAGTCATAGTAGCAGTAGTAGTAGTGGTATTTGTAGAAGCAATAGTAGTACCAGTCGCAATAGTTGTAGTAGTAGTAGTAGTAATTGGATTAGTAGTAGTAGTAGCAGGAGTAGTAGTAGTGGTAGTAGTAGTAGTTGTAGTGATAGTAGGAGGAGTAGTAGTAGTAGTAGTAGTAGTAGTAGTAGTAGTAGTAGTTATGGTAGTACTAGTAGTAGTCGTGGTAGTAGTAGTAGTAGTAGTAGAAGTAGTAGTAGTAGCAGCCATAGTTGTTGTTGTAGAAGTATTAGTAGTAGTTGTAGCTGTAGTATTAGTCGTAATACTAGTGGTTGCAGAAGTAGTATTAGTAGGAGTAACAGCAATTGTACTAACAGAAGTAGTAGTAATAGTAGCAATTGTAAGAGTAGTTGTGGTAGTAGCAATAGTAGCAGCAGCAGTAGTAGCTGTAGTAGTAATAGTAGTAGTAGTAGTAGTAGTAGTAGCAAGAGTAGTTGTTGTAGCACTAGTAGCAGCAGCAATAGCTATTATAGTTGCAGTGCTAACAGTAGCAATTGAAGGAACAGTAGTAGTAGTACTAGTAATGGCAGTTGAAGTAGTAGTAGGCGTATTTATACAAAGAGATAGTAACTGTCGTAGTTGTAGTAGTGGTTGTTTTAGTAGTAGTGGTTGTCATGCTAGTAGTATTTGTTATAGTAGCAGTAGTTGTGGCAATAGTAGTAGCAGTAATAGTAGCAGCAAGAGTAGTAGCAGTAGTACTAGTAGTAGTAGTAGTAGAAGTAGTAGTAGTTGCAGAAGTAGTAGAAGTAGAAGTAGTAGGAGTACTAGTATAATTAGTAGCAGCATTAGCAGCAGTAGTAGTTGTAGTACTAGTCGCAATAGTAGTAAGAGCAGTAGTGGAAGTAGCCAAATTAGTAGCTATCGGAGCAGCAACAGTAGTAGTAGTAGTAGTGGCTGCAGTAGTGGGAGTGGTAGTAGCAGCAGTAGTAATAGTCACAATAGCAGCCACAATAACTATAGTAGTAGTAGTAGTTGTTGTTGTTGTAGAAGCAATAGTTGTAGTAGTACTAGTGGTGGTACTACTAGTAGCAGTAGTAGAAGTAGAAGTAGTAGTAGTAAAAGTAGTAGCAGTAGTTGTCGTAGTAGTAGCAGCAGTTGTAGTAATAGTAGTAGTGGGACTACTAGTAGTGGAAGTAGTGGGGTTAGTTGTAGTGGTAGTAGTGGGAGTAGTTGTTGGAACACGTGTGGGAGAATGAATACTAGTTCAGGTAGTAGTACTTGTAGTAGTAGTAGCAGGAGTAGTAATTGCAGTAGTTGTTGTTCTAGTAGGTGTAGCAGTAGCAGTAGTGGAGGTCATAGTAGTAGTAATAGTAGGAGTAGTAGTTGTAGTTGTTGTTGTTGTTGTTGTAGTAGTAGTAGTAATAGTAGCAGCAGGATTATTACTTATAATAGTAGTGGTTGTGGTAGTCATAGTAATTGTACTAGTAGTAGTAGTAGCAGTCGTAGCAATATTTGTAGTAGTAGAAGTAGTAGTGCAAGTAGTAGTAGGAGTATTACTCATTGTAGTAGTAGCAGTAGCAGTAGTAGTAGTATGGTAGTGGTAGTACTAGTAGTATTAGTAGTAGCTATTGTAGTAGTAAAAGTTGTAGTAGTGGTAATTGTGGAAGTATTGCTTGCAGTAGCAGTAGTTGTAGTAGTAGTAGTTATAGTAGTAATAGTAGTAGTATTTGTAGTAGTAGTAGTAGTAATAGTAGGAGTAGGAGTAGTAGTAGTAGAACTATTAGCAGTAGTAGTAGCAATAGTAGTAGTAGGACTAGTAGTACTACTACTGTTGCTAATACTCCTACTACTCATACTAACATTCCTCCAACTACTACTACTACTATTACTGCTATAGCTATGACTACTTCTACAACTACAACAACCACTACTACTCCTACTATTACTACTACTACTACTTGTACTGTGACTACTACTTCTATGCCTATTTGTATTCCTAATACTACACCTACTACTGCTACAACTACTACTACTATTGCTGCTGCTGCTGCTGTTGCTGCTACTATTACTACTACTACTTATATTACTAGTACAACTACTACTACCATAAATGCTATTACTACTAGTAATGCCACTATTACTAATACGACTACTACTACTACAAGTATTGCTGCTACTTTTGTTGTTGTTGTTGCTACTGCTACCACTACAACTACAACAACAATAACTACTACTGCTACTACTCCTACTTCAACAACAACAACTACTGCTGCTTCTACTCCTAGTACTACTACTCCTACTATTACTGCAACTACAAGTACTATTTCTATTGCTACTTGTAGTAGTAGTACTACTACTACTAGTCCTACTACTCCAACAAATACTGCCACTACTAATGCTACTACTACTACTACTTGTACTACCACTACTACAACTACTTCTACTTCTGCTAATAGTACTACTACCACAGCTGCTGCTGCTACTACTACTACTACTACTAATACTAATACTGCTAGTACAACAACAATTACTATGGCTCCTCCTCCAACTACTTCTACAACTACCACTACTACTACTACAACTAGTAAACAACTACTACTATTACTACTACTGCTGCTGCTGCTGTTGTTGCTACTTCAGCTCCTGCTGCTGCTACTACTACTACTACTATTGCTACAACAGCTACTACTTTTACTACGGCTAATGCTCCTGCTACTACCCCTACTCCTACACCAATTTCTATTAATAGTACAACTACCACTACTATTTGGATCACTACTACTACAACTATTATAACAACTACTTCTACTACTACTACTACTACTCCTAATGCTACTAGTGCTACTACTCCTCTAACTACTACAACTAATACTGCTACTACTACTACTATCACTAGTGCTACTGCTACCAAAATTACTACTCCTCCTCCTCCTCCTCCTCCCCCTACTACTACTACTGCTACAACTACTATAACTACTAGTGCTATTGCTACTACAACTACTCATGCACCAACTCCTACTCCTAAAATAACACCTACAATAGATTCTGCTACTAGAATTACTACTACTCCTATTGCTGCTACAACCACTACTACTATTACAATTACTACTACTACTACTACTACAACTATTACAACTACTGCCAATATTAATAGACCTACTACTACTACTTCTACCACTGCTACTGCTACTACCTCTAATAGTACTACTACTCCTATTACTCGTACTACTACTACTATTACCGCAACTAATACTATTACGACTACGATTGCTACAATTAGTACAACTACTACGACTACTACCATTACTACGACTACAACTACTACAGCTACAACAACAACCCCTCTGCTATATAAGTAAGCCATATGCAGAGTTGAATAACAAGAAGTCTGAGTTTAAAGTTCAATATAAATTTGTGAGTTTTCCATATCTTCTCCTTATTTTGTATTGTGCTTTAAGTTTCTAGTCTCGTTTAAATTGTGGTATCAGAGCCTGTTCACGATATGGAGGGATTGACTTTCTTGGTTAAGGATCGACGATTTTATGGTAAGGATCTGTGATTACCATTCTATTAAATACCATGTTTAAGACTTTAAGCTGCTATTATAATTGCTAAAATTTTGATCCATTGGTATTATGCAAACTGGGTATTAAACTAGGCATAAGGAAAAAGAACAGGTCCTAACTTGGCAGCCACGGCAAGGAGGCCGTTTGTAAGTCCAAGGGCACACCTATGTGATCCTAGCTTAATTTCTAACCCAGTTTGGAACTGCCCTTTGCGATAAGTTTTGGCAGTTATGACAAAATAGCTTTTATGTCCGAAGCATGGGAAAAAACTATACAAGAATGGTATGATCATTCCCGAACTTCAAACCTAGAGTACCTTGACCTTGCTTCCACCCCAAAAGTATCTACAAATCAATTAGCCAATAATATTGTTGTAATCTATGACAGAACTTGTCTGTCATCCAAAGTCCATTTGAGAAACTTTAGGCAACTACAAGAACAGTGCCAAAATCTTGAGAAGGAAATCAGAAGCTTAAGGTCTTCCTTGAAGGACTTAACGAAGGTTTATTTGAACAATAGACCCCTCACTAAGCAACAAGTCAGGGAACTTGTTGTGGAAATTGCTCAGCAACCTAGGATAGTTAAGGAAGAGGCACTAAAAATTACTGAAAATTTAAGAAAAAAACTTGATAAAGTGGAAATCCTACTTCTTGGAGCAACAGAAAGGCTGAAGGAAGTAAGAGGCCAGCTGAGAGATTTCAGGGATCCGATCAAGATTCTGCAAGAAGAATAGGAGAAGCTAAAGGCTAATGGCTGCAAGACGGAGTACCTCTCAAGCTATACAAGAGCAACCGCTGAGTCCAGCCCCAACTCCTTTATTTGAAGATCAAATACGGGGGTATAGAAGGAACTAGAGGCATCTACACAATGCTCAGCAAGCTGTCAAAAGAATACAAAGGCGTTTGACCGGAGAAGCAGATCGGTGTCGCACTCTGGAGCAACAAATAGACCCTCAGGTTCAACTAAGACTTTCCATGCAGGAACGTGCCTCCATAGTGCCTGCTGAAGTCCTTTATCAGTCATGAAGAGATGATGTTCATCATCGAGTATACGTCCACAGATCAGAGGAAGCTATACTATGCATAGACAACGATCAAGTGGACAGGGGCTTTATTCAAGAGGACAGCTATAATCATCTACACAGGAGTGGGATGCAGTACATCCATCTTGGAGTATTGCAGGTATGAATTCAAATCTTACATAGGCAGGAAGAAGGCACTCTAGCATTAATTATCTTTAGGGACAATAGGTGGCTAGGGGCCCAGGCTATTCTGGCTACAATGGAGGTGGACTTAACTAGAGGAAGCCAAATGGTTTATGTTATTCCTGCTCTCATGATTACTATTGAGGATTTTTACAGAAATATTCAGATCCCCAAATTAACCAGAGGCTATGAGCAGTGGATGAACTGAAATGCAAATTTATTGATCACCAGGGGACTGGTCGGGAGGCTTTCTAATACACCTAATGTTGGCTTTGCTTATGAAGTACAAGGCGTTGTTGATTACCTGACAAGTCATGGCGTCAGGGCACTACCTGGGCAAAGATACTCTACTATAGAGCATCAAGGTCATGGCTAGATGATTAGGCCAGCACCGGTATTTACTCCTATGCAACCCACTGAGGTCCACATGAGAACCCTCATGGGCGGAACAATAGCTTTGCAATTTTCCAGCTATGCTGCTGCAAGCCAACCTCGCTGTGATATCAATGATCAAAGTGACGAGGAAGAATTAGCTCATACTGTAGCAGTTCTCATAAAGGATGTTGACCTCGAGCAAGATGAGGTGGAGTATAGCTACTTCAACCAACTATCACCAGTCACCATCTCAACTGGTGATTTCTGCTATCCATCACAGCGGCCTCAGACAATCTGGGATCCGTCTGATAATGAAAATGAGGATTTTATTAATCCATTTTCTACAAAAGGTGGTGGGCCAAACCCAGCACCATTTTTGTCTAATCTTATTGTTGCAGCATTTGAAGACGAAAGGGAGGAACCTGATCAGGATCTGAAATATCCAATATTGAACAAACTCTCCAAAAAATTATACTCAAGTGCAATTAGCACGGCAACATCTCCCTACAGGCCACCCGGTGATGCGGCCATGGGACCTCCAAATTATCCCCCTGCAATAAATCTGGGACCATCTACATCAACACCAATATTCACCGAACAAGCAAGAAAAGCAAGGTTCAAGGGAGGCATGAACAATGAAATGTGGACTCTTCCATCAGCCCAGCAAGCAGGAGGAGCCATGTTTGTAATCCCTGAACAACTTGCCTTTAGCAGGTGGGAATCTATTACCAGGAACCATGTGGTAGGTCAGGCATTTACTGACCCACGGGATAAGCTGGAATACATGGAAAACCTTCTTGGTGAGATAGAGAAATTAATATGGATCCAGTGGAGGATGAACTATGAAGATGAATATCAGGCTCTGATCAACTCTGGTGAAGGACGAGAAGGGACCCAAAATATCCTCTCACAGATGAGGAGAGTTTTTTCCTTGGAAGATCCGACGCAGGGGACAACTATGATCCAGGAAGCTGCTTACAGGGACCTGGAAAGATTATCTTGTGACAATGTCAAGAACATTGTCCAATATATGAATGATTATATGAGACTTGTGGCAAAGACGGGAAGGCTCTACGTCGGCGATGAACTATCAGAAAAATTCTGGCTAAAGATGCCTGGGGACTTGGGCAGGAGGATTAAAGGGTCCTTCAAGGTAAAATATCCAGGAGTAATTATTGGTGTAATGCCTCGTATTCTTTTTGCCTATAGGTACCTGGAGGAGGAATGCAAGGATGCTGCTTTCAAAAGCGCCTTAAAGAACCTATCATTTTGCAGCAAAATACCAATACCAGGCTATTAAAAAGGAAACGAATGGAAGATAGGTTTGAGGAGATCAAGAATGTATAAGGGAAAACCTCATGATTCCCATATACGAATAGAGAAGAGGAAGCATCTCATTAGGAGTAAACGATGCAAATGCTACCTATGTGGGCAAGAAGGGCATTTTGCAAGAGAATGCCCAAATGATAGGAGAAATGTCAAAAGAGTCGCTATCTTTGAACAACTAGAGATTCCTGAGGATTGCGATGTCCTGTCAGTCAGAGAAGGTGATGACCAGAGTGAAGCTATATTCAGTGTCTCAGAGGGGGAAGACAATGATGATGAGCTGCAAAGATCCATTTAGACGCTTGCTCAAGAAGAGCATATTTATATGCTTGGGGAGGTAAATGGTGGTTATAGGCCACAGGTACGACTCCCTGAACATCAATTAAATTTCCTTCATAATTGCCAGCATAACTCTTTCGTCCAGCCCCAGGATGAAAATTGTGTATGCTGCAAGAGAAGGTTTATGCAAAGGGCAAGAATCTATTGCCCAAAATGCCTGGTTACAGCCTGTAACCTATGCGGACCTTACTACTTCAAAAGGGAGGTTCCTGTCGCACCTGCAGCACCAGCTCCATTTTTCCCTCAAAAACTTGTCCAGGAGCAGCGATACTATATAGCATGGTGTGAAGGAGAAATTGAAAGACTAAAAAGGGAAGTTGATTACTACAAAGAAAGATTGCAAGAATTGCAGCTTGAAAGAGATCTCGAAGAGGATTTCAGGAAGATGGATAAAGGAAAGGGGATTACAGAGGACCCGGAGAATCTTGAAGAAGAGATCACCAATGTTCTCTATCAAGAATATATTAGCAAAACCTCTGCGGAAGATCCAAGACAAAGCCCTAGACCACGGTTAGTTAAAAATATGCTATATAATATGACTGTGGAACTTCAAATACTAGGTATCCCAAGATTCAAAGTAAGGGCAATATTGGACACTGGGGCCACAACTTGTTGTATTGATGAAGGCTCGGTACCAGCAGAAACACTTGAGCAGAATAGCTTCGAGGTCCATTTTAGCGGAATTAATTCCAGGCAAGCTGCTAGGAAGAAGCTCAAAGGAGGGCGAATGAATATAGGGGAGAATATTTTCAGAATCCCCTATACCTATAGCTTCAAGACGGAATTAGGTGATGGCATCCAAATGATAATTGGATGCAACTTCATCAAAGCAATGCAAGGAGGGGTAAGGATAGAAGGTAACGTAGTCACATTCTACAAAAACCTGACTGTTATAAACACTACTCCCACTGCCTCTGTGAATGTTTCTCTTGAGGAATTAGGACTGGAGGAAGACGAGTATATTGATATCAGGGAATCGGTATACTATAATGAGGAACGAAGCAGGGAATCCTTTTTGTAGAAATTCAAGCCTTTAATACAAAGGTTAAAGGAGGCTGGTTATATTGGAGAAGAGCCTCTGAAGCACTGGGCAAGAAACAAAATCGTCTACCAGCTGGACATCAAAAACCAGGACTTCATAATTGCAGATAAGCCTTTAAAACATGTTACTCCTCAGTTACATGATTCATTTAAAAAACATGTGCAGGCCCTGCTTAATTTAGGAGTCATCAGACCAAACAAAAGCAGACACCAGACCACTGCGATTATTGTTAACTCAGGGACCAGCGTTGACCCAGTAACAGGAAAAGAGGTGAGAGGGAAGGAAAGGATGGTGTTCAACTATAGAAGGTTGAATGACATTACAAATAAAGATCAGTATAGTCTCCCCGGAATAAACACAATTTTACGGAGGGTAAGCTGCAGCAAAATATATTCAAAATTTGATCTTAAAAGTGGGTTTCATCAAGTAGCCATGCACCCTGACTCTATTGAGTGGACAACTTTTTGGGTACCTGAAGGATTATATGAGTGGCTGGTTATGCCATTCGGATTAAAGAATACACCCTCTATATTCCAAAGAAAGATGGACATGTGTTTCCAAGGTACGGAGGATTTTATAGCTGTATACATTGATGATATTTTGGTTTTCTCTCAAACAGAAAAGGAACATGCAGAGCACCTAAAAATAATGCTGCAAATTTGTGATGACAATGGGCTTATTCTTAGTCCCACAAAAATGAAAATAGCAGTCTCTGAAGTTGAGTTTCTTGGGGCAGTTATTGGAAACCAAAATATTAAATTACAGCCTCATATCATCAAAAAGATTTTTGAATTCAATGAGCAAGAGCTTACTACCTTAAAGGGGCTCAGATCTTGGCTGGGAATTCTCAATTACACTAGGAATTACATCCCTAACTTGGGAAAGTTGCTAGCACCATTATATGCAAAGACAAGCCCGACTGGTGAGAGAAGATGGAATAAACAAGACTGGGAGCTTGTGAGACAGGTGAAAAGGCTAATTCAAGAATTGCTAGACTTGGAGGTTCCCCCAGAAAGAAGATATATCCTCCTGGAAATAGATGGTTGCATGGAAGGATGGGGAGGGGTTTGTAAATGGAAAAGGAAAAAATATGACTCAAGGTCATCAAAAAAAGTCTACGCATACGCTAGTGGAGAGTTCAACCCCCCAAAGTCTCCAATTGATGCTGAAATTCATGCTGTTATGAATTCTTTAGAAGCTTTAAAGATTTATTATTTGGACAAAGAAGAGTTAACTATCCGAACAGACTGCCAAGCCATTATCAATTTATTTAAGAAGTCTCCAAACAACAAGCCATCAAGGGTCCGCTGGATGGCATTCACAGATTATATAACTGGGATAGGCACCCAGTACACTTTGAACATATTGATGGCAAAGACAATCAGCTTGCTGATGCTTTGTCGTGCTTAATCTCTTGTTTAATTTGTGTAGGATGGCTTGCAGGGGAAAATCTAGACAACTTGGAGCTAGCAGCATTGGCACTGTAGGAGGTGAAAGGGGCCCCCAACACGGAAGCCCAAAGTCGGTTAGCCCAAACTCTGAAGACACTATAGCAAGCATTGAGTAGTACAAGCAGCTCGTATGACTTTCAGAGTGTCTTCCTATGCCCCTTGACATCTAGGATGAAATTCGGAAGGACATCCACCAAATACAACAAAAACTTGCAGCAAAAGCAGTTCAAGCCCTTGACCAACTCAAGGCACTCCATGCGATAAAAACCAGGGAGTGCAGAAAAAGGAGCACCAAGAATAATTTTTGGGGCAACTGGTACCCCACCACCGAGCAAATTGATAAATAGCTAGAAAAAGCTGTCAGACTCACCAATGATGCTACTAGAAGAATGGACAGTTTTAAATTGTAAATATGCGGAAGTGGTGGACCCTGTGTACTGTATAAGATAAGCATGAAACTACTTTCATGCTATAAAATAGTAAACCCTGTGTACTATATAAGATAAGCACGAACTACTTTTGTGCTGTAATGGGAAAATAGTAAACCCTGTGTACTGTATAAGATAAGCACGAATCCAATTTTGTGCCGTAAAGGGGTCCTAAACAAATGAGGAAGTGGGGGGACCCCTCCTCTTCGCTACTATATAAGTAAGCCATATGCAGAGTTGAATAACAAGAAGTCTGAGTTTAAAGTACTACTACTCCTCCTCCTCCTCCTAATACTATAACAACTACTGCTACTACTACTACTACTATTGCTACTACGACTACCACTCCTAATACTACAACTATTACTACTGCTACTACTACTACTACTATTATTACTACTACTACTACTACTACTACTACTACTACTACTACTACTACTACTACTACTACTACTACTACTACTACTACTACTACTCCTGCCCCTACTACTACTACAACTACTACAACTACTACTAGCACTGCGACTACTACTACTCCTACTTCTACGTCTTCTACAACTACTTTGAGAGCTAACCACTACAATTGCTACTACTACTACTCCTACGTCTACTACTACTACTACTACTACTACTACTACAACAACAACAACTACTACTACTACTACTACTACTATTACTACAACAACTACTACTACTACTGTGATAAATACTACTAGTACTATTCCAAATACTACTACTTCTACTATTGCTACTATGACTTCAGTTGCAACAACCGCCACTACTACTCTTGCTAGTGCAATGACTATTACTTCTAATACTCTTACAACTTATTATACTACTACTACTATGATTGCTACAACAACTACTACTGCCTCTACTAATACTATTACTATTTCTACAACAACAATAATAACAATAACAAGAACAATAACTACTACCACTAGTAGTATTACTTCTACTATTGCTACCACTACTACTACTACCTCTACTATTTCTACTAGTGTGACTACTACAACAACAACTACTACTATTACAATTGCAACTACTACTACTTCTAATACTACTCGACTACTACTACCACTACTGCTACTACTATTGCAATGATAATGACTACTGCTAGTACTAATACTACTCTAGGAACTACTACTATTACTACTAGAAATACTACTACTACAACAACAACTGCTACTACTATTATGACTACTACTATTGTTACTATTACTCCTACTACTATTACTACTACTACTACTACTATTGCTCTTGCTGTTGTTGTTGTTGTTGTTGTTGTTGCTACTACTACTACTACTACTAGTAGTACAACTACCACTAGTTCTACTACTATTGCTATGACTACTGCTCCTCCTACTGCTACTCCTACAACTATTTTTGCTTCTACTAGTACTTCTATGACTATAGCTGCAACAACTACTATTACTCCCACCGCTACTGGTACTACTACTACTACTACTACTACTACTACTACTACTACTCCTACTATTACTACTTATGTGGCTACTATTACAACTACTAGTACTACTACTGCAGCTACCGCTACTATTACTATAGTCGCTACTACTACTATTGTTGTTGTTGTTGCTGCTACTGCTGCTGCTGCTGTTGCTGCTACAACTACTGTTACTACTATGATAACCCCCTCGACTACTACTTGCACTACTACTGCTAGTACTACTTTGGCTTTTACTACTCCTACTCCTACTACTAATATTACTACTACTTCTGTTGCTCCTTCTGCTATTCTTGCTACTTCTCCGACTATTGCTACAATTGCAACTACTATTGCTACAAGTAGTAATAGCAATAGTTGTAGTTTTAGTAGTAATAGTAGTAGTAGAAGTAGTGGCAGTAGCAATAGCAGTGGTAGCAGTAGTAGTAGTAGTAGTAGCAATATTAGTAGAAGTAGCAGTGGCAATAGTAGTAATTCTAGTAGTAGTGGTAGTAGCAACTATTGGAGTAATAGTAGTAGTAGTGACGATAGTAGTATTAGTAGTCATAGTAGTAGCAATAGTGGTGGTGGTGGTGGTGGTAGTAGTAGTAGCAGTAGGAGCAGCATTAGTGGTAGTAGTAGTTAGAGAAGGCAGTTGTAGTAGTAGAAGTAGCAGTAGTAGAAGTTGTAGTAGTAGCAATAGTACTAGTAGTAGAAAGTAGTAGTAGTACCAGTAGTAGTAGTAGCAATAGTTACAGCAGCAGCAGTAGTAGTAGAAGAAGTAACAGTTGTATTAGTAGCAGTAGTAGCAGTTGTGGTAGTACTAGTAGAAGCAGTTGTAGTAGTGGTAGTAGTAATTATTGTTGTTATTGTTGTTGTTGTGGTTGCAATAGTAGAAGTGGTAGTAGAAGTAGGAGCGGTAGTAGAAGTAGGAGTAGTAGTAACAGTAGTAGTAGTATTAGCGATAGTAGTAGTAGCCATAGTAGCTATAGTAGTAGTATTATTAGTGATAGTAGTAGTAGTAGCAATAGTAGTAGCCATAGCCATAGTAGTAGTAGTAGTAATAGTAGTAGTAGAGTTAGCTGTAGCACTTATAGTCATAGTTGCAGTAGCAGCAACAATTGTAGCAGTCATAGTAGAATAGAAGTAGTAGTAGTATAAGCAGCAGTAGTAGTAGTTGAAGTAGTAGTGGTAGTAGTAGTAGTAGTAGTGGGAGTAGTAGTAGTAGCTGGAGTTGCAGTAGCTGTTGTAATTGAAGTAGTAGTTTCGATTTTATTAAGGGTAGTAATAGTAGTAGTAGTCATAATAATAGTCGCAGTAGTGTTATTAGTTGTAGTACTAGGAGTAGTAGTAATATAAGAAGTAGTTGTAGTTGCGGTAGCAGTCGCAACAGAAGTAGTAGTAGTGTTAACAGTAGAAGGAGCTGTAGTAGTACTAGTAGCAGCAGCAATAATAGCATTAGTTGAACTAGTAGTAGAAGTTGTAGTAGTAGTTGTTATAGCAGTAGTAGTAGGAATAGTAGATGTTGTAGTAGTAGTAGTACAAGGAGTAGTAGTAGTCATAGGACTAGCAGTAGTAGGTGTTATTGTAGGAAAATTTATAGTACTAGTAGTAGTAGTTGTAGCAGTTGAAGTAGTGGTAGTAGCTGAAATAGTAATTATATTAGTAGCAACAACAGTAGCAATAGTAGTAGTTGTGGAAGTAATAGTGGCAATAGTAGTAGTAGCAGTAGCAGCAGCAACTATAGCAGCGGCAATAGTAGTAGTTATGCTAGTAATAGTAATACTAGTAGTAGTAGTTGAAGTAGTCGTTTGACTAGTAGTAGTAGTATCAGCAGCAGAAGTAGCAATAGTAGTAGGAGTAGTAGTAGCAGTAACAATAATTAGTAATAATAATACTAGTATTAGTAGCAGCAACAACAACAACAGTAGTAGTCGTAGCAGTAGTAGTAGTACCAACAGCAACAAAAGAAGTAGTAGAAGTAGTAGTAGCAGTAGCAGTAGCAGTAGCAATAGCATCTATAGTAGTAGAATATTATAGTGGTAGTAGTAGCAGCAGTAATGCCAATAGCAATAGCAGAAGTAGTAGTAGTGGTAGTGGTAATAGTAGTAGTAGCAACTGCCATAGCAGTAGTATCAAAAGTAGTAGTCATAGTAGTAGCAGTAATAGTAGTAGAAGTGGTAGTAGTAGTCGTTGTAGTAGTAGTAGTAATAGTAGTTGTAGTTGTTCTTGTAGTAGCAGCAGCAGTGGTAGCAGTAGTAGTATTTTTAGGAGTAGCAGTACTAGAAGTAGTAGTAGTAGTAGTAGTAGCAGCAATTGTAGTAATAGTAGTAGCAGCAGTATGGGCAGCAGTAGTGGTAGTGTAGTGGTTGTAGTAGTAGTAGGAGTTGAAGTTGTAGTAGTAGCAGTAGAAGCAGTAGTTGTAGCAATAGTAATAGCTGTAGCGGTAGTCTTTGTAGTAATAGTATGAGTAGTAGTAATAGTAGTATTACTATAGTAGTAGCAGCAGAAGAAGTCGTAGTAGGAGAAGAGGTAGTAGTAGTAGTAGTAGCAGTAGTAGTCGTAGTGGTAGTAGTAGCAGTAGTAGTACTGTCAGTAGTAGTAGTAGTAATTGGGGTAGTAATAGTAATAGCGATAGTAGCAGTACAAGCAGTAGTAGTAGAAGTAGGAGTAGTAGTAGCGGTTTTGGCAGTTGCGGCTATAGTAGTACTAGCTGTAGTAGTAGTACTAGAAGTAGTTGTAGTTGCAAAAGTAGAAGAAGTAGTAGCAGTGGCAGTAGTTGTTCGAGAAATATTAGTGGTAGTAGTAGCAGCAACAATAGCAGCAGCAGCAACAGCAACAGTAGTAGTAGAAGCAAAAGTAGTAGCAACGGTAGTAGCAGCAACACTAGTAGTTGCAGCAGTAGTAGTAGTAGCAATAGTAGTAGTAGTAGTAGCAGTAGTAGTCATAGCAGTAGCAGTATTAGCTATAGTTGCGATATTAGTAGCAGTAGTTGCCATAGTAGTAGTAGTCGTAGCTGAAGTAGTAGTAGTGTTAGTAGTAATAATAGAAGTAGCAGCAGTCACAGCAGTTGTAGCAAAAGTAGTAGTCGTAGTAGTAGTAGTAATAGTCAGAGAAGTAGTAGTAATAGTCGTAACAATAGTAGTAGCAGCAGCAGTAGTAATAGTAGCAAGAAAAGTAGTAGTACTAGCAGTAGTAGTAGCAACGATAGTTTTTGTTGTTGTAGCAGTAGTAGCAATACTAGTAGTAGTAGTAGCCATAGTAGCATCAATTGTAGTAATAGTAGTAATAGTAGTGATAATGGCAACAGTAGTAGTTGTGTGGCAGTCATAGTAGCAGCAGCTGTAGCATCAGTAGTAGTAGAAGTAGGAGTTATAGCAGCAATAGTAGTAGAAGTAGCAATAGTCATTCTAGCAGTAGTATCAGTAGTATTAATAGTAGTGGTAGCAGTAGCAGCAGCAATAGTAGTAGCAGTAATAGTAGGAGTAGAAGTTATCATAGCAGTAGCAGTAGTAGTCATAGAGGTGGTAGCAGTAGTGGTAGTAGTATCAGTACTAGTAGTAGCAATTACGGTAGTAGTAGTAACAGCAATAGTTGCAATACTAGCATTAGTAGCAAAAATAGTAGTAGTAGTGGCAGTTGCAGCAATAACAATAGTAGGGGTAGTAATAGTAGTAGAAGCTGTAGTAGTAGTAGCTATAGTAGCAGTAATAGTAGTAGTTGCTGTAGTAGCCATAGTAGCAACAGTAGTAGTTTGAATAGTAGTAATAGTTGTAGGAGTAGTACTAGTAGTAAAAGTAGTAGTAGTAGTTTGTGTTGTCGTTCTAGTAGTAGTAGTAATAGTTGCAGTTGTAGAATTGGCAGGGGTAATAGATGTAGTAGTAGTTGTAATAGTAGTAGGACAATTAGAAGTAGTTGTCATTGTAGGAGTAGTAGTAGTAGTAGCAGTAGTAGTAGTGGAAGTAGCAGTAGTAATAATAGTAGTAGTAGTAGTAGTATTAGTAGTAGTAGTCATAGTAGTAGTAGTAGTCGTAGCAGTTGTAGTAATAGTAGTAGTAGTAATAGCAGTAATAGTAGTAGCAGTAGTAGTAATAGCAGCAGTAATAATAGTAGTAGTAGTGGTAATAGTAGTAGCAGTTGTAGCAAGAGTAGTAGTAGCACTTGTAGTAGCAGTAGTAGTAATAGTAGTAGTAGTAGTAGTAATAGTAGTACTAGTAGTGATAGTTAAAGTAGCAGTAGCAATAGAAGCCACAGTTGTAATAATAGTAGTAGTAGCAGCAATAGTAGTAGTAGTAGAAGCAGTAGTAGCTGTAGCAGTAGCAATAGTAGTAATAGTAGTAGTAGTGGAAGTAGTAGTAGTAGCAAAAGTAGCTGTGGTAGTAGTGGTAGTTATATTAGAAGCAGTAATAGTGTAGTAGCAGTAGTTGAAGTAGCAACAAAAGTGTTAGCAGGAGAAGTAGTCGTAGTAGTAGTAGTAGCAGCAGCAGCAGCAGTAGTAATAGTAGTTGCAGTAATTGTAGTAGTAATAGTAGTTGCAGTAATTGTAGTAGTATAGTAGCAGTAGTAGTAACAGTAGTTGTAGGAGTAGTGGCAGTAGTAGCAGCAGTAGTAGTAGTAATAATAGTAATAGTAGTAGTGTAGTAGCAGTAGTAGTAACAGTAGCAGGAGTAGTAGTAGTAGTAGTAGTAATATTGGTTGTTGGAGTAGTGACAGCAGTAATAGTAATTATAGTAGCTGTAGCAGTACTAGCTGCAGTAGCTATAGTAGTAGTGGTGGCAGTAGCAGTAGTAGGAGTAGCAATAGTAGTAGCAATGGTGCGAGTACTAGTTATAGCAATTGTAGCAGTATTAGTTATAGTAGTAGTCTTAGTTGTACCAATGGCTGTAGTAGCAGTAGTAGCAACAGTAATGGTTCTAATAGTCGTAGCTGTAGCAGTAGCCAGAACAATAGAAGTAAAATTAGTGGTAGAAGTGGTAGTAGTATCATAAGTAGCTGTAGTGGTAGCAGTAGTAGTAGTTGCAATAGTAGAAGTAGTTGTACTAGTAGTAATAGGAGTAATGGGGACAATTGTAGTTGTAGTAGTATTAGTAGTAGTAGTAGTTATTGTTGTTGTTGTCATAGTCGTACTAGTAGGAGTAGTCGTAGTGGTAGAAGAACTAGTAGAAGTAGTTGTGGTAGTAGTAGTAGTAGTAGTAGTAGTAGCATTTGTCGCAGTAGTAGTAGTAGTAGCAATAGTAGTAGCAGAAGGATTAGTATTAGTATTAGTAGTAGTAGTAGTAGATGTGGATGCTGTACGAGTTGTGGTAGTAGTAGCAGGTGTAACAGTTGTAGCAGTAGCGATATTAGCAACAGTAGCAATAGTTCCAGGGGTAGAGCAATAGGAATAGTAGTAGTAACAATTATAATTGTAGAAGTAGTAGCAGTAGCAAAAGAAGCAGTAGTCATAGTAGCAGGGGTAGCAGTAGTAATAGTAGCAGCAGTAGTAGTAGTGGTAGTAGTAGAAGTAGTAGTAGTAATAGTAGTATTAGCAAAAGTAGCAGTAGACGTAGTAATAGAAGGAGAAGTAAGCATAGTAGCTGTAGCAGGTGTAGTAGTAGTAGCAGTAGCCATAATAGTAGTAGCAGTAGTAGTTGAAGCAGTTGTATTAGCAGTATTAGTAGTAGTATGAGAAGTGGTAGTTATACTAGTGGCAAAGTAGTAGAAGTAGTAGTAGTTGTAGCGATAATAGCAGTAGTAGAAGTAGTAGTCGTAGTAGTAGAAGTAGCAGTAGTAGTATAAGTTGCAGTGGTAGTAGCAATAGTTGTAGTACTAATGGCAGTAGCAATTGTTGTAGTAGAAGTCGAAGCAATAGTAGTAGTAGTATTAGTAGTAGTTGTAGTAGTAGTGGTAGTAGTAGCTGTAGTAGAAGCAGTAGTGGCTATAGGAGCAGCCGTTGCTGTTGTAGTAGTAGTAGTAGTAGAGCTGTACTAGAGGTAGGAGTAGTTGTAGTTAGTACCAGTCACGATAGTACCCGTAGTAATAGTAGTAGTAGTAGTTGTAGTAATAGTAGTTAGTAGTAGAAGTAGTTGTTAGTAGTCATAGTGTAGTAGCTATAGTAGTAGTGTTAGTACCTATTGCAGTAGTAGTAGCAGCAGCAGCAGTAGTAGTAGATGCAGTAGTAGTAGCCATAGCTATACAATAGCAATACAATAGCGTGAGTAGAAGTAGCAGTTGTAATAGTAGTAGTAGTAGTATTACTAGTAGCAGTAGTCATAGCCGCTATAGTAGTAGTAGTAGTAGTAGTAGCAGTAATTGTTGGAGGAGAAGTAGAAGTAGCAATAGCACTCATAGCCATAGTGGTAGTCATAGCCATAGTAATAATAGTGATAGTAGTAGCAGCAGTAGCAGTAGAGTAGTAGTACTCGTAAAAGCAGTAGTAGTAGTAGTAGTAGTCAATGTAATAGTAATAGTAGTCGTAGCAGTAATAGTAGTACAACTAGGAGTAGTTGTAGTAGTAGTTGTAGTACTAGTACTAGTAGAAGTAATAGTACATTAGCTGCAATAGCAGCAGTAATGGTTCTAGTAGTAGTTGTAGTAGTGGTAGTAGAAGTAGAAGTAGTAGTGGTAGTAGCTGCAGTAGCAGTAGTAGTAGTGGTAGAAAGAGTGCCTGCTGCAATAGCAGTAGTAGAAGTTATACTAGTAGTAGCAGCAGTAGCAGGGGTATTCATGTAAGTACTACTAGTAGTATCAGAAGTAGTAGTTGTATATTAGCAGCAATAGTAATAATAGAAGTAGTAGTAGCAGAAGTACTGGTAATGTGAGAAGTACTAGTAACAGCTGTAGTAGTAGTTGTAGTAGAAGCAGTTGTAGTAGTAGAAGTAGCAATAGTAGTCATAGTTTTTGTCTTAGTAGTAGTAGTAGTTGTCATGGTAGGAGTAGTTGCGGTAGTAATGGTTGTAGCAGAAATCATAATAGCAGCAGTAGTAGTAGCAGTAGCAGCCATAGTGGTAATAGAAGTAGTAGTGCAGAAGCAGTAGTCAAAGTTGCTATAGTCGCAGAAGCAGCAGCAGCAGCAATAGTAGTTATACTAGTAGTTGTAGTAATGATATTCGAAGTAGTATTTGTTGTAGTAGTAGTAATAATAGTAGTAGTAGGAGGAGGAGGAGGAAGAGTGGTAGTTGTAATAGCGATAGAAGTAGTAGCAGTAGTTGTAGTTGTAGTAGCAGTAGAAGGAGGAGGAGGAGGAGGAGTAGTAGTAGTTCTTAAAGTAGTAGTTGTAGGAGCAGTAGAAGTAGTAGTACTAGTAGTAGTATTAATATTAGTAGTAGTAGTAGTAGTAGTAGTAGTAGTAGTAGTAGTAGTAGTAGTAGTAGTAGTAGTAGTAGTGGTAGTAGTAGTAGTAGTAGCAGCAACAGCAGCAGTAGCAGCAGCAGCAGTAGTAGTAGTAGTCCTAGTAGTAGTTGTAGTATTAGTAGTAGTAGTTGTTGTTGTTATTGTTGTTGTAGCAGTAGTAGCAGGCGTAGTATTAGCAGAAGTAGTAGTTGTGGTAGCTGTGGTAGTAGTTATTATTGTAGAAGCAGTAGTAGCCAAGTAGCCGTAGTAGTAGCAGTGGCAAAAGTAGTATAATTAGGGGAAGCAGTAGTAATAGCTGTAGTAGCAGAAGTAGTAGTAGTAGTGGCAGTTGTAGTAGGACTAGTAGTAGTAGGAGGAGTAGAAGTATTAGTAGTAACAAAAGGAGTAGTTGCAGTAGCAGTAGTAGTAGCAGTAGTAGTTGCGGTAGCAATTATAGCTGTAGTACAATAGTAGTAGCAATAGTAGTGGCAGTAGTAGTAGTAGCAGTTGTTGTTGTAGCAGTAGTAGTAGTAGTAGCAGCAGTAGCATCCGTTGTAGTAGTAGAAGTAGTAATAGTAGTAGCGATGGCAGTAGTAGTATTACTATTAGTAGCATCGGTAGTAGAAGTAGTAGTAGTTATCGTACTAGTAGAGGTAGTGGTAGAAGCAGTAGTAGTATTAGCAGTAGTAGTAGTAGTAGCAATAGTTGAAGGAGCAGTAGCACTACCAGCAGTAGTAATAGTAGTAGCAACAGAAGTAGTAGTAGTAGTAGCACTAGCAGTAGTAGTAGTAGTAGTAATAGTAGGCGTAGTAGTAGTTGCAACAGTAGTACCAGTAGTCGCAGCAGTAGCAACTACCACAGTAGTTGTAGTAGTAGTACAAGTAGTAGTAGTAGTAGTAGCAACCGCAGTAGTAGTAGTAGTAGTAGTGGTAGAAGTAGCAGTAGGTAAGCAGAAGCAGTAGTAGTAGTTATAGTAGTAGTAGTGTCAGCAGTAGCAGTAGTAGTTGTAGAATTAGCAGTAGTAGTTGTTGTAATAGTAGTAGTAGTATTAATATTAGTAGTAGTCGCAGTAGTAGTAGTAATGGTAGTAGTAATTGTAGCAATAGTAGTAGTAGCAGCAGCAGTAGCAGTCGTAGTAGTGGTAGTAGTACCAACAGTAGTAGCCATAGTAGCAGCAGTAGTAGTAGTAGCAGTCGTAGCAGTAGTAGCCGTAGTAGCAGTCGTAGCTGTAGTAGCAGTAGTAGTAGTTGTTGTTGTAGTTGTCGTAGGAGTAGCAGTAGCAGCAGGAGCAGTAGTAGTAGTGGTGGTGGTAGTAGTAGTAGTAATTGTAGCAGTTCAAGGACTAGCAGTAGTAGCGGTAGTAGTAGCAGCAGTAGTTGTAGTAGTAGTAGTAGTAGTGCTTGTAGTAGCAGTAATAGTAGTAGTAGCAGTAGTAGTAGTAGTACTGGTGGTAGTAGTAGTAGCAGTAATTATAGTAGCATGAGAAGTAGTTGGAGTAGCAGTTGGAATAGTAGTAGTAGTAGAAGTAGTAGTAGTAGTAGTAGTTCCAGCAACAGTAGCACTAGTAGTAGTTATAGTTGTGGGAGAGGTGGTCATACTAGTAGTAGTAGTAGTAAAAGTAGTTGTAGAAGTAGTACTATTACTAACAGTAGTAGTAATAGTAGTAGTAGTAGTCATAGTAGTAATGGTAGTAGCAGGAGTAGCAGGAGTAGTAGTAGTAGCAGTAGTAGTGGCAGCAATAGTAGTAGTAGTAGTTGCTGTTGTTGTAGTATGAATAGCAGCAGTAGCTGTAGTAGCAGCAATTGTAGCGATTGTTGTAGTTTATTAGTTTATGAAGCCAGAGCAAAAGTAGTAGTAAAAGTCGTTGTTGTTGTAGTACTTGTTGTCGTAATAGTAGTAATAGTATTAGTAGTAGTAGCAATTGTAGTAGAGGTTGCAGTGGTGGCCGTTGTCGTAGTAGTAGTAGTAGTGGTAGTAATAGAAGTAGCAGTAGTCGGAATAGTAGCAGTTGTAGTTGTAGTAGTAGCTGCATTAGTAGGAGAAAAACTAGTTGTAGTTGGAGAATTAGTAGTAGTAGAAGTAGAACTAGTAGTAATAGTAGTAGTAGGAATATTATTAGCAGTAGTAGCAATAGTAGCAGTAGCAGTAGTGGTAGCAGTGGTTGTAGTTGTAGCCATAGTAGGAGTAGTAGTAGTAATAGCAGTATCTAATGGTAGAAGTAGCTGCTATAGTAGTAGTAGCAGCAGTAGGAGCTATAGTAGAAGTAGCATTTGTTGTAGTATTAGTAGCAGTGGTAGTAGTAGTAACAGTAGTAGTAGTAGTAGAAATAGTTGTAGTAGTAGTAGAGGTAGTACTAGTAATAGTAGAGCAGTAGTCATAGTAGTGGTAGTCATAGTAGGAGCAGTTGTAGAAGATGTAGGAGGAGCAGTAGTAGCAGCCTTAGTAGCAGTTGCAGTAGTAAGAGAAGTAATAGTAGTAGTAGGAGGAGGAGGAGTGGTAGTAGTAGTAATAATACTAGTAGTTGTGATTGTTGTTGTTGTTGTTGTTGCTGCGGTAGTAGTAGTTGTTGTTATAGTTGTTATAGTAGTTTAAGTAATAGTAGTAGTTATAGTAGTGGAAGCAGTAGTAATAACAATTGTTGCATTAGTAGTAGTAGTGGTGGTAGTTGAAGCAGAAGTAGTAGCAGTAGTTGTAGTAATAGGTGTGGTAGCAATGGTAATAGCAGCAGCAGCAGCAGAAGTAGTAGTAGTAGTAGTGGACTTTGTTGTACTAGTTGTAGTAGTTGTGTTGTACTATTACTACTACTACTACTGCTGCTACTGTAACACCTACTATTGCTACTACTCCTGCTACTATTGCTCTGCTACTACTGCTTCTACTACTACTGTGACTGCTACTACTGCTACAACTGCTACTGCTATTACTACTATTACTACTACTGTTGCTACTATTTTCCCACTGCTACAAGTACTCCTACTACTACTATTACTACAGTCGTTACTACAGAGACTACCACTACTACTACTGCTACTACTACTGCTACTGCTGCTACTACTCCTACTACTACTACTATAACTACTGCTACTACTACTACTACTACAACTCCTAATACTGTTGCTACCGATACTGGTACTACTGCTACTACTGCAACTACTGCAACATCTTCTACTACTACTACAACTACTACTACATTGTTGCTGGTTCAACGACAACAACAACTGCTACTACCATTGCTACTTTCGTTACTACTGCTACTGCTACAACAACTACAACTACTTCCACTAGTACTACTACTACCACTACTATTGCTACTTCTACTGCTACTGCTATTGCTACTACTACTATTGCTACTCCTACTACTACTACTACAACAACTACTGCTACTACACTTTCACAACTACTGCTAGTACTTGCTACTAGTACTACAGCCACTTCTGCAAATACTACTGCTACTATTACTGCAATTGCTACAAATGTTGCTGCCAAAACTACTAATCCTACTACAACAACTTCTACTACTGTTACTGCTACTACTACTACAACAACAACTACTACTACTATAACTACCACTACTACTATTACTCTCGCTCCTACTGCAACAGCTACTACTATTACTACTTCTGCTACCGCTACTGCTAATCCTATCGCTAATACTACTACGAGTACCACTACTATGGATACTACTGGTACTACTACTGTGACTCCTCCTCCTCCTACTCCTACTACTGCTATAACTACTACTACTATTGCTACAGACACTGCTACCAATGCTACTACTACTAATTCTACTGTCACTACTGCCACTGCCACTACTACGACTACTACTACTACCACAACTTGTGCTACTACTACTACAACTACTACAATAAATGCTGCAACAACTACTACTACTACTACTACTCCTACTGCTTTTACTATTCATAATACTACTAATACTGCTGCTATTACTACTACTGCTACTACTACTACGACTATTGCTACTGTTGCTTCTACTATTGCTATTACTACTTCTGCTAATACTACCACTACTACTACTCACTACTACTACTACTACTACTACTACTACTACAATCTCTACTACTACTACTCTCACTCCTTCTACTACTACCACTACGACTACTCCTACTTGTACTACTACTCATAATATTACTACTATTGCTCCAACTGCTACTACTAGTACTACTACTTCAACAGCTACTACTATTACTACTACTACTGCTACAACTATTACAACTACCACAACTCCAGCTGTAACTAATGCTACTACTACTTCTATTACTACTACTACTATTGCTACTGCTACTAATAGTACTACGACCCTACTACTACTACTGCCATGGCTATTACTACTGCAAGAACTACTATTTCTATTTCTACTACTACAGCTCAAACTACCATTGCTACAATTGCTACAAATGCTAATGCTGCTAATACTATTCCTACTGCTACAACAACAACTTCTACGACTACTACTACTACTACTATTGTGACTACTACAACTGCTACTACTACTATAATTGCTAGTATTTTTCTACTACTGCTCCTCCTACTACTTCTGCTACTACAACTACAACTAATACTACTACTACTACAACTATTACAACTACCACAAGTACTACTTATACTATTACGACTCCCACTCCAATTCCTACTCCTACTCCAACTCCTCCTACTCCTACTACCAAAACAACTACTACTACTTCTCCTACTACAACTACTACTACTACACCAAATCTTACTACTGCCACTACTACTACTTCTAGTCCCACTACTACTACTACTTCTACCGCTAAGACTACTACTACTACTGCTACTACTACTACTACTACTACGACCACTACTACTACTACTACTACTACGACCGCTACTACTACTACTACTACTGCAGCTGCTGCTACTCCAACAGCTACTACAATTGCTGCTGCTGCTACTTCTACTACAACTACTACAATTGCTACTGCTAATGCTACTACTATTAATGCTAGTACCAGTGCTACTCTACTTCTACTACTACTACTACTACTGTTGTTGCTGCTGCTGCTACAACTACTACTACTGTTGGTACTACTACTACTGCAATTGCTTCTACTATTAATGCAATTGGCACTACGGGTATTCTTACTACTACTTCTGCTACTACTATTGCTGCTACTACTGCGACTACTAGAACTACTACTATTATTGCTGTCTCTACTACTACTACTACTACTACTACTACTACAACCACTACTATGACTACTATCACTCCTACTACTACTGCAGCAACTCCTACTGCTACTACTACACATAATACAACTATTGCTGTTGCGGCTCCTGCTACTACGTCAACTACTACTACTTTTTCTCCTGCAACTACTGCTTCTGTGGCTATTATTATCGCTACTACTACTACAACTGTTGCTACTTCTACTACTACTACTACTACTATTACTACCAAAACTACTGCCACTCTCACTCCTACTACTACTACTATTACTACTACTTCTACTGCTACTACTGTTCCTCTTACTGCTACTAGAACTGCTACTACGATTGCCACAACAACTACTGCCACAACTATTACCACTAGTACTGCTACTGCTACTACTAATAATGCTACAATTACTGATACTACTACTACTGCTACTGTTACAACCACTTCTATTACTGCCCCTACTGCTAGTATTACTTCAACTACTACTACTACTACTTCTACTACAACTTCAACTACTGCTACTAGTACTACTTCTGCTGCTATTATTGCAATAACTACTGCTACTACTATTGCTAATAATACTACTAATACATTACTACTACACTACTACTGCAACTATTAGTGCTACTGCTACTCCTCCTCCTCCTACTACTACTAATAGTGCTACTACTTCTCTTACAACTGCTACTACTATGACTACTCGTACTACTACAACAACAACTACTACTATTGCTACAGCTGCTACTACTCATACGGCTACTCCTACTACTACTGCTGCTACCACTACTATTAATACTACTACAACAACTACTACTACAAGTATTGCTACTACTACTTCTACTACAACCACTTTTACTACAACTGCTACTACTACTTCTGCTACTACTACTATTGCTGCTGCTGCTACTGCTACTACTGCTGCTATTACTACGACTACTTCTACTACTATTACTACTACTACTACTTCAACAAGAACAACAACAACTACTACTACTATTCTACTAATACTAGTACCACTACAACCACTAAGACTATTCCAAAAACTACTCATACTACTGCTGCTACTAGTACTCCAGCTTCCCCTCCACCCACTACTAATGCTACTACGACTCCTCCTCCTCCTCCTACTACCACTACTACTATTGCTACTGCTGCTGCTGTTGTTGTTGCGACTACTAGAACTATTACTACTACCACCACTGTGACAACTGCTACTACTGCTGCTATAACTACTACTACTCCTACTACTACCATTGCAATTGTTACTACTATTACTACTTCTGCTACTTCTGTAACTACTTCTTCTACTACCACTAATGCTACTACTCTCACTCCTACTACTAATACTACAACTACTATTGCTACTACTACTTATAATAATACTACTACTGCAACTACTACCGTTGCTACTACTAGTAGTAGTAGTATTCCTACTGCTACTTTGGCTACTAGTACTACTGCTACTGCTGCTATAACTACAACTACTACTATGCTTGCCACTTCTGCTACTTCTACTTCTACTACTACTACTATTACTACCAATACTCCTATTACTCACACTCCTACTTCTGTTACTTCTACTACTACGCCAACTAATACTATTACTCCTCTTTCTGCTACTACAACTACCACTATTACTACTACTATTGCTGCTGCTACTACCACTACTACTGCTACTATTACTACAAGTGCTGCCACTACTATGACTATAGCAAGTACTACTGTTGCTACTACTACTGCTACTACTTCTCCTACGAATGCTACTACTACTGCTACTACAAATGCTACTGCTACTACTGCTACTACTGCCACTACTACTGCATAACCACTGATACTACTACTACTGTTGTTGCTGCTGCTATTACCACAACTACTACTACTACCACGATAACTACTACTACTGCTATTGCTGCAAATACTACTATCAACACTACTACTACGACACTACTACCGCTACTACTACCCCTACTTCCGCTAGTCTTGCTACTGCTGCTACTGCTACTACATCTACAACTGCTACACCTACAACTAATCCTTCTACTTCTTTTACAACAACTACTACTATGACTACTCTGACTACTACAATAACAACTACTACCACAACTACTGCTGCTGCTACTACTGCTACTACTACTACTACTACTAGAACTACTGCTACTACTGCTACTAATACTACTACTATGGCTACTACTATGATTACTGCTACTACCATTACCAGTACTGCCACTACTACTACAACTACAACTGCTAATACAGCTACTACTACTACCACTACTACTACTCTTGCTACTACTATAACTACTGCTACTACTACTGCTACTACTGCTACTATACTACGACTTCTACTAGTACTACAATAACTACTGCAACTTCCGCTACTACAACTCCTATAACTACAACTACTACTGCTCCTTCTACTACTCCTGCCACTACTACTACTACTACTAGAACTACTGCTACTACTGCTACTAATACTACTACTATGGCTACTACTATGACTATTGCTACTACCATTACCACTACTGTCACTACTACGACAACTGCAACTACTAATACAGCTACTACTTCTACCACTACTACTACTCTTGCTACTACTATAGCTACTACTACTACTACTGCTACTACTACTACTATACTACGACTTCTACCAGTACTACAATAACTACTGCAACTTCTGCTACTATAACTCCTATAACTACAACTACTACTTCTCCTCCTACAACTACTTCTATTGCTACTACCACTACTACAACTACAACAACTATTCCTACTATTGCTCATACAATAACAACAACTACTACTACTGCAACTGCTACAACTACGACTACTACTGATACTACTACTATGACTATAAGTACTTCTACGACTACAACTACTATAATTACTATTGCTACTACGACTGTCGCAACAACTATTGCCACAACAACTATTATGACTACTACAGCTACTATTACTACTACTGCTACAACCACTTCCATGACTACTTCTACTACTGCTACAACTACTGCTACTGATGCCACTGCTACTACTACTACTTATGCTGCTATTATCACAACTACTACTCCTACTACTGCTGCGAACACTATTACTATTGCCACAACTACTACTACTTTTACTCTTACTACTACATCTTGTAGTACAACTGTTACAACTACTACTATAACTTCTACTACTGCTACTATTGTTACTTCTGTTGCTACTACTACTACTCCTCCTACTACTCCCACTTCTACTATTGCAACTGCTGCTTCTGCTACAACTACTACTTGTCCAACTACTACTACTTTCGCAACTTTTGCTACTACTACTCCTCCTCCTAATACTGAGGATACTACTACTACTACTACTACTACTTCGACTACTAATACCACAACTAATTCTACAATAGCTACTACTGCTTCTACTACTACTGCTGCTACTGTTGCTACTAATACTATTACTACTAGTACTAATATAGCTACTGCTACTGCTACTACAACTACTACTACAACAACTACTATTACTGCTACTAACCACTGCTACCGCTACAACAGCTAACGCCCTTACTACTACTAATACTACTGCTACTACCTCTACTACCATTACCACTACTATTTCTACTACTATTGCTGCTGCTACTGCTACTATTGGTCCCACTACCGCTACGACTGCTACTACTGCCACTACCTCTGCAACTCAAGGAACCCCTACTACTATTCAAACAACTACTACTACGACTGCTACTTCTACTCTACTACAATAATTACAATTGCTACTACTACCACTCTCTCTACCACAAATACTACTTCCACTACTACTACTACTTCTACTACAACAACAACTACTACTGCTACTACTGCTGCTGCTACTACTACTACAACTATTACTACTTCATTACTCCTCCTCCTCCTCCTCCTCCTCCTCCTACTACTACTACTACTACTACAACTCCTCCTACAACTATAATTAGTAATAGTAGTAGTAGTAATAGTAGTTATACTAGTAGTAGTTGCAGTAGTAGGAGTAGAATAAGTAGTAGTAGTTGTAGTAGTAGTAGTAGTCGTAGTAGTACTAGAACTAGTAGTTGTTGTAGTAGTAATAGTATTAGTCGTACTTTTAGTAGGAGTAGCAATAGAAGTACCAGTTGTACTAGTCGCACTCATAGTAATAGTACAAGTGGTAGTAGTGGTCGTAGTCATTGTAGTTGGAGTGTTAGGAGGAGGAGTTGTAGTAGTAGTCGTAATAGTAGTAGTAGTAGTAGTAGTTGCAATAGTGGTAGTAGCAGCAGTAGTAGTAGTAGTAGTTTGGGAAGTAGTAGTAGTAGTAATAGTAGTCATTTTACTAGTAGTCGCAATTGTAGTAGCAGTTGGAGTAGAAGTAGTAGTAGTTATTGTTATTATAGTAGTAGGAGGAGGAGGAGGAGGAGTAGTGGCAGTAGTAGTTGTACTAGTAGTAGTAGTTGTACTGGTTGTAGTATTAATAGTTGTATTAGTTGTTGTTATGGATGTTGTTGTAGAAGTAATAACCTTAGTGGTAGTATTAGTAGTACAGGTAATTGCAGTTGCAGTAGAAGCAACAACAGCAGTTGCAGCAATATTTGTAGTAGAAGTAGTAGTAGTAGTTTTAGTAGTAGTTATAAGAGTCGTAGCAATAGTGGTAGTTGTTGTAGTAGTTGTTGTAGTAGTAGTAGTAGTAATAATATTAGTAGTACTGGTAGTAGTTGTTCTAGTAGTAGCAACAACAACAATAGCAATAGTAGTAGTAGTAGAAGTAGTAGTAGTAGTTTCAGTAGTAGTTGTAGTTGTAGTGGTAGTAGTAGTTGTTGTTGTTGTATTAGTAGTAGTAGTAGTAGTAGTAATAGCAGTAGTATTAGTAGTAGTTGTGGTAGTAGTAGCAGTGGTAGAAGTAATAATAGTTGTAGTAGGAGAATTAGTAGTGGTAGTAGTAGTAGTAGTAGCTGGAAATGTAGTAGTAGTTTTAGTAGTAGCAGCAGCATCAACAACAATAGCAATAGTAGTAGCTGTAATAGTAGTAGCCACCATAGTAGTGGAAGTAGTAGTAGTAGTAGTAGAAGCTGTAGTAGCAGTAGCAGTACTACTAGTAGTTGTAGTAGTTGTAGTACTAGAAGTGGTAATGGTAGCACTAGTAGTAGTAGTTTTTGAAGAAGTAGTAGTAGTAGTTCTCATAGCAATAGCAATAGCAACAGTAGTAGCAGCAATGGTAGCAACAACAGTAGCAGGAATAGTAGTGGTGGTGGTGGTGGTAGTAGTAGTAGTAGTGGTAGCAATAGTAGTAGTAGGAGTAGTTGTAGTAGCAGTAGCAGCAGCATCAGTAGTAGTAGGAGTTGTAGTAGTAGTAGTAGTAGAAGTGGTAGTTGTAGCAATAGGAGTTGTATTATTAGTAGGTGTAGCAGAAGAATTAGTAGGAGTAGTAGTAGTAGCGGTAGCAGAAGTAGTAGTAGTGGTAGTTATAGTAGTAGTAGTAGTAGAAATAGTAGTAGTAGTAGTAGTCTGAGTAGTAGTAGCAGCTGTAGGAGTAGTTGTACTAGTTGCAGTTGTAGTAGTATTACTATTAGTAGTAGTTATAGTAGTAGTTGTCGGAGGAGTAGTGGTAGTAATAGTAGTTGTAGTAGTAGTAGTTGTAGTAGAAGTAGTAGTAGCAGCAGCAGTAGCTGTAGTAGTAGTCGCTATTGTTATTGTTATTGTCGTTATTTTTGTTGTTACAGTAGTAGTAGTAGTTGTAGTAGTTGTTGTTGTTGTAGTAGTAGCAGCAGCAGCAGTAGTAGTTCTGGTAGCAACGGTAGTAGCAGTAGTAACGGATGTAGTAGTAGTTGTAGTAGTAGTAGAAATAGTTGTGGTACTAGTCGAAGCAGCAGTAGTGAAATCAACCTTCCTAACGCCGGCGATGCTCGCCGAAGT
>RXID01021705.1:0-11788 GCA_005019695.1 Trichopus zeylanicus subsp. travancoricus
TGCTACTACTACAGCTGCTATTACAACTCCTACTACTACTTGTCTACTACTACTACTAGTAATGCTTGTACTACTACCTCAACTCCAACTGTGACTACTGGTCCTACTACAACTACTACTACCACTACAACTACTACTTCTCCGAATACTATTCCAATTACAACAATTACTTCTCCGAAAACTATTCCAATTCCAACTACTACTGCTACTACTATGACTACCACTACGACTACTATCATTATTAGTACTATTACTACTACTACTACAACAACAACAACTACTACTCTGCTACTAATACTCCTACTTCTACTGCCAACACGGCTACTACTAATACTACTACTAACACTACTATTACAATTAACGCTGCTATTGCTGCTAGCACTACTACTACTACTTCTATTGCTCCTACTACTAATACTACTATTACTACTTCTACTATGACAAGTACTACTACTAATACTATTATTACCCCCACTACTACTACTACCACCACTATTACGACTACTACCCCTAACAATCCAACTACTACTACTACCATTGCTGCAGCTTCTATCACAACAACTACTTCAGCTATTACAACAACTACTACTGTTGCTCCTGTTACTACTACTACTATTATGACTACAACTACAACATCCACTACAACTACTAGTACTCCTACTCCTACTGCTACTACAACTAATATGACTACCACTACTGCTACTACCACTCCTACTACTACAACTATAACAAATAACTACTACTATTCCTACTACTACTACTACTGCTGCTACTACTACTACATCAACTACTATTCCAACTCCTACTCCCACTACAACAACTACAACTACTCATACTACTACTACACCTACTACTACTACTACTACCAAGAATACTACTATGCCAACTCCTAGTCAAACTCCTATTGCTAATACAAAAACTACTACTACTACAACCATAACTCCAACCACTACAACTACTACAACTTCTACTACAACTCCTACTACCACTACTGCAACTACTACTACTATTGCTACTACTGCTACCACTTTCGCTACTATTAATACTACAACTACTACTGCTACTACTACTGCTCCTACTACTACTTATGCCACTACTACTACTACCACTAATACTAATATTACTACTACTGCTACTACTTCCTCTACTACAGCCACTAGTACAACAACAACAACTACTACTACTACCAATACTGTTACTACTACTACTACTCCTACTGCTACTTCTACTACTTTGACTACTACTCCAACAACTACTACGACTACAACTACTACTACAACTACTACACCTACTATAGTTACTACTAGTACAACAGCTACTGCTACTACTACCACTACAACTATTACTATGACAATTACCACTACAACTACTACTATTGCTACAGCTAATGTTACTAGTGCCACTACTAATATTACTACCACTACTACAACTACTACTGAGACTAATACAGCTGCTACTACTTCTGCAACTACCACTACTACTGCTATTGTTTCTACTATTGCTGTTGCTACAGCTACCTCTACAACTGCTACTTTTACTACTACTACTACTACTATTACTAGTACTTCCACTACAGCTACTACTAATACTACAACACCTACTCTCACTGCTATTACTTCTACTACTATTGCTGCAAGTACTAATACAATAACAACTACTACTAGTACTCCTACTACTACCACAATTGTTACCCCAAATCCATCTACTACTGCTACTCCAGCTCTTATTCCAAATATTTCTCCTCCTAGTACTACTACTACTATACCACTACTCCTACTACTACTACTACTACTACTACTATAAATTGTACTACTACTACCGCTACTCGTAACACTCCAACAACCTCTACTACTACTACTACTACTACTACTACTACTCCTCCTCCTCCTCCTCCTCCTACTACTACTACTACTACTACTACTACTCCTACTCCTCCTCCTCCTACTACTCTTACTACTACCATTCCTACTATTACTGCTCCTACTACAACAACTACTTCCATTACTACAACAACTACTACTACTCCTACTACTACTACTCCTACTGCACTCCTACTATGACTACTACTACTACAACAACTACTACCACTCCTACTACTACTACTACTACTACTATTATTACTGCTATTGCTTTTGCTACCACTATTATTTCTCATAATACTACTACTACCACTACTACTATTGCTAATACTACTACTGCTACTACTATTATGGCTGTTGCTACTACTACTACACCTACTACTACTATAACTACTACTTTTATTGCAACTGCTATTACTACTCATCCTACGATTACTACTACCAGTCTAGAAACCACTACAACCACACTACTACGGCTGCTTTTGCTGGTACTACTACTATTATTTCTACAACTGCTGCAACTACTGGTACTACTACTACCGCTACTACTACAACTACTACTACTGCTGCTGCTACTAGTAATACTACTACTAATACCGCTACTACTACAATAACAACCACTACTGCTACTACTACTTATGTTGCTACTCCTGCGACTGCTACTACAATAACTACTATTTCTTCTACTCCAACTAGTCCTTCTGCTGCTACTACTCCTACAGCTACTACTACTCCCACTACCTCTACTACTGCTTCTGCTGCTACTACTGCCACTGCTACTATAACTACTACTACTACTACTATGAACTCTGCAGCTACTATGACTACTACTACTACAACAGCTACCACAATTACTACTTTTGCTACAACTACTACTGCATCTCCTACTATTGTGACTATTACGAATGGTAGTGCTACTAATACCACCAAAGCTACTACTACTGCTAGTACTTCTACTAATACTACTACCGGTACTACTAACATTGCAAGTACCACTATGACTACTACTACTACTAGTACCACAACTACTACTACTACTACTACGTCAACTACTAGTTCTACTGCTATCACTGCTACTTTTCGCACTACTTTACTAATGCGACTATTTCTGTTACTAAAACTACTGCGACTCCCACTAATACTACTAGTGCTACTACTACTATTGCTACTACCATAATTACTACTAACACCACTACTACTACTTCCACTACTTGTACTACTATTACTTCTACTACTACTACTACTTTTCCTACTTGATCTACGACTGCTACTACTACTACCTCTGCTACTGCTTCTACTATGGCTACCACTGCTACAACTGCTGCTATTATTACTACTACTACTACTCCGACTACTATGACTACTATAGCACGCATTACCACTGGAGCTTCAGCTACTACTACTACCACTGTTGCTACTACTACTACAACTTTTACTAGTACTACTACTGCTGCTCCTTCTGCTACTACTACTACTACCACCTCTACTGCTACTGCAGCTACTACTATTTCTCCAACTACTACCTTTTCTACTACTTCTGCTACTACTACCACCACGGCTATAGCAACTACTACTATTGCCACTACTGTTACTAACACTACTACTACTACAACTTCTAATGTTGTTGTTGCAGCTGCTGCTAATACTGCTATTATTGTTGTTGCTGCTGCTACTACTCCTACTACTGCTACTACTACTGTTGCTACTACTTCTGCTATTATTGCTACAAATACAGCTTCCACTACTACTACTATTACAGCTACTACTACAATTGCTACTATACTCTTACTACTACTGTACCTTCTTCGTCTACTGCTACTATACCTACTTCTTCTCCTACTGCTACTGCTACTACTACTATGGCTATAGCTGGTACTACTACTACTTCTCCTACAACTACTACTACTTCAACTACAACTATTAGTACTACTATTAATGCTACCACTACTAATACCACTACTGCTACTGCTACTACTACTACTGGTACTACTACTATTGCTACGACAATTACTGGTACTACTACTACTACTACAACTATTGGTACTGCATCTACCAGTGCTATTTCTACTATGCTACTACTACCAATACTCCTACTACTTCCACTACTACTACTATTACTACTACTACTACTACTCCAAATCCAACTCAAACTAATGCTCCATCTACCACTCCTAATACTACTTATACTGCTACCATTACTACTACATCTACTACTAATACTACCATTGCCATACAATAATGGGTACTGCTGCTGCTACTACAAATACTACTACTAATACGGCTACTACTATTTCTACTACTATGACTTCTCCTAATACTATTACTACAGCTACTAATACTGCTACTACTACAAGTGCTACTCCAACTAATAATATTTTTGCTGCTACTACTACTACTAGTACGAGTTCTACCACTACTACCACTAATACTACTACTACTACCTCTATTAGTATTACTAACACCACTACTACAGCAACTACTGCTACTACCGCTATGACTACTACTACTACAACTACTGCAACTACTACGGCTACTATTGCTACAACTGCTACTACTACTGCTACTACTAGTAGTTCTACTTGTACTACTACTACTGCTGCTACTAGTACTACTGCTACTACAACAAATACTACTACTGCTACCCGTACAACTCCTACAATAACAAATACTACTATAGATACTAGTACTACTACTACAAAAATAAATACTACTTCTACTACTACCGCTGCTGCTATTATTACATATGCTACAACTTTGCTACTGCGGCCACTACTATTACTACAACTACGACTACAAATTTTGCTACGGCTATGACCTTTTCTAGTATCACTTTTGCTACTACTGCTACTACTATAAGTGCTACTACTACTACTAATACTCTTCCTACTACTACTTCTATTGTTACTACTATGTCTATTATAACTACCACTACTACTATTATTGCTACTACAGTTGCTGCTACTACTATTAAGACAACTACCACTTGTGCCACCACTTCTACAACAACTACTGCTACTCGTACTACTACTATAGCTACTATTACTACTGCTATTACTACTGTAACTACCACCACTACTACTAATACGACAGCTGCTACATCTGCTGTTGCAGCAACTACTGCTACTTCTACTACTACTACAACTATAGCTATGACCACTACTGCTACAACTATTGCTACTGCAACAACAACAACTACTACTTTTGCTAATACTACTAATACTACTACTGCTACTGTTACAGACGCTGTAACATCTACTATCGCTACTACTGCTGCTACTGCTACTACTACTACTACTACAACAACTACTACTACTAGTACTACTACTACAATAGCTACAACTACTGTTACTGCTACTGCTACTACTATTATTATTACCATCACTACGACTGCTACTTTTCATACAACTAGTACTACTACTACTACAACTACAACTACTACAGCTACAATTATTACTACTACGACTACTGCTACTGTTGCTATAAATGCTACTACTGCTACTATAACTATTACTAATACTACTACAACTACTGTTGCTGCTACTACTATTATTACTACCACTACTGCTGCTGCTGCTGCAGCTGATGCTACTCCTTATGCTGCTAATATAGCTAATGCTACTAATACAACAACTACTACTTTTGCTAATGCTACAACTACTTCTAGTACTACTCTAGCTACTACTACTACTACTTCGGTTGCTACCGCTACTGCTATTATTACTACTACGACTACAACTACTACTACCACTACTTCTGTTGCTACTACGATTTTGACTACTACTACTGATACTACTACTACTACTACTACTATAACTTCTGCTGCTACTATTGCTGCTGGTGTTACTATGGCTACTTCTAGAGCTGCTGGTGCTACTACTACTTCTTATGCTACTACTTCTATAGCAACTACTACTAGTACTACTACTATAAAAACTACAACTATGACTACTACTACTAATACAACTACGACAACAACAACTACTACTACTATGACTACCAATTTTCCTACTACTATTACTACCGCGACTACCTCTATTACTACAACTACAGCTATTGCCACTAATACTACTTATGGAACTACTACTACTGCTACTACTACTATTACTACTAATACCACCACCACCACCACCACCACTACTACTACTATTACAATTAATTCTACTACTACTACTACTACTTCTGCTACTACTTCTATGACTGCTACTACCACTACTTCTGCTACTATTGCTACTATAGCTACCAATGCTATGACTGCGACTATTATTATTATAACTACTACTACCACTACTACTACTACTTCTACTACTGCTACAGCAGCTGCTACTGCTACAAGTACTACTAATGATACTCCACGCACAGCTACTATACTGCTGCAACTACTGCTACTACTGCCAGCAGTACACTGCTGCTACTAGTAGTAATACTACTTCTCCAACTACTAGTTCTTTTGCTACTAGTACAACCACTGCTGTTGCAGCTTTTGTTGCTACCATTACTACTACGACAACAACAACAACTACTACTGCTACTACTGTTACCACTACTCCTCCTCCTCCTCATCCTACTACTACTACTACTACGACTATTACTATTACCACTGCTACTACTACTGTTGTTGCTGCTGCTACTATTATTACCAGCAATACTGCTACTACCACTACTACTACAGTTGCTGCTATTGCAGCTATTGCTACAACTACTACTAGTGTCATACTGCCCCTGCTGCTGCTACTACTACTACTACTATAAGAGCTACTCATACCACTTCTACTACTCCTACAATTACTACTACTACGACTACTAAAACTAAAACTATAGTACTACTACTACTCCTATAACAACAACTACTGCTGTTGTAGCTGCTGCTACTACTGCTGCGACTGCTACAGCTGCTACAATTACTACTACTAGTACTACAACTACAACTACTACTACTGCTTCTTCTTCTACTACTACTGCTACTGCTCCTATTACTACTATGACTACTACTACTGCTGCTACTGCTACTGCTGCTACTACTACTACTATTGCTACTACAACTACTACCACCACTACTACTACCACAACTACTACTACTACTACTACTACTATTACTACTACAACTACTACTCCTACTCCTACTACTTCTACCACTACTACTGCTACCACTACTCTGACAACTACAACTACTACTGCTCCTACTACAACTCCCACTAGTACAAATAATACTCCTCCTCCTCCTCCTACTACCACTAGTCCAACTCCATCTCCTTCGGTTCGTACTACTCCTCCTACTACTACAACAACTACAACTACCGCTACAACTACTAGTACTGCTACTACTACTACTACTACTACAACCACCACCACCACCACCACCACCACCACCACCACCACTACTACAACTACGACTACTACTACTGCTGCTGCTGCTAATTCTACTATGACTACAACAACAACTACAGCTACTACTACTACAACTACAGCACCTACATATATTGCTATTCCTGCTACAACTGCTACTACTAATACTACAACTACTACACTCACTACTACTGCCACAACTACTACTATTACAACAACTACTACAACTACTGCTATGCCTACCACTGATCATACTAATGCAATTCTTGTTACTATTACAATTGCTACTACTACTACTACTACATCCACTACTGCTAGTACTTCCACTATAATTTCTACTAATACTACTACTACTACTGCCACACCTATAACTGGTACTACTACTACTCCTACTATTTGTACTACAACTACAATAACTCCCACTATAACTACAACTCAACCTTCGACTCCTACTACTACTCCTACTAATACAATTGCAACTACTACCGCAACTACTACTATTACTGCTACTGCTTCTCCTACGGGTGCTGCTACTGCTACCTCTATCTACTTCTACTACTATTACTACTACTACTACTATTGTTACTAGTATTTTCACTATAACTGCAACTACTACTATTACAACTACTCTCACTGCTACTACAACTTGTACTACTACTGCTACTAGTACTGATACAACTACTGCTACTACTAGTACTCCAACTATTACCACAACTATTACCCCAAATCCTTCTACTACTGCTACTCAAACTCCTATTCTTAATATTACTCCTACTACTACTACAACTACTACTATAACAACCACAACTACCACTACCACAACAACAACAACAACTCCTCTACTACTATACTACTACTCCTTCTAATACTACAACTACCTCTAGTACTACTACTACTACAACTACTACTCCTATGCCTACTACTATTGCTCCTACTACTACTACAACTTCCACAACTACTACTACTACTACTCCAACTACTAATGTTGCTCCTACACTCGAATTACGACTACAACTACCACAACAACTAATACCACTTCTATTACTACTGCTGCTACTACTACTATAACTACTATTATTTTCGCTACCACTATTACATCTCATAATACTACAACTACCACTACTACTATTGCTAATACTACTACAACAACTACTATTATGGCAATTCCTACTACAACTATGCCTACTACTACAACTACTACTTCTATTAAAACTACTACAACTGCTGCTGCTATTACTACTGCTACTACTACTGCTACTAATACTACTCCTACTACTACTACAACAACTACTACTACTTCTACTATTGATACAACTGCTACAACTACTACTACTATAACAACTACAACAACTACTACTTCTACTTCTGCTACTGCAACCACTACCACTGCTAAAGCAACTACTACTACTATTGTTGCTATTGCAACTACTACTACTAATACCTCTCCTACTACCACTACTACAACAACTACTACTAATCCTACTATTGATACAGCTGCTGCAACTACTACTTCTATAACTACTACAACTATTACTACTACTGCTATTACAACTACTACTAATGCAACAGCTACTACTGCTACTGCTACTGCAACCGTAACTACTACTACTAATACTTCTAGAACAACTGCAACTATAGCTACAATGACTACTGCAACTGTTACCAAAAACACTACAATATGTACGACTAACACTACTTCTACCACACTACTACAGCTGCGTTAGCCGCTACTACTACTACTAGCACTATAGTTGCTGCAACTACTACTACTTCTAATGCTACTGCTACTACCGCTGCTACTACAACTACTACTACTACTATTGCTACTACTAATACTATTAGCAATACCGCTTCTACCATAACTACTACAACTATTACGACTACTGCTACTACTTATGCTGCTACTTCTGCTACTGCTACTACCACAACTACTACTTTTTCTACGGCTGCTACAACTTCTGCTACTCCTACTACTACTTCTGCTACTGCTACTCCTACTACAATTGATGCTACTACTAATACTTCTACTACTACTACTACTTCAGCTGCTACTGCTACTACTGCTAATATTATTACTACTACTACTACAATGACCTATGCAACTACGTTGACTACTACTACTACTACTACTACTACTACTACTACTTCTGTTGCTACTACTACTATTGTTGCTGCTACTGCTACTACTGCGAATGCTGGTGCTACTAATACTACTCCTGCTACAGCTATTACTACTACTTCTATCGCTACTACTACTGGTACTACTACTATTGCAAGAACCACTATGACTACTACTATTACACTACTACTACCACAACAACAACAACTACTACTACTTCTATTACTTCTACTACTCTGGCCATGACTACTACTTTTCACACTACAGTTACTACTGTGACTACGTCTGTTACTAAAACTATTGGTACTCCTACTAATAATACTAGTTCTACTACTACTGCTGCTACTACTAGTGTTACTACTAACTTCACTACTACTACTTCCAATACTTGTCCTACTATTAATTTTACTACTGCTACTACTTCTCCTACTGCATCTACAACAACAACAACTACTACTACATCAGCTATAACGGCTTCTACAGCTACCACTTCTACGACTGCTACTATTATTATTACTACTACTACTACGACTACGACTACTACTACACTTATTATCGCTGCTGCTCCAACTACTACTACTACCACTGCTGCTATTACTGCTACTACTACTGCAAGTACTGCTACTGTTGCTGCTTCTAAATACTACTGTCGCTATTGCAGCTGTTGCTGCTACTACCACTACTACTGCTGCTGCTGCTACTACTACTACTGCTGCTGCTGCTACTACTACTATTGCTACTACAATGACTACTACTACCACTACTACTACTGCTGCTGCTACTACTACTATTGCTACTACAATGACTACTACTACCACAACTACTGATGCTACTGCTGCTACTACTACTACTACTACTTCTACTGCTACTACTGTTACTACTACTATTACTATTGCTACTAATAATGCTACTACTACCACTACAACCATTACTATTACCGCTACTGCTAATACTACTGCTGCTGCTACTACTACTACTACCATTACTATTACCGCTACTGCTAATACCACTGCAACTATAGCTACTGTTGCTGCTACCGCCACTACTACTACTATACATTCCTCTTCTCCTACTACTAAACCTACTTCTTCTCCTACTGCTACAACTTCTAGTACTACTATTGTTATAGTTGGAACTACTACTACTTCTCCAACAACTACTACTACTACTACTTCTCCTGCTACTACTACTACTAAAATTACTACTGGTACTACTACTAATAATACTGCTACTACTACCACTACTACTACAAAAATTAATGCTACTACTTCTACCGGTGCTATTTTTGCTACAACTCCTGTTACTATTGCTACTACTACTACTACTACTCCAACTCCAACTCCTGCTCCAACTACCACTCCCAATACTACTTCTACTACTACTACTACTACTACTAGTACTGTTGCTGTTATAACTACTACTACAATTGCTACTGCTACTAATATTGCCACTAATAATGGTTCTACTACTACTACTATTACAGCTACTAATACTGCTTCTACTCCTACAACTACTACTACTACAACTTGTACCACTACTTTTCGTAATACTTCTACTGCTACTACTACTATGACTACTACTACTGTTGCTGCTACTACCACTACTATTGCTGCTGCTACTACAACTACAATTACAACAACTATTGTTGCTGCTACTTCTACTACAACTACTATTCCTACCTCTTCTCCTACTACTATAAGTACTTCTTCTCCTACTGCTACAATAGCTACCACTACTGCTACAACAGGTACTACTACTACTACTACTTCTCCTACTACTACTGTTGTTGTTGCTGCTACCGCTACTACAACTACTATACCTACCTCTTCTCCTACTACTAAATGTACTTCTTCTCCTACTGCTACAATAGCTACTACTACTACTACTACAGGTACTAGTACTACTTCTCCTCCTCCTACTACTACTACAACTACTGGTACTACTACAACTATTGCTACTACTATAACAACAGCAACTACTACTACTATTACTACTACTACCACTACTAATAACCACTGTTACTTCAACAACTACTGCTACTACTGCTACTGGTGCTATTTCTACTACTACTCCTATTCCTGCAGCTACTACTATTAGTACTACCAATACTACTACTACTACCACTATTGCTACTATTACTACTTTTACTAGTACGACAACTGCTACTGCTTATTACTAGTACTACTTCTACTACTACTACTACTACTACTACTTCTACTAGTACTACTACTACTGCTACTGCTGCTACTACTACTACTACTACTACTACTACTACTACTACTACTACTACTACTACTACTACTACTACTACTACTACTACTACTACAACTACTACTACTCTTGCTATTACTACTACTACTACAACTACAACTACTACTGCTAGTACTACTTTTACTACTAAAACTTCTACTAATATTACTACTACAACAACTACTACTAGTACAAATGCATTAATAACTACAATTAC
>RXID01021705.1:11808-44140 GCA_005019695.1 Trichopus zeylanicus subsp. travancoricus
CTCACCCCTACTACTACTACTATTATTACGACGAATCATCTACTACTCGGTTTTTTCTACATGTACCTCTACTCCTACTTCTACTACTACTTCTACTTCTACTACTACTACTACTACTACTACTACTACTACTACTACTACTACTGCTGCTGCTGCTGCTACTATTATTAGTAATCCAACTTCTACTACTATCACTACTATTGCTACTACTACTACTTCTACTATTGTTGCTGGAACTCCTACTACTGCTATTGTTACTAATCCTACTAGTAGTAGCATTTGTAGCAATACTAATAGCAAAATTAGTAGTAGGAGTTGTAGCAGCAATAGCAGTAGTAGCAACAGTAGTAGTGGTAGAAGATGTAGTAGTAGTAGTATTAATAGCCACAGGAGTAGTAGTAGTAGTAGCAGTCGTAGTACCAGTAGTAGTAGTAGTAACAGTGGTAGTCGTAGTAGTAGTAGTAGTTGCCACAATGGTAGTTGTAATAGTAGTAGTCATAGTAGCCATAGTAGTAGTAGACAAAGTCTCAGTAGTAGTGGTAATAGTAGTAGTAGTAGCAGTAGTAGTTATAATAGTTATAGTAATAGTAGCAGTTGTTGTTATTGTAGTAGTAGTAGTAGTAGCAGTAGCAGTAGTAGTACTAGTTGAAGTAGTAGTAGTAACAACAGTAGCAGTAGTAGTAATGATAGTTGTAGTAGTAGTAGTAGTAGTAGTGGTAGTCGTAGTATTAGTAGTAGTAGTAGCAGTAGTACTAGTAGTAGTATTAGTAGTGGTAGTGGTAGTAGCCATTATAGTAGTAGCTACATCAGTAGCAGTAGTTGTAGTCATAGTAGTAGTAGTATAAGAAGTAGTAGTAATATTAGCCGTAAAAGTAGTAGGGGACGTAGTAGTAATAGTAATAGTAGTAGTAGTAATAGTAGTAGTAGTAGTAGCGGTAGTAGTAGCAGTAGCGGTAGTAGTAGTTGCAGGGAAGTAACACGACTAGTAGAAGTAGTAGCAGCAATAACGATCATAGTAGTATTAATAGCAGCAGTAGTAGTGATAGAAGTAGTAGCCGTAGTAGTTGTAGTTATAGTAGCAGTAGCAGCAGCAGTAGTAGTGCTAGCAGCAGCAGCAGCAGCAACAGTAGTAGCAGCAGCAGCAGCAGCAGTAGTAGTAGAAGTGGCAGTAGTAGTTACAATAGTGCCAATAGTATTTGTAGTAGTAGTAGCAGCAACACTAGTAGTGGTAGCAGTAGTAACATTAGTATTGGTAGTTGGAGTAGTAGCATCAGTAGTCATAGTAGTAGCAGTAGTAGTAGCAGCTACAACAGCAACAGTGCTAGTAGTAGTAGTATTTGTAGTAGTCGTTGTTGTTGTTGTAGATGTAGTTGTAATAGTAGTAGTAGGAGTAGTAGTTGTAGTTGTAGTAGTAGCAGTAATGTTAGTTATTTTTTTTGTTGTAATAGTAGTATTAGTGGTCGTAGTCGTAGTAGTAGCAGTCGCTATAGTCATAGTAATAGTAGTATTAATATTAGTAATAGTGGTAGTCATGCTAGCAGCTTTAGTAATCAAAATAGACGTAGTAGTAGTCACGATAGTCGTAGTAGTAGTAGTAATAGTAGTCATAGTAGTAGTAGTAGTAGTAGTAGTAGTAGTAGTAGTAGTAGTAGTAGTAGTAGTAGAAGTAGTAGTAGTAGGAGTAGTAGTAGTAGTCTCAATAGGAGGAGGAGGAGGAGGAGGAGGAGTAATAATAGTAGAGGTAGTAGTAGTAGTAGTAGTAGTAGTAGCAGCAGCAGCAGCAACAGCAGTAGCAGTAGTAGTAATAGTATTAGTAGTAGCAGCAGCAGTTTTATTAGTAGCAGTAGTAGTAGTAATAGTAGTTATAGTAGTAGTAGCAGCAGTAGTAGTAGTACTAGTAGTAGAAGCAATAGTAGTAGCAGTTGCAGTAGTTGTTGTAATAGTAGTACTACTAGTAGTAGTAGTCGTAGTAGTAGTATTAGTAGTAGTAGTTGTTGTAGTAGTAGTGGTCATAGTAGTAGTAGTAGTAGTAGCAGTTGTAGTAGTAACAACAATAGTAGTTGTAGTACTACAAGTAGTATTAGAAATAGTTGTCGTTGTTGTCATAGTTCTAGTAGTAGTCATAGTGGTAGTAGTATATGGAGTAGTAGTAATATAAGTTGTAAAAGTAGTAGTAGATGTAGGGGTAATAATAGAAGTTGTAGCAGTAGTAGTAGCAGTAGCTGAAGCAGTAGCAGTCGAAAAAGTAATAGGAGTAGTAGAAGTAGTAGCTTCAATAACAACACCTTTAGTAGTGCTAGTAGTAGAAGTAGTGGCAAAGGTAGTTCTAGTAGTAGCAGCTGTAGTAGCAATCATAGTAGTAGTAGTAGTAATAGTAGTGGCATTAGTAGTAGTAGTAGTTATAGTAGTAACAATAGTGGAATTAGTACAAGTAGTAGTAGTAGTAGCACCATCAATCATAATAGTAGTAGTAGTAGTAGGTGCAGTAGCAGTAGCAGTACTAGTAGTAGTAGTAGTAGTGCGAGTAGTAGTAGTAGTAGTAGTTCTAGTATTAGAATTAATAGTTGTAGTAGTAGTTCGAAACGTAGTAGCTATAGTTGCAATAGTAGTGGTAGTAGAGGTAGTAATAGTAGTAGTATTAGTAGTATTAGTAGCAGTAATAGTAGTAGTATCATAGTAGTATTAGTAGTCATAGTAGGAGTAGTAGTAGTAGCAGCAGTAGTAGTAGTAGTAATTGTAGTAGTACTAGTATTAGTACTAGTAGTAGTAGTAGTAGCAATAGTAGTAGTAGTGGAAGTAGGTGTAATAGTAGTAGTGGTAGTAGCTGTAGTAGCAGTAGTTGTAGCAGAATTAGTAGCAGAAGTAGTAGCAACAGCAGTAGTAGTAGGACTTGTAGTAGTGGTAGAAGTAGTAGTATTGGTAGTATTAATAGACGCAGGGATACTTGTAGTAGTCGCAGTAGTAGTTCTAGCAGTAGTTGTAACTATTGTAGTAGCAGTAGTAGTACTGGTGGTAGCCGTTGTAGTAGTAGTAGTTTCCGCAATGGTGGTAGTAGTATTAGTAGTAGTAGTAGCGGGAGCAATAGTAGTCGTAGTAGTTGTAGTAGTAGTAATGGTTGTTGTAGTAGTAGTATTAGTTCTAGTAGTAGTAGTAGTAGTAATAGTAGTAGTAGTAGAAGTAGTAGCAGCAGCTGCAGTAGTAGTGGTAGTAGTAGTAGCAGTAGTAGTAGCGGAATTAGTCGTAGAGGTTGTAGCAACAGCAGCAGCAGCTGTTGTAGTAGTAGTAGTAGTAGTAGAAGAAGTAGTAGTCATAGTAGTATTAACAGACGCAGGAGAAGTAGTAGTAGTAGCAGTAGTTGCTGCAATGCAGTAGTAGCAGTAGCAGGAGTAGTTGCAAAAGTGGTAATAACAGCAGCAGCAGTAGTAGTAGTAATAGAAGCAGTAGCAGTAGTAGTCATAGTAGTTGTAGTTGTGGTAGTAGTAGTAGTAGTAGTAATAGCGGTAGTAGTAGATGCTGCAGTAGCAACAGCAGCACTACTAGTATTAGCAGCAGTAGTAGGAATGGTAGTAGTAGCAGTAGTAATAGTAGTACTAGGAGCAGTAGTAGTAGTAATAGTAGTAGTAGTAGCAGTAGCAGTACTACTAGTAGTAATAGTTGTAATAGTAGTAGTAGTTGTTGTTGTTGTCATAGTAATAGTACTAGTAGTAGTTGTAAACTAGTAGTCGTAGTCTTAGGAGGAGGAGTAGTAGTAGTACTACCAATAATAGTAGAAATAGTTGTTGTTGTTGTCGTTGTAGTAACAGTGCATGGAGTAGTAGTAACATGAGTAGTAAAAGTAGTAGTAGTAGCAGCAGTAGTAGTATAAGTAGTAGCTGTAATAGCAGTAGCTGCAACAGTAGTAGTAGGAGAATTAATTGGAGTCGAAAAAGTAGTAAGAGCAACAACAATAGTAGTAGTAGTGCTAGTAGTAGTAGCGGGGGTAGAAATAGTAGTAGTAGTAGTGGAAGCATTAGTCGTAGTAGTGGCAGCAATAGTAGTAGTAGTAGTATCATTTGTAGCTATAGTAGTAGCAAAATTAGTAGTAGGAATTGTAGCAGCTGTAGCAGTAGAAGCAGCAGTAGTAGTGGTAGAAGTAGTAGTAGTAGTATTAATAGTTGCAGGTGTAGTAGTAGTACTACTCGTAGTACTACCGATACTAGTAGCAATACTAGTAGCAGTAGATGTAGTATAGTAGTAGTACCGAAAGTAATAGTAGCAGCAGTACCAGTGGTTTCCGTAGTAGTAGCAGTAGTTGCCGCAATGGAAGTCGCAGTCATAGTAGTTGTAGTAGTAGTTGTAGTTGTATTAGCAGTAGTAGCAGTAGTAGTGGTAATAGTAGCAGCAGTAGCAGCGGTAGTCATCGTAGTGGTTATAGCATTAGTAGTAGCAGTAGCAGTAGCAGAAGCAGTAGTTGTAGAAGTAGTAGTTGTAGTAGTAGTAGTAGTAATACTAGTAGTAGTAGTAGCAGCAACAGTAGTAGCAGTAATAGTTGCAGCAGTAGTAGTAGTAATAGTAGTAGTAGCAGTAGTAGCAGTAGTAGTAGTATTAATTGCAGTTGCTGTAGTAGTAGTAGTAGTAGTAGTTGTTGTTGTTGTAGTAGTAGTAGCATCATCAGCAGTAGAAGTGCAAAAGTAGTAGTAGTAGTCATTATTGTTGTTGTTGTAGTAGTCATAGTAGTTGTCGTACAAGGAGTATTAGTAATATTAGTAGTAAAAATAAAAGTAGATGTAGTAGTAATAGTAGTAGTAGTAGTATCAGTTGTAGCAGTGGCAACAACTGTAGTAGCCGGAGAAGTAATAGGAGTAGTAGAAGTAGTAGCGACAACAACAATAGCGTTAGTAGTGCTCGTAGTAGTAGTAGTGGTAGTAATAGTAGTAGTGCTAGTAGTAGTAGTAGTTGTGGTAGGAGTAATAATATTACTAGTAGTAGTAGCAGTGGCAACAACAATTGTAGTAGTAACAATAGTGTTAGTAGTGGTAGTGGAAGTTGTAGTAGTAGCTGTAGCGGCAGCACCAGTAGTAGCAGCAATTGTAGCATTTGTACTAGTAGTACCAGTTGAAGCATCAGCAGTCGTAGTAGTTGTAGTAGTAGCAGCAGCAGAAGTCGCGGTGCTAGTAGTAGTAGTACTAGTAGTTGTTATAGTAGAAGTTGTAGTAGTAGTCGTAACAATAGTATTAGTAGTTGGAGAAATAGTATCCGTAGTAGTAGTAGTAGTAGGCTTAGGAGTAGTAGTTGTAGTAGTAGTCGTAGTAGTAGCGGTTGAAGTTTTAGTAGTAGTAGTAGTAGTAGTAGTAGTAGTAGTATTAAAAGCAACAGTAACAGTAGCTGTATTCACAGTAATAGTGGTATTAATAGTAGTGATTGTTGAAGTCGTAGTAGTAGTTTTGGTAGTCATTGTAGAAGTAGTAGTAGTTGTTGTAGTAGTAGTAGGCGCAGCAGTAGTTCTAGTATTAGTAGGGATAGTAGAAGCATTTGTAGAATAGTAGTAGTAGAATTAGTGGTAGAAGTTGCAGTAGTGGTCGTTGTAGCAGTAGTAGTAATGGTAGAAGTAGCACTAGTAGTAGTATCAATAGTTGTAGGAGTAGTGGTAGTAGCAGCAGCAGTAGTAGTAGCAGAAGTAGTACTAGTAGTAGTAGTTGTACCACTGGTAGCCGTAATAGAAGCAACAGTTGCGAGAATGGCATTAGTAATAGCAGTTGTAGATGTAGTAGCAATTGCAATAGTTGCTATAGTAGTAGTAGTAGTAGTAATAGTAGTACCAATTGCAATAGTTGTCGTAGTAGTAGTAGTAGTAGTAGTATTAGTAACAGTAGTACCAGTAGCAGTAGTAGCATTAGTAGTAGCAGCGGAAGCAGTAGTAGCAGTAGAAGTAATAGTAGCAGTAGTGCCAGTAGTAGTAGTAGTAATAGTACTAGTCATGGAAGAAGAGGAAGAAGAAGAAGAAGAAGTAGAAGTAGTAGTAGTAGAAGTAGTAGAAGTAATTGTAGTAGTAATAGTAGTAGTAGTAGTAGTAGTTGTTGTTGTAGTAGTAATAGTGGTAATAATGGTAGTAGTAGCAGCAGTAGTAGTAGTACGAGTAGAAGTACAAGAAGAAGTAGTTGTAGGTGTAGCAGTAGAAGTAGTAGCAGTAGTACCACTAATAGTTGTTGTTGTAGTAGTAGTAGTAGTAGCAGTAGCAAAACTAGTGGTAGAATTAGTAGTAGTAGTAGTGTAGTTGTAGTAGTAATAGCAATAGTAGTAAGAGCAGTAGGGGTAGTCGAAGTAGTAGTAATAGTAGTAGTAGGAGTGGTAGTTATAATAGTAGTAGTTGTAGTAGTAATTGAAGTAGTAGTGGTCGTAGTTGTAGTACTAGTAGTTGTAGCACGAGTAGTAGTAGTAACAGTGATTGAGGCAGTACTAGTAGCAGACGTAGTAGCAGCTATTGTAGAAGTAGTCATATCAATTACAGTATTTGTTGTACTAGTAGTAGTAGTAGTAGCGATAGTAGTAGTAGCAGTAGTAGCAGTAGTAGCAGTACTAGTAGTAGCAGTAGTAGTAGCAGCAGTAGTAGTAGTGGCAGTAGTAGTAGTTGTTGTAATAGCATTATTCATAACAATAGCAGTAGTAATAGTAGTTGCAATAGTCGCAGCAGCTATAGTTCTAGTAGAAGTAGTAGTAGCGGCAACCACAGCAATAGTAGTAGTGTTGTAGTAGTAGTAGTAGCCAAGGTAGCAGTATTAGTAGCAGTAGTAGTAGAAGTTGCGGTAGCTATTGTAGCTGTATGTTGTAGTAGTAGTCAAAATAATAGTAGTAGTAGTAACTATAGCAGCAGCAGCACTAATAGAAGAAGTAGTAGTAGTAGCAGTAGTTGTTTTTGTAGTTGTTCTAGCAGCAGAATTAATAGTAGCAGTAGTTATAGTTGTTGTAGTAGCAGTAGTAGAACTAGTAGTAGTCGCAATCGTAGTAGTGGTAGCAGTAGCAGTAGTAGTAGCAATAGATGTAGTTGTTGTAGCAGTAGTAGCAGTGGTAATAGTAGTAGTAGTAGTAGTTGTAGTTGAAGTAGTTGTAGTTGTAGTACTAGTTGTAGTCGTAGTTGTCATAGTAATAGTAGTAATAGCAGTTGTAATTGTAGCAGAGTAGTAGAAGTTGTAGTAATAGTAGTGATGGAAGTAGTAGCAGTATAGTTGCAGTAGTAGAAGTAGTAGGAGATGTAGTGGAACTAGTACTAGAAGTAGCAATAGTAGCAACAACAGTAGTAGTAGTAGTAGTAGTAGTTGTTGTTGTTGTGGTAGTAGAAGTTGTAGTAGTAGTAGTAGTAGTACTATTAATAGTCGTAGCAGTAGTAGCAATAGTAGCATTAGTAGTAGCAGTAGTAGTACCAGCAGCAGCAGCAGTAGTAGTTGTAGTAGTAATAGTAGCAGTAGTAGTAGCAGCAGCAGCAGTAGTAGTAGTAGCAATAGAGGTAGCAGTTGCAACAGTAGTAGTAGCAGTAGCAGCAGTCATAGTAGTAGTAGCCGCAATAGTAGCAGAAACTGTAGGTGCAGTATTGGTAATAGTAGTAGTTGTTGTTGTAGTAGCAGTAGTAGCAGTAGCAGCAGTAGTTGCAATTGGAGTCATAGTAGTAGTAGTGGTAGCAGTTGTAGTAATAGTAGTTACAGCAGCTACAGCAACAGCAACAGCATTAATGGTTGTAGTAGTAGTAGTAGGAGCAGTCGTAGTAGTAATAGTGGTAGAAGTATTAGTCATAGTAATTGTAGTAGCAATAGTAGCAGCAGCAGTAGTAGCAGTAGTAGTAGTCATAGTAGTTGTAGCAGAAGTAGTAGTTGTAATACTAGTAGAAGTTATAGTCGACGCAGAACTCCTACTCCTACTCGAACTCCTACTGCTACTACTACTATTACTACCACTCCTACTGCTACAACCCATACCACTACTACCACTACTACTATCACTACTATTACTACTACTACTACTATCACTACCACGATTACTACTACTACTAATAACAATAATAATAATAATACTAATACTATTAGTGCTACTACTGCTACTGCTACTACTACTATACTACTACTCCTACAGCTACAGCTATTCCTACTACAACTATCACTATGTATACTACAACTACTACACCTACTACTATTACTATAACTACTACTGCTAATGCTACTACTACTACTACTACAACTACTACTGCTATTGCTAGATCTACTACTAGGACAATTGCTACTACAATTACTTCTACTACAAGTACTGCTACCACTAATAAGAACACTGCTAGTACTACCCCTAATACTACTACTGCTACTAGTACTCCTACCACACCAACTCCTACTACTTCTCCTCCTCCTCCTGCTACAACTGTTACTACTACTCTTCCTATTACTCCCACAACTACTACTACTGCTACTCCTCCTACTACCAATACAGCTACTACAACTTCTACTATTACAGCCCCAACTCCATCCACTACTACTACTATTACTACTCGTAGTTCAACTCCTCCAACAACTACAGCTACTAGTAATACTACTACTACTGCAGCTGCTGCTACAACTATTACCACTAGTACTACAGCAACTACTACTACTACTACTCATATGACTACTACTGCTCCTACTACTACTAGTACTACTACTACTAGTACTACTACTACTACTACTATGACTATGGCTCCTACTACTACTACTAATACTATTACAACAACAACAACAACTACTACTACGACTACTACTTGTAATAATAATAATAATACTATTACAACTACTGCTGCTAATGCTACTACTACCACAACTACAACAACTACTATTATTACTACTGCTGCTGTTGTTGCTATTACAACAAATACAACAACTACTACTGCTAGTACTATTTTTGCCACTACAACTACTTCTGTTTCTACAACTACCACTACTAGAACTATGGGTACTACTTTTGCTGCTACTACTCAAGCTACTACTGCAGCTACTAATACACCACCAACAACAACAACTACTACTACTATGATTGCTGTTGTTGCGGCTACTGCTTCTACTAACACTACTACTACTACAGTTGATGTTGCTCCTATTACTCCTACTACAACTACATCTGCTACAACTACTACTATTGCAACTATGACAACTCCTACTATAGCTACTACTATAGCTACTACTCCTACTACTTCTCCTACGGCAACAACTTCTGCTACTACTACTATAGCATCTACTACTCTACTACTTCTACTACAACTACTATTAATACAACTACTGCTACTTCTGCGACTACAACTTCTGCTTCTATTACTACTACTACTACTATTACTACTACTACTAATACTAATGCTACTGCTACAACTACGGCCGCTACTACTACTACACCTTCTGCTGCTACAACTACTTCAAATGCTACTACTACTGTTACGACGGCTACCACAGCTACTACTATTATTACTACTACTAGCACTATAGCTGCTACTATTGCTACTCCTACTGCTATTGCTTCTACAAATGCTACTACTACTCGAACTATTACAACAACAACTACTACAAATACTACTGCTTTTGCTATTGCAGCCACTACAGCCACTACTACTGCTACTACTATTACTACTATTGGTACTACTATTACTTTTGCTACTACTGCTACTACTACTACAGTGCTGCTACAACTACTACAACTACTACGGGAACTACTTCTACTAGTACTACTACTATTATTGCGGCTACTAATACTACTAGTACTATATGTCTGACTACAACTACTAATACTGGTACAGCTGCTTCTACTACTACTACAACTACTGCAACAACTACTGCCACTGCTACAACTATTACTAATACTTCTCGTACCACTATTGCTAAAACTACCACTAGTCCAACTACTACTACTACTACAACTACTCCAACTCCTACTACTAGTGCTATGACAATAGCTACCACTTCTACTACTACAACTACTCCAACTCCTACTACTACTACAACTACTCCAACTCCTACTACTACTACAACTACTCCAACTCCTAATACTACTACTAATACTACCACTACTACTACTACTAGCACTAATAATAATACAACTATTACTACTACTGCTGTTGCTATTGCTTCTGCAATAACTACAACCACTACTACCACTGCTCTTGCTGCTGCTACTACTGCTGTTGCTGCAGCTGCTACTGCTACTACAACAACTACTACTACTTCACTGACTGCTACTACTATTGCTATTACTGCTTCTGCCACTACTACTGCTACGGCTTCTACGATTACTACTACTTGAACAATGGGTACTACTTTTGCTACTACTACTATTGCTACGACTACAGCTACTACTACGACTACTACTACTACTACTACTTCTACTTCTGCTACTACTGCAACTGCTACTGCAACGACTACTACTACTACTAGTATTATTACTACTACATCTGCTGCTGCTGCTGCTACTCATACTAACACTTCTAGTACTCCAAATGTAACATTAACTCCTGCTGCTGCTACTGGTGCTACTACAACAACTACTACTACAACTACTATTACTACTGCAACTACTACTTCTACTACTACTACAACTGCTATGACCACTGCCACTATTGCTACAGCTGCTTTAGCACCTACTACTACGACGGCTACTTCTAATGGTACTATTACTCCTACTACTTCTACAACTTCTACTACTACTATTACTGCTAATGCTACAACCGCTACTGCTCCTGTTCTTGTTGTTGTTGGTACTAATACCACTACTACTAATGCTACTGCTACTAATGTTACTATACTGCTACTCTTTCAACTACTTCTACTACTATTGCTGCTGCTACTATTGGTAGTATTGCTGCTACTGCTAATACTATAACAACTACTACTGCCATTACTGTAAAAATTGCTACTACTACTATTGCTATTATTACTACTGCTTCTACTAATGCCTCTGCTGCTATTGCAACTACTACTACTACTACTACAACTACTTTTACAACTATTGCTACTACTACAACTACCACTACAACTGCTACTACAACTGCAACAACATTTATGACTACTACTACTACTACTACTACTATCACTTCTCCTACAATAACAACGACGACTACTTCTCATACAACTACTACCACTGCTACTCTAGCTACTGCTACAACTACGGCTACTACTACTACTACCACTACTACTGCTACTGCTACATTTGCTATTGTCACTTTTACGACTACTGCCAGTATTGCTAGTACTACTACCGCTACTACTGCCACTCCTACTTCTGCTACTGTTACTACTACTGCCACAACTACTACTGTTACTGCTTCTACCACTACTACTACAACTGCTACTACTAATACTGCTAGTACTACAACTAATACTACTTCTACTGCTACAATTGTTATTGCTACCACAACTGCTGCTACTACTGCTTCTACAACTACTGCTACTACTACTACATCTACTGTTCCTACTTCAACTACTACAATAGCTACTATGACTACTACTAGTACTACTACAACTACAACCACGACTATTACAACTACAACTACTACTACAACAGCTTCTCTTACTACTACTATTACAGCTACCCCAACTACTAATACTATTAATGCTACTCCTACTACTACAACACCGACTGCTCCTACTGCTACTCCAACTGCTACTACAACCACTACTCCCCCTAGTACTACAACCACTACTCCTCCTACTACTATTATTGTTGCTGCTACTACTACTACTACTGTTACAACTACTACTACTATTGCTACTACTACTGCTACTACTACAACTCCTACTACTACTGCTACTGCCATTACTCCTAATGCTACCACTACTATTACTACTGCTACTCTGACTACTCCAACTACTATTGTTGTCGCTACAACTGCCACTAATGCTACTGTTACTTCTGCTACTACTACTTCTACTACTACTACTACTCCTACTACTACTACTTCTTCAATTACTACTACTGCTACTTCTACTACTACTGATAATACAACCACAACTACTATTACTACTATTATTCCTACTACAATTGCTACTACTACTACTACTATTTCTTCTATTACTACTACTTATTGCGACTACTATTACTATTATTACCACTACAACTGCTACGACAATAAGAATTACTACAATTGCTGGTACTACTACTGTTGCTGCAACTAATATTACAACAACAATGACTGCTATGGCTGCTGCTACTACTATTACTACTCCAATAACCACTACTATTGCTACTACTACTGCTACTACTATAGCAACTGCTAGTGCTGCTACATCTACTACTATTGCAACAACTACTTGTTCTACTACTACTACAAGAGCTATGACTACTATTGCGACTACAGCAGCTAATGCTGCTCCTGCTGCTACAATTGCTATTGCTACAACTACTGCTACTACTACTATTATTTCCACTACTACAGCGGCAACTACTGCTGCTGCTACAAATACTACTAGTACGACTACTACTACAACTACTACTACTGCTACTACTACTATTCCAACTCCTACTCCTACCACTACAGCTACAGCTAGTCCTCCTCCTACTACTACTAGTATCACTACTACTATTACTGCACAACTACTGCTACTACTACCGCTAATACAACAACTACTACTGCTACTTCTCCTCCTCCTATCCGCTCTTACTACTACTGCTACTGCTGCTGCTACTACTTATTATACTACTACTGCTCCTATGACAACTTACACTACTTGTACGACTACTACTACTTCTAGTACTACTACTACTACTTGTACAACTGCTACTACTATGACAGTACTACTACTACCACAACAGCTACTATGACTACAATTGCTACTAGGACTACTCCTGCTCTTGCTACTGCCACTACTCCTGCTACTACTTCTACTACTATTTCTACTACTACTACTACCACAAAAGTTATTACTGCTATGACTGTAATAGCTATTACTACTATTACTAATGCTACGACTACTACGACTGGTACTACAACTTTTGCTACTACTACTATTACTACAACTACTACTACTACTACTTCTATTGCTACTACAGCTATAGCTGCTACAACTACTACTGTTATAATTGCTGCTACAGCTAGTACTGCTACTATTGTTACTACTACTACTAATGCTGCTACTACTAATACTACAACTACTGCTACATTTGCTACTGTTGCTACCACTACTACTACTTCTACTATTGCTACTCCTCCTACCACTACTTTTTATACTAATACTACTACTGTTACTACAACTGCTACTATAAGTACTACTACTACAACTACTGGTACGACTACTACTGCTACTACTACTACAACAACTACTACTACTACTTCTGCTACTATTGCTACTACTGCTTCTGCCACTTCTACTGCTACTACTGCTACTACGTTTTGCTATACTCTTGCAACTACTGATACTACTACTGCTACAACAGCTACTAGTATGGCTACTACTCCCACTACTACTATTCCTGCGACTACTCCCGTTACAACTACTACTACTCCTGCGCTATTGCTACTATTTACAATACTACTACTGCTCCAACCACTACTATTGTTGCTGCCACTACTACAACTGCTACTGCTACTACAGCTACTCCTGCTACTACTACTACTACGACAACCACTACTGCTACCACTGATACTCCTACTACCCTGCTACTATTACTACTTCGACTACTACTACTGCTGCTGCTGCTACTACTATTACTACTATTATTGCTACTATTACTTCTACTACTGCTACTACTACTATTGCTCCTGCTACTACTACTGATGCTAGTTTTGCTACAACAACTACTGCTACTACAACTTCTACTAATTTTGATACTACTACTAGTGTTGCTACTACAACTACTGCAGCTATTATCGGTACTACTACTGCTACTGTTACAACGTGCACTACTATTATTGCTATTGCTACTGCGGCTGCTGTTGCTATTGTTGCTCCTACTAGCACTACAACAATTACTACTACTACTACTACTACTACTACTACTACTACTACTACTACTACACTAATGCCACTACTACTTCAACTACTGCAAGTATTTCTCCTAATACTACTTCATCTACTTCTACGACCACCACTACTACTTCTATTGTTGTTGCTGCTTCAGCTACTGCTGCTCCTACTACTGCTACTCCTATTACTATGACTATTGCTATTCATACTACTGTTACAACTTCCACTATGGCTTAAATGACTACTACAACAATTACAACTGCTACTGCTACTACTACTACTACTCCGTCGGCTACTGCTACTACTACTACTACTACTACTATTGCTACTATTGCTACTGTTGCAGCTACACTCCTACTGCTATGACAACTGATGCTACTACTGCTCTACTACTACTCCTCCTCCTACTGTACCTTCTGCTACTACTACTACTGCTGCTGCTGGTTCAACAAATACTATAACTACTGCTCAAACTACTACTAGTACTCCTACTATTGTAACTATTGTTGCTGCTACAACTAATACTACTGCTACTCCTTCGAATACTTCTACTACTACTATTACTACTTCTTCTATTGCTACTACTGCTACTACTACTACTAATACTACTATTACTTTCACCAATGATACCCTTGTTACTAATGCTGCTATTACAACTTCTACTACTACAACAGCAACTCCTACTCCTACTACTATTGCTTCTGCTACTACAACTACAGTTCCTTCAACTACTATCACTACAACTATGATTGCTAGTACTTCTGCTACTGCTACTACGATTGCTACTTCTACTACTACTACTAATACTACTCCAACTACTATTGCTGTTGCTATAGCTAGTCCTATATCAACTGCTACTACTACTTCTGCTACTCCTACTACCACTACTCACCCTACCACTACTACTGCAGCTATTGCTACTACTACTCTTGCTCCTTCTCCTACTACTACAACTAATGCTACTTCTGCTTCTGCTGCTTCAACTACTACTACTACAACTACTACTACTCCTAGTGCTGCTATTATGACTTCTGCTACTACTACTCCTCCTACCACTACAACTACAACTACTCCTAATACTTCTACTACTACTACTACTACTACTACTACTACTACACTACTGCAACTGCTACTACTCCTCGTACTGCTACTATTACTACTATTGCAACTACAACCACTACTCCTCCTATAATTATTACTACTGTTGCTACTACTACTACTACTACTACTATTACAGCTACAGCTACTACTACTACTACTGCTATTACTCCTAATACTGCCACTACTAGTGCAGCTATTGCAACTACTATAACTACTATTGTTATCGCTACTAATGCAACTGTTACTACTGCTACTAATGTTACTACTACTTCTATTACTACTACTCCTACTACTATTACTTCTTCTTCTTCTATTACTACTATTGCTACTTCTACTACTACTAATACAACAACTATAACTACTAGTACTACTGCTATTCCTATACAACTGCTACTACTACTACTATTTCTTCTATTACTAATAATTACTACTACTACTATTACTATTATTACTACTATAATTTCTTCCACTGCTACAATTATTACAATTCTTTCTCCTACTACTACTACTACGATTCCTAATATTAGAATAACTACTACTACTACGGCTGCTGCTGCTACTATTACTACCACAACTACTACAACTACTACTACTATTGCTACAGCTACTGCTACTGCTATTGTTGCTACATCTTCTACTAGGGCTACAACTACTTGTGCTGCTACTACTACAAGAGCTATGACTACTACTTTGACTACAGTTGCTAATGCTAATGCTACAAATACTATTACTACTACTACTGTTATCGCTACTACAACAGGTACTACAAATAGTGCAACTAGGACTACCACTACAACTACCATTTCTATTATTACTACTATGCCAGCTCATACTACTACTAATACTAAAGCTACTGCTAGTCCTCCTACTACTACTATTAGTATCACTACTACTATTACTGCTACAACTTCTACTATTACTTCTACTACAACAACTACTACTACTACGGTGACTCCTCCTCCTGTCCGCTCTTACTACTACTGCTACAACTACTACTACAACTTATCATGCTACTACTGCTCCTATTGCAACTTGCACTACTTCTAATACTACTACTACTTCTAGTACTACTATTACTACTACTACTACTACTACAACCACAACTGCTACTATGGCTACTACTGCTACTGGGACTACTATTGCCCCTGCAACTGCCACTACTCTAGCTACTACTTCTACTACTATTAATACTGCTATTACTACTACTCTTACTACAATAGCTATTTCTACTACAACTGGTACAACAACTACTACTACTAATGCTATGACTGCTACGACTGCTATTACACCTACTACTACTACTACTACTACTACTACCACTGCTATTACTACTACTATTACTACTACTACTAATACTACTACTACTACCACACTACTATTACTACTACTATTACTACTACTACTACTACTACTACTTCTACTACTACTACTACTACTACTACTACTACTACTATTGCTACTACCACTACAACTGCTACAACAACTACTACAACTACTACTATTGCTACTACTGCTCCTATTGCCACATGCAATACTTGTACTACTATTACTACTAGTACGACTTGTACAAGTACAACTGCTACTATTATGACAGTACTACTAGTGCCACAACTACTACTATGGCTACTACTGCTACAGGTACTACTATTGCTCTTGCTACTGCCACTACTACTACTACTTCTACAACTATCACTACTACTACTACTACTACTACTGCTACTACAATAGCTATTACTGCTACGACTGCTCTAGCTACTACTACTGCTATTACGGCTACTACTGCTACTATTGCTATGACTGCTACGATTGCTACAATAGCTACTACTACTACTGCTTCTATTGCTACTACTGCAACAGGTGCTAAAACTACAACTGTTACTACTGCTACTATAGCTACTACTGCTGTTAATGCTACTGCTACTACTACTACTACCACTACTACTACAACCCTTCATGTTGCTGCTGGTACTGTTTTTGCTACTACTACTACTACTACTATTACTAATACTATTGCGACTACTACTACCACTGCTTCTTATACTACAACTACTACTGTTACTACAAGTGCTACTGCTACTACAACAACTACTACTACTTCTTCTGCTGCTACAACTACTGCTGCTGCTACAACTACTTTTGCTACTACTACTACTACTACTGATACTACAACTACTACAACTGCTACAACTGCTACTATTACAGCTACTAATCCCACTACGACTATTCTTGCAACTACTCCTGCTACTACTGATACTACTATGACTACTGCTAATACTCCAATGCTACTGCTACTACTTCCAGTACTACTGCTCTCACCACTACTACTACAGCTACCACTACTACTACTACTACTACTACTACTACTACTACTACTACTCCTCATCCTATTACTACTACAACCACTACTGCTATGACTGATACTCCTACTACGCTACGACTATTACTACTTCAACTAGTACTACTCCTATTGTAACTATTGCAGTTGCTTCAACTACTACTTCTGCTACTCCTTCGAATATTTTCATTACTACTATTACTACTTCTGCTACTGCTACTACTACTACTACTACTACTACTACTACTACTACTACTACTACTACTACTATTTTCACCAATGATACTCCTATTACTACTGCTACAATTACAATTTCTACTACTACTATAGCAACTGCTACTCCAGCTGCTATTACAATTGCTACTACTGCTTCTACTGCAACTACTACAAATACTGCTACTTCTGAAACTACTGTTACTACTACTATTACTACAACTACTACAATAACAACTACCACTACTACTACAACTGCTACAGCTAGTACAGCTGCCATGACTACTACTACTACAACTATTTTTACTACTGCTACTACTTCTACTACTATTGCTACTACTTCTAGTACTTCTACTACTGACCCTACTATTACTAGCAGTACTACTCGAACAACTACTAAAACTACTACTACAACTACTACGATAGTTACTACTACTACTACTGCTATTATCACTACTACTGCTGCTACGGCTACGACTACTGCCGCTGCGGCTGCTGCTACTACAACTACTACTTCTCCTAATTCTACGACTACCGCTACTACTACAACTACTGTTACTACTGCTACTGCTACAACTAATATTACTACTACAACTGCTACTACTACAACATATACTACTGCAACCAATGCTATGACTATTACTAGTATAGTTACTGCTACTAATACTACTATTATTGCCCCTTCTACTACGAATACTGGTACTACCACAACTACTACTTCTACTACTACTGCTGCTGCTGCTTCTCAACTACTATTAGTATTGCTACTATTATTTTTACTAATCATACTCCTATTGCTACTACTACTGCAATTGCAACCGCTACCCCTACTAGTATTGCTCCTGCACTTTCTACTATTGCTACTACTAATACCACTACTACTAATACGGCGGCCACTACTATTGCTATTACTACTTCTACTACTACCATAGCTACAATTACAACTACAACAACTACTTCTGCTACTACTATGGCCTGCTACAACTACTACAGCGACTACTACTACTACTTCTACAACTGCGACTGCGACTACTACTAATACTATGACTTCTACCACTACAGCTACAACTACAACTATTGTTGTTGCTGCTGCTATCACTAATACTACAACTATTACTATTACTATTACTACTAATACTACTACTACTACAACTATGACTACTATTTCTACTACAACTTCTTCTACTACTACTACTTCTACTACAACTATTGCCACTGCTACTCCTACGCCTACTACTTCTGCTACTACAACAAGTTCTGCTCTTGGTATTACTGCTACTACTGCTACTACTATAACTATTGTTGGTTCTGCAACTACTGCTACTACTACTACTCTTACAACTACTTCAACAATGACAACTCCTACTAGTACCCCTGCTATTGCTACTACGCTTGCCATGACTACTACTACTACTTCTACTACTATTGCTACCACTACTACAACTTCTACTACTACTAAAACTACTACTACAACTACTACGACTGTTACTACTACTACTACTACTACCGCTTCTCCTACTACTACAACTTCTACAACTATAACTACTCCTACAGGTACTACAATGACTGTTGTTGCTGCTATGACCACTGATACTATTGCTACTACAACTGCTACTTTTGCTACTATTGTTGCTTCTACTACTACTTTCGCTACTAGTACCACTACTACTGCTACTGCTACCATGACTACTACGACAACTGCTACTACTACTGTAGCTACTAATACTTCTATTACCACTACAACCTTAACTACTACTACGGCTACTACTTACAACAACTACTACTAGTACAATAACAACTTCAACCACTAGTGCTGCTACTACTACTATTACTATTGCTACTACAATTGCATCTATGACTACTACAACTACTACTATTACTACAGCTACTACCACTGCTACTACTATAACAACAACTATTTCTACTACTACTTCTACCACTAGTACTGCTATTTCTCCAACAACAAAAACTGCTGCTGTTATTGCTACTACTACTGCTCCTACTAATACTACTACTATTGCTACAACTACTGCTACTACCACTATTGTTGCTACTGCTTGTACTGCAAATACTACAAGTACTACTACTACTATAACTCCTGCTTCTACTACAACTACTACTAATAGTACTGCTACTACTTCTGCTACCACTACTGCTACTGCTGCTTCTACTACTACTACTACTATTTGTGCTACTATTGCTACTACTACTACTAGTAGTATTACTACTACTAATACTACTACTACTACAACTACTACTACTGCTTCTACTACTAGTATTGTTGCCATTACTACTATTGCTAGACCTACTACTACTATTACAACAACAACTACTACAACTACTACTCATATTACTATTAGAATTGCTAAAATTATTTATACTACTATTACTACTACGACTTCTACTCCTACTATTGCTATTACTACTTCTGCTCCTACTACTACTACTACTGCTACTACTACTGGTACTACTACTGTTGCTCCTTCTACTACTACTACTACAAGAACAAAGACTACTACTACTGCAACTACTACTATTGTTGCAATTACTACTACTGCTACACCTACTACTACTACTACTACTGCCATTACTTCTCATATTACTATTACAAATGCTACAACTATTTCAGCTACTATTACTACTACAACTACTACTCCTACTATTGCTATTACTACAGCTACTACTGCTACTACTGGTACTACCACTACTACTACCCACTACTACTGCTACTACTACTGCTACTCCTACTACTACTACTGCTATAACAACAAAGACTACTACTATGGCTGCTACTGCTACTTCTAGTAATACTACTACCTGCACTAATGCTGCTGCTTCGGCTGCTGCTGCGGCTACTACTAATACAATTGCTCCAGCTACTACAATTGATACTACTACTACTTCTTCTACTACTTTATCTATTCCTGCTTCTGCTACTACTGCTACTAGTACTATTGCTACAACAACTACTATTAGTGCTACTATTACTATAATTGCTACTAGTACTACTACAGCTAGTATGACTACTAGTACTACTACTACGACTACTACTACTGCTACTACTACTGCTACTACGTCTCCCCCTACTACTAGAAATGTTACTACTACTATTTCAAGTAATACTCTGCTGCTTGTACTAATCGTAGTAGTAGTACTGCTGCTACTGCTACTGCCACTATTGCTATTATTACTAAAGTTGATGCTACAATAGTTACAACTACTACAATTGCTACTACTACTGCTACTACTACTTTTGTCACTACTACTACTACTACTACTGCAGCTACTCCTCCTCCTACTACTACTACTATTTCTACAAGTACTACTGCTGCTGCTACTGCTACTACTACTACTGCAACTGCAACTACTACTACCACTTCTAAAATAACTACTACTACTGCAATTGCGACAGCTACCCCTACTACTACTGCTCTTGCTCCTTCTACTATTGCTACCACTAGTACCACTACTACTAATACGGCGGCTACTACTGTTGCTATTACTACTTTTGCTAGTACCACAACTATAATTACTACTACTTCTACTACTGCTACGGCTACTACGATTACTACTACGACTACTTCTACTACTTATACTACCACTACGACTACGACTACTACTTATATTACTTCTTCTACTACTGTTGCTACTACTACTACAACTACTACTGTTGTTGCTGCTATCACTAATACTACTTCTACTACTACTACAACTATGACTACTATTTCTACTACAACAACAACTACTACTTATACTACAACTACTTCCACAGCTACTGCTATGCCAACTACTACTACTACTACTACTACAAGTTTTCCTATTGCTACTACTACTACTACAACTACTACTATAACTACTACAACTACTACTCTAACTACAAGAACAACAACTACTACTACCACCACTGCTACTACTACTATGGTTGCCACGACTACTACTTCTACTTCTACTACTACTACTACCACTTCTACAACATCTACTACTACTAAAAGTACTACTACACCTACTTCGACTATTACTACTGCTGCTACTGCTATTATCGCTATTACTACTACTACCAGTACGGCTACTACTACTATCACCACTACTACTATTACTTCTCCTACTACTACAACTTTTGCAACTACAACTACTCCTACTGGTACTACAATGGATACTACTACTGCTACGACTATTATTACTACGACTACTGATACTACTGCTACTATTAGTGCAATTTATGCTACTATTGCTACTTCTGCTACTACTTCAACTATTATTACTACTTCTCCTACTACTTCTGCTACTACTACCACTGCTAATGCTACTGCTACTACTACTATTGCTACAACAACTACTACTACTGTAGCTACTCATACTACTGTTACTACTACAACCACAACAACTACTACTATTGCAACTACTACTACTAGTACGACAACAACTTCAACTTCTACTTCTGCTGCTGCTATTATTGCTATTGCCACACTTACTACTACTACTACTGTCGCTACCACTACTATGACTGCTGCTACGCTAATACTTTTGTTGTTGTTGTCGCTACTACTACTACTACTATAATTGCATCTACAACTACTACAACTACTACTATTACTACAACAAAAACTACTACTGCTACTACTACTACAACAACAACTACTACTACTACTTCTACCACTACTACTACTATTTCTCAAACCAAAACTACTGTTGCTATTGCTATTGCTATAACTACTGCTATTGCTACTACTACTACTACTACTAATACTACTTCTACTACTGCTACAACTACTGCTATTATTACTATTGTTGCTACTGCTTTTACTACAAATACTACAAGTACTACTAGTACTACTTTCACTATAATTACTACTGCAGCTACTGCAGCTACTACTACAACTGCTGCGGTTGCTGCTACTACTGCTACTACTACTACTATTACTACTACTGCGACTGCTACTACTACTGAATCTACTGCAACTACAACTAGCGCTACTGCTACTACTTTTGCTACCACTACTGCTGCTACTCCTACTACTACTGCTGCTACAACAACAAAGACTACTACTGTTGCTGCTGCTGCTCCAATACTACTAACACCACAAATGTTATTGCTTCTGCTGCTGCAGCAACTTTTACTCATACAACTGCTCTGACCACCACTTCTATTATTGCTACTATTACTACAACTGCCACTGCTACTAGTACTGCTAGTACTACAACTAGTACTATTGCAGCTACTACTACTATAACTACTGCTACAACTATTACTAATACTACTATTACTACTGCTGCTGCAGCTGCAGTTACTGCCACAGTTGCTATGACTACTATATTGCTACTACTTCTCAACCTACTACTACTAATTTTACTACTACTATTATGAGTAACACTACTACTTCTTGTAATACAAGTACTAGTAATACTGCTGCCGTTGCTACTGCTACTGTTAATATTACACTACAGCTGATGCTACAACAACTACAATAACTACTACTACTACTTCTACAATATGTACAACTACTACAACAGCTACTACTACTGCTACTACTACTTCTGCAACTACTACTATTATTACTAATACTGCTACTACAACTACTACAAATGATACTACTAGTACTACTATTACTACAGTGGCTACTACTACTACTTCTACTACTACTACTACTACTATTTCTACAAGTACAATTGCTGCCGTTACTGCTATTACTACTACTGCTACTTCTACAATTTCAACAACCACTACTACTACTATTACTACTACTACTACTACAACTACTACTACTATTCCTGCAGCTACTACTATAACTACTACTCTTACAACTTTTCCCACTAATACTACTATTGCTACTAGTATTACAGCTACTACTGCAACTACTGCTTCAACTAGTACTACTACAAATACTACTAATACTACTTGTGCTACCACTACTATAGCTACAACTACTACTCCTCCTGCTACTACTACTATAATGATTGCTACTGCTGCTACTATTGCAAGTACTATGCAACTACTACTGCAACTATTACCAAGACAACAACAACAACTACTACTACTACTACTCCTCCTACTAAAACTACTTCTACTGCTACTACTACTATCACTACAACTTCAACTACTTCAACTACTTCTACTGCTACTCCTACTACTACTTCGACTACTACGACAACAACTACCACTACTATTTCTACTGCTACTACTACAACAACTATTATAACAATTGCTACTACTACTACTACTACTACTACTACTTCGGCTACTGCTGCTGCTACCAGTTCTACTACTGCTACTACCACAACAACAACTACTGCTACTACTTCTACTGATACAACTCCTACTACCACTACTTCTGCAACAACAACAACAACAACTACTACTACTACTATAATGACTACCACTACAACTATAGCAACTACTACTATTACGGCTACTACTACTACTGCTGCTGCTACAACTTCTACTAGAACAACTACTACTGCTACCACTTCTACTACTACTACTACCACTACTATTACTTGTACTACTACTACTACAACAACTACTAGTACTACTACTCCACCTACTACTTCTACTACTACTACTACCACCACCAGCACTATTGCTACTACGACTACGGCTACTATTTCCACCACTACTCCTAAAATAATTTGTACCATTACATCAGCTGCAAGTGTTAGTACCACTACTACTACTAAAATTTCTACTACTACCACCACTACTACTACTCCAACTACTGCTACTGCTATAACTACTATCACTCCTACTACTACTGCTACTATGGCTGCTGCTACTTCCTCTACTACTACTAATACAGCTACTACTACTACACTGCTGCTACAATTACTACAACAAGCACTGCTACTACTACAACTTCTCCAACAATTACTAATACTACAACTACTACTACTTCTTCTTCTACTACTACTACTAGTACTACTTCTACTACGACTACTGCTATTACTACAAGTACTCCTACTGCTACTACAACTACTCTTACTAATACTACTACTACGGCTACATTATCTACTACTACTACTACTACTACTACTACTACTACTACTACTACTACTACTACTACTACAATACTACTATTACTACTACTACTACTACCACCACTAGTACTACTACTACAACTAATTCTACCACTAATATTCTTACTCCTCCTCCTATCATAACTACAACTGCCAATGCTAGTACTACTATTGCTACTACAACTACTATTATGACTACTACTACTACTAATACAGCAACTACTACTATTACTACAACAACTACAACTACTACTAGAATTACTACTTCTACTACTAGTACTACTACAACAACAACAACTACTACTACTACTTCTACTACTACTACAACTGCTACTGCTACTGCTACAACTGGTACTTCTACTACTACTACAACTATTAGTGCTACTACTACCCCTCCTGCAATAGCTACTACTACTACTGCTACTCCTGCTACTACTACTACTACTACTGGTGCTGCTACTGCTATTACTGCTATTGCTACTATCTCTACAACTACTAAAATAGCTACTACTATTACACTTCTACTGCAACTACAACTACAAGCACTGCTATAACTCCAATGACTTCTACTATTACTACTATTAATACTACCACTACTACAACTACTCCAGCTATTACTACTACTACTACAACAGCTACTACTACTACTTTTACTACTACTACTATGACTAGTACTTCTACTACCACTACTGCTACTACCACTATTACTCCTACTGCTACAACAACTACACTTACTAATACTACTACTACTGCAACTTATTCTTCTGCTACTACGGCTAATAGTACTACTACTACTGTTGCTGCTGCTACTACTACTACTACTACAACTACTGCTACCACTACTACTATGACCCCTCCTATTATGACTACAACTACCAATACTATAACTAGTAATGCTATTACTACTACTACTACTACTACTTCTACTACTACTACTACTATTGCTACTTGTACTACTACTATATCTACTATTGTAATTACTACTACTACCACTACTTCTGTTGCTACAACTACTACTGCTTCACCTACTACTACGACTGCTACTACTAATACTACTTATATTACTACTACTATTGCTACAACAATAACTACTACTACTATGCTACTACTACTACGATGACGACTACGATGATGACTACTACTACTACTACTACTACTTCTACTACAACCAATACTCCTATTACTGCTATTACTACTACTACTACTACTAATATTAATAGTAGTGGTTGTAATATGAGTAGTAGTAGTAGCAGATGGAGTTGTAGTTGTAGAAATAGTAGTGGTTGTAATATTATTATTATTAGTAGTAGTAGTAGCAGTACCAGAATGAGTTGTAGTTATAGAAGTAGTAGCTATAGTAGTAGTAACCGTAATAGTAGATGTAGTAGTTGTAGTAGTAGTACTAGTAGCAATAGCAGTAGGAGTAATAGTTGTAGTTGTAGTAGTAGTAATAGTAGTATTAGTAGCAGTAGGAGTAGTTGTTGTAGAAACAGTAGTAGCATCAGTAGTAGTAATTTTGTATTAGTAGTCGTAGTTGTAGTAGTACGAGTTGGAGTAGGAGTAATGGTTGTTGTTGTGCTAGTAGTAGTAGGAGTAGTAGTTGTAGGAGTAGTAGTAGTAACAATAGTAGGAGTAGGAGTAGGAGTAGTAGTAGTAATAGTAGTTGTAGTAGTAGTAATGATAGTAGTAGTAGTAATTGTAATAGTAGTATAGGAGTAGTAGCAGTAGCAGTAGCAATGGTCATAGAAGTAGTTGTAATTGTATTATTATTAGGAGTAGAAGTAGTAGTAGAAATAGTATGGTGGTGGTGGTAGTAACGGTAGTAGTTGTAGTCATAGTCGTAGTCGTGGTAGTAGTAGGACTAGTAGTACTAAGATTAGTACTAGTAGTAGTTATTACTGTTATTGTAGGAGTAGCATTAGGAGTAGCAATGGTAGCCACAGTAGTAACAGTAGCAAAAGTTGTCATAGCAGCTACAACAACAACAAGATTAGGAGTTATAGAAGTAGCAGTAGTAGTAGGAGGAGGAGCAGGAGTTGTAGTAGTAACAGTAGTAGGAGAGGTGGTAGTAGTAGTAGGTGTAGGAATAGTTGTAGCAGTAGCGCAAGTAAGAGTAGGAGTACCCGTAGTAATTCTGTTGCTGCTGCTACTACTATTGCTACTAGAACCACTGCTACTGCTTCTACTACTGGTACTGCTACTACTATTGCTACTATTACGGCTACTACTGCTACTTCTTCCACTACTACTATTACTATTGCTACTACTTCTCTGGCTACTGCTACTACTTCTGCTACTACTACCACCACTAGTACTCCACCTACTAGAACTGCTACTACTGCAACCACTACCACTACTGCTACTACTGCTATCACCAATATTTATACTACTACTATTTTTGGTACAACTACTACTTCTAATGCTACTCTGCTGCTGGTACTACAAATACTGCTATTAATATTATAGCTATTGCAGCTACTACTACTTCACCTACTACTAATACTTCTCCTACTATTACTACTTCTCCTCCTCCTCCTCTTCCTACTACTACTGCTACTACTACTACTACTTCTAGAAAAACTACTACTACTCCTACTCCAACTTCTACTACTACTTCCACTCCTACTACTACTTCTACTAATATTACATCTAATACTACAATTTCTACTATTACTACCTCTACTGCTACTACCACAACAACAATAACAACAACTACTACTATTATTATACTGCAACTACAGCTGCTGCTATTTTCGCCACTACAACTGCTATAACTGCTACTACTACTACTACTACTTCTTCTTCTTCTACTACTTCTACTTCTCCAGCTACCACTACTTCTACTATTTCTAGTACTAGTAGTACACGTAACATTATTAGTACTGCAGCTGTCACTACTACAACTACTCCTCCCGCTCTTGCTCCTACTCCTACACTTACTCATACTTCTGTTGTTGTAGCTACTACTACTACTACTACCACTTCTACTTCTACTACTACACCGACTCAAACTCCTACCCCTACTTCCACTCCTTCTACTACTCCTAATATTTCTACTAATACTACTATTAAAACTACTACCACTTCTACTCCTACTCCAGCTACGACAACTACAATTACTACTATTACTGTTGCTGTTGCTACTACCACTATAACTACTACTACTACCATAACTACATCTACTACTACTACTACTACTACTACTTCTACTACTACTACACAAGCTACTACTACTACACTACTACTACAACTGCTACAACTAGTACTACAACTAATACAATTTTTACTGTTAGTACAACAACTACTACAACTACTACTAATACTACTAATAGAAACACTACTGCTACTACTTCTATTTCTACTACTACTACAACTATTGCTACTACTACAACAACTACAACAACTACTACTACAACAACTACGACAACAACAACAACAACTACCACTTATATTACCACCACGACTGCAACTACTGCAACTACTACTGCTACAACTACTACTAATGCTATTATTATTACTACTATAACTACAACAACAACTACTACTACTACATCTACTATTGTTACTGCTACTACTACCACTGCAACTACTACTACTACTACAATTATTACTACTACAACTACAACTACTACTCTTACTCCTATTCCTACTACTACTACTACTTCTACTACTACTACTACTAAACTACTACTACTACTACTACTGTTGCTTCAACTATTGCTACTACTACTACTACTACTACAACTTCTACTACTACTAGTAGTACTAAACTACTACTACTAGTTCTAATACCACTTCTACTATTGCTACTACTACTACTACCACCACCACTGCAACTACTACTACTACTATTATTATTACTAGTACAACTATAACTGCTACTGCTACTCCTACTCCTAATACAACTCCTACTACTTCTGCTACTACTTCTACTATTAAACTACTACTACTACTGCTACTACTACTTCTACTATTGCTATTGCTACTACTACTACTATTACTTCTACTACTAGTAGTAGTACTAAACTACTACTACTACTACTACTACTACTACCACTACTACTACTACTTCTACTATTGCTTCTGCTGCTAGTAGTAGTAGTAGTAGTTGCAGCAATAGTAGTAACCGTAATAGCTGTGGTAGTAGCAAAGGTAGAATTTATTATCGTAGTAGTAGTAGTAGCAACAACAATAGCAGGAGTAGCAGTAGTGTAGTATTAGTAGTAGTAGTAGTAGTAGTAGCAATAGTAGTAGTAGGAGGAGGAGTCGTCATAGTAGTTGTAGTAGTATTAGCGAAAGTGGCAACAATAGTAGTAGTTGAAGTAGCAGTAGTAGTGATAGTAGCGTCAGTTGTAGTAGAAGTAGTAGAAGCAGTAGTAGTATTAGTAGTAGTAGTAGGATAAGTAGTTGGAGTAGTAGTAGTAGAAGCAGGTATAGCTACTGTACCACAAGTAGTAGTAGTAGTAGTGGTAGTCATAGTAGTAATAGAAGAAGCAGTAGCAGCTGCAAAAGTAGTTGTATCAGTAGTAGTGGCAGTGGTAGTATTAGTAACATTCGTGGTAAAAGTAGCAGTAGTAGCAACAGAAGTAGCAACAACAGCAGTAGTAGTAGTTGTACTAACAACAGCAATAGTAGCAATTGTAGCTATAGTAGGAGCAATAGTTGAAGTAGTAGTAGTAGCAGTAGTAGTAGTAGTAGTAGTAGTAGTAGTAGTAGTAGTAGTAGGAGCAAAAGTAGCAATAGTAGCAGTGGTAGTAGTAATATTAGTAGTAGTAGTAGTAGCAGTAGCAGTAGCAACAATAGTTGTAGCAGCAATAGTTGTAGTATGAGTTGTAGTAGTAGTGGCAATTGTAGAAGTTGTAGTAGCAGTTATTATTGTAGTAGTTATTATTATAGTAGTAACAGAATCACTAGTAGTAGTAGTTACAGTAGCAATAGTAGCAATAGCAGTTGGAAGAGTAGTTGTAGTAGTAATAGTGGTGGTGGTAGTAGTAGTAGAAGTAGTAGGAGCAACAGCAGTAACAGGAATAGTAGTAGTAGCAGTAGTAGTTATAGAAATAGTAGTAGTAGTAGTAGTAGCTGTATTAGTGGTAGTAGTACCCATTGTAGCAGTAGTAGCAGCTGTCAAAGTAGTAGTGGTAGTAGTAGTAGCAGCAACAGCAGTAGTAGTAGAAATAGTAGTACTAGTAGTGGTAGCAATTGCAGTAATAGCGACTGAAGTAGTAGTAGTAGCTGAATTAGTTGTAGTATTTACATCAGTAGTACTAGTAATAGTAGTAGTAGTAGAAGTAGTAGAAGTAAGAGAAGTAGTAGTAGTAGTGGTAGTTGCAATAGTAGTACTAGTAGTTGCTGTAGGGGCAGTAGTAAAAGTAGTAGTACTTGTAGTGGTCCTAGTAGTTGTAGTAGCAGGAGTAGTTGTAGTAGTAGTAGTAGCATTAGTAGTAGTAGTAGTTGTTGTTATTGTAGTAGTAGTAGTAGTAGTAGTAGTAGTAGTAGTAGTAGTAGTATCAGTATTAGTAGTAAATGTAGTCATACTAGTATTAGTACTAGAAGTAGTAGTAGTAGTGGGAGTGGGGGAGTAGTGGTAGTAGTCGTAGCTCTAGTAGTAGTTGCAATAGTAGTACTAGTAGTAGTAGTAGTAACAGTGGTGTTAGTAGTAGTGGTAGTAGTAGTAGAGAGTAGTAGGAGTTGTATTAGTAGTAGTATTAGGAGTTGTAATAGGAGAATTTGTAGTAATGGTAGCAGTTATAGTAGTAATGGTACTAGTAATAGTAGTAGTAGGAGTAGTAGTAGTTGCATAGGAGTAGTGGTAGTGGTGGTAGTAGTAGTAGTAGTATTAGTAGTGGTAATAGTAGTAGTTGTAGGAGTAGTAGTAATTCTAGTAGTAGTACTTGTAGTGGTAGTGTAGTATAGTAGCATTAGTAGTAGTAGCAGTAGTCATTGTAGTAGCTATAGCAGGAATAGTTGTTGTCGCAGTAGTAGAAGTAGAAGTAACAGTTGAGGTAGTAGTAGTAGGCATAGTAGTAGTAGTAGCAGCAGTAGTAGTGTTAGTAGTAGTAGAAGTACGAGTAGCAGCAGAAATAATTATAATAGTAGTTGTAGTAGTAGTAGTAGTAGCTGTAGTAGTAGTAGTAGTTATAGTAGTAGCAATTATAGTAGTAGTAGCAGTAGCACTAGTGCTAGTAGTAGTAGTAGAAGAAGTTGTTATTGTCATCGCAGAAGTAGTAGAAGTAATACTCATCATAATAGTAGTTGTGGACATTGTAGTAGGAGCAGCAGTAGTAGTAGTATTAGTAGTAGTTGCAGTAGCAGCAGCAGTAGTGGTAGCAGTAGCAATAGTAGTAGCAGTAGTAGGAGTAGTCTTAGTAATAGTAGCAGTATTAATAGTAGCACTGCTAGTACTAGCATGATAAGTAGTAGGAGTAGTAGTAGTAGATGTAGCAGCAGAAATAATAGCAGTAGTAGTAGTAGTTGTTGTAGTAGTAGTAGTAGTAGTAGTAGTAGTAGTAGTAGTAGTAGTAGCAGCAGCATTAGTGGTCGACGAAGTAGTAGTAGTAGTATTAGTAGCATTAGTGGTAGAAGTCGCAGTAGTATCAGAAGTAGTAATACTTGCAAGTGTAGTAGTAGTAGTTGTAGCAGTTGTAGGAGTAGTAGTAGCAGTAGTAGGAGTAGTAGTAGCAGTTGTAGTAGCAGCAGAAGTAATAATAGTAGTAGTAGTAGCAATAGTGGTAGTGGCAGTAGTAGTAATAGCAACAGCCGCATTAATAGTAGCTGAAATTGTAGCAGCAGCAATTATAGTAGTAGTTGTTGTAGTAGCACTAGTTGTAGGAGCATTAGTAGCAGTAGTAGAAGCAATAGTTGTAGCAGTAGCAGGAGTAGCAGTAGTAGCAGCAGCAGTACTAGTAGTAGTGGCAGTAGTAGCCGCATCAGTAGTAGTTGTACTAGTAGTATTCATAGTAGTAGCCTCAGTAGTATTAGTAGTAGTAGTAGCAGTGGTAAAAGTAGTAGTAGATGTAGTTGTAGTAGTAGCAGTTGTAGTAGTACTACTTGAAGTAGCAGTAGCCTCAGTAGTAGTAGTAGTAGTAGTAGTACTAGTCGTAGTATTAATAGTAGCAGTAGTAGTAGTAGTAGCCTTAGTAGTAGTAATAGTAACAGCAATAGTGGTAGTTGTACAAGCAGTAGCAATAGCAGTGAAGTTGTTGTAGTATAAGTAGCAAAAGCAGCAGTAGAAGTAGTTGTAGTAGCAGCAGCAGAAGTAATAGAAGTAGTTGCAGCAACAGCAGTAGCATCAGTAGTAGTAGTACGACTATTAGTAGTAGGAATAGTTGTTGTTGTTGTAGTAGTAGTAGTAATAGTAGTAGTAGTAGCAACAGTATTAGTTGTTGTTGTTGTTGTTGTTGTAGTTGTAGTACTAGTAGTAGTAGCGAAAGTAGCAGTAGCAGTAGTAGTAGTAGTAGTAGCAAAAGCAGCAGTAGCAGTAGGAGCAACAGTAGTAGTAGTAGTTGTAGTAATTGCGGTAGCAGTAGTAGTAGCAGCTATTGTAGCAGTAGTAGCAATTGTAGATGTAGTAGTAGTTGTAGTAGTAGCAATAGTAGTAGGAGCAGTAGCGGCAGTAGTATTAGTGGTAGTCGCTTGTATAGTAAGAGCAGTTGAAGTAGTTTCAGCAGCAGTAGTTATTGTCAGAGCAGTAAGAGCAACAGATATTGTAGCAATACAGGTAGTAGCTGCAATGGCAGTA
>RXID01021706.1:0-23284 GCA_005019695.1 Trichopus zeylanicus subsp. travancoricus
AGTAGTAGTAGTAGGTGTAGTAGTAGTACTAGTACTAGTATTTGTACTAGTGTTTGCAGTAGTAGTACTAGTAGTTGCTGTAGTGGCATAGTAGTTGTTGTAATTGTCATAGTAGGACTAAAAGCGGCTTTAGTTGTAGGAGTAGTTGTTGGAGTAGTAGTTGTTTTTGTTGTCGTTGTAGTAGTAGTAGTTGTAGTAGTAGTTGTTGTAGTTGTAGTAGTAGCGGTTGTAGTAGTTGAAGTAGTAGTAGTAGTATTAGTAGAGGTAGTAGTAGCAATAACAATAGTAGTAGTAGTAAGATTGGTAGTAGTAGCAGTAGTAGTATTCATTGTAGCAGTAGTTGCAGTAGTAGTAGTAGTAGTAGTAGGAGTAGTAGTTGTAGAACTAGTAGGAGTCATAGTAGAAGTTGTAGTAGTAGCAGTATTAGTGGTCGTAGTTGGAGAATTTGTTTTAACTGTAGTAGTAGTAATCTTAGTGGTTGTAGAAGCAGTAGTAGTAGTAGTTGCAGGAGTAGTAGTATTAGTGGTAGTAATAGTAGTATTAGTAGTTGTAGTAGTGGTAGGTAGAGTAATTGTTGTGGTTGTAGTAGTAGTAATTGCAGTACTATTAGTTGTAGTAGTATTGTGGTAGTAGTAGCATTTGTAGTGGTAGTAGTAGTCATTGTAGTAGTAGTAGCATGAGTACCAGTAGTCGCAGGAGTAGTAGTAGAAGTAGCAGAAGTAGTAGTGGTACTAGTCATAGTAGTAGTACTCATAGCAGTAGTAGCAGTAGTAGTAGCAGCAGTAGTCATAGTAATAGTAGCAGCAGCAGCAGTAGTAGTACGATGAGTAGCAACGCAGCCGCAGCAACATGAGGAATAGTAGTAGTAGTGGCAATATTAGTAGTTAGTGAAGTGGTAGTAGTAGTTGTATGAGTAGTAGCTGTAGTTGTTGCAGTAGTTGTGGTTGTATTAGCACTAATAGCAGAACTTATAGTAGTAGAAGTAGTAGTAGTTGTTGTTGGTGTTGTAGTAGTAGTGGTAGCAGTAGCAGTTGTAGTTGTAATAGTAGCAGCAGCGGCAATAGTAGTAGTAGTAGTAGTTTTTGTAATTATAGTAGTAGTTGTAGTAGTAGCAATTGTGCTTGTAGTAGTAGCAGTAGTAGAATTAGTAGTAGATGTAGTAGTAGCAGTAGTAGTAGGTGCAGCAGCAACAGTAGCAGTAGTAGCTGAAATAGTTGCAATAGTAGCAACAGCAACAGGAATGGTGGTAGGAGGAGTAGTAGTAGCATTAGTAGTAATTGTAGTAGTTGTAGGAGTAGTACTTATAGTAGTAGTAGCAGCATTAGAAGTAATTGTAGTAGTAGTAGTAGTAGTAGTAGTAGTAGTAGTAGTAGTAGTAATAGGAATAATAGTAATCGGTGGAGTAGTAGTAGCAGTAGTACCAATAGAAGTAATAATAGTAGAAGGAGTTGGAGAGAAGTAATAGTAGAAGTAGTAGTAGTAGTCGTAGTGGTAGTTGTACTAGTTGTCGTAGCAACAGGAGGAGGAGTATTAGTAGTAGTCGTAGTGGTCGTAGCAACAGGAGGAGGAGTATTAGTAGTGGTAGTAGTAATTCTAGCAGTAATACTTGTAGTAGTAGTCTAGTAGCAGCAGCAGTGGCAGTAGTAGTAGTAGTCGGAGTAGCAGCAGTAGTAGTACTAGTAGTAACAGTAGTAGTAGTTGTAGTAATAGTAGTAGTCGTATTAGTAGCAGTTGTAGTAGCAGTAGTAGTAGTCGTAGTAGTAGTAGTAGTAGTAGTATTGGAAGTAGTAGTAGTAGTAGTAGCAATAGTAGTAGTAGGTGTAGTAGTAGTATTAGTACTAGTAGTAGTGGTGGTTGTTACAGTAGTAGTACTAGTAGTTGTTGTAGTGGCAGTAGTAGTAGTAGTTGTTGTTGTAGTGGTAGTAGTAGAAGCATTAGTAACAGTAATAGTCATAGAGTTGCAATACAAGTAGCAGTTGTAATTGTAGTAGTAGTAATAGTAGCTGTAGTAGTAGTAGAATTATTAGTAGTAGTATTACTAGACGTAGTAGTACTTGTAGCAGTAGTAGGAGTAGTGGTTGTATTAGTAGCAGTAGTAGCTATAAAAGTAGCTGCTGTAGCAGTAGTCATTGTAGTAGTAGTAACAATAGTAGTAGTAGTTGTTGTTGTAATAGTTGTATTAGAAGTAGTGGTAGTAGAAGTAGTAGAGTGGTAGTAGCAGTAGTAGCGGTATTAGTAGTTGTGGTAGGAGAATTTGTAGTAATTATGGTAGTAGCAGTAGTAGTCGTAGTAGTAGGAGTAGTTGTTGTAGCAGTAGGAGTTGTGGTAGTAGTCGTAGGAGTAGTCGTGGTATTAGTAGTAGTAATAGCTATAGTAGGAGTAGTAGTAGTTGAAGTAGTAGTAGTAGTAGTGGTAGTGCTAGTAGTAGTAGTAGTAGTATTAGAAGTTGTAATAGTAGAAGTTGTAGGAGTAGTAGTTATTCTACTAGTAGTACTTGTAGTAGCAGTGTAGTAGTAGTAGCGGTAGTAGTAGTAGTACTAATCATAGTAGTAGTAGTTGCAGTAGTAGTAGTAGTTGTAGTAGTCGTAGTAGTAGTCGTAGTAGTAGTAGTCGTATTAGTAGTAGTACTAGTAGCAATAGTGGTAGCAGTAGTAGTACTAGGTGCAAAAGTAGTAATAATAGTTGTAGCGGTTGTAGTCATAATTTGAGTAGTTGTTGTTGGTGTAGGGGTAGTAGTGGTAGTAGTAGTAGAAGTAATGGGAGTTGGAGTAGGAGTAGTAGTAGCAATTCTAGTAGTAGTGGTACGGGTAGAAGTAGTAGTAGTAGAAGTTGGAGCAGGAATAGTTGCAGTAGTAGTGTTAGTAGGAGAAGGAGCAGGAATAGTTGTAGTAGTATTGTTAGTCGTAGTAGTACTAGGAGTAGCAGTAGTAGAAGTAGTAGTATTTGTAGTTGTACTAGTACTAGAAGTAATAGTACCACAGCAGTGGCAGTAGTTTTTGTATTAATAGTAGTAGTAGTGGTTGTAATAGGAGTAGCAATAGCAGTAGAAGTAGTAGTAGCAAAAGGCGTAATAGTAGTAGTAGTAGTAGCAGTAGTGGAAGGCGGTACAGTAGTGGCAGTTGTAGCAGTAGTAGTAGTAACAGTACTAGGAGGTGTAGTAGTTGTAGTAGTAGTTGTTGTTGTAGCAGTTGCGGTAGCTGTAGCAGTAGGAGTGATAAATGTAGTTGTAGTAGTAGTAGTAGTTGTTGTTATTGTATTGTAGTATTAGTAATAGTAGCAGTTGTTCTTATTGAATAACAGTAGTAGTACAAGTTGAAGTAGTAGAAGTATTAGCAGTAGCACTAATATTAGTACTAGTAGTTGTAGTAGTAGTAGTGTGAGTTGGTGCAAGAGTAGTAGTAGTAGTAGTAGTTCTTGTTGTACAAGTAGTAGTAGCAGCAGTAGTAGGAGTAGGAGTAGGAATAGTAGTAGTCATGGTAGTAGTAGTAGTAATGGTGGTCATTGTAGTAGTAATAGAAACAGCAGCCGTTGTCCTAGAAGTAGTTGTAATTGTAGTTGTAGTTGTAGTAAGTAGTAGGAGCGTCAGTAGAAGTAGCAGTAATAGTAGTAGTAGGAGTAGTAGAAGAAGTTGTTGTAGCAGCAACGACAACAACGGGATTAGGAGTGCCTGCAGTAGGTGCAAGAGTACCAGTAGCAGTAGCAAAAGCAAGAATAGGTGTAGAAGTAGTAATAATAGTAGCAACAGTTCTGTAAGTGATAGTAGTAGTAGTAGGAGTATGAGTAGTGGCAGTAGTAGTGGTAGGAGGAGTAGTAGTAGTAGTAGCAGCAGTAGGAGTAGGATTAATAGTAGTAATATTTCTGTCACTACTACTACTACTACTACTACTACTACTACTACTACTAAAGCTACTTCGACTTCTATTACAACTACAACTACTACTACTACTGCTACTACAACAACTACTACAACTACTCAGTCTGCTACTACTACTGCTGCTGCTGCTACTTCTACTACTACTCTTGCTACTGCTACTACTCCTACCGCTATTTCTACTATGACTACTACCACTGTGGCTGCTGCTGTAGCCACTGCTACTACAAGTACACGACAACTATGACTAGTACTACAAGTACAACTACTACTCTAACAACTACTACAATTACTACTACTACTACTACTACTACTACTACTACTACTAGTACAACTACTATTGCTACTACTACTACTCCTACTACTCCTACTACTACTACTGCTGCGACTACTACAACATTTACAACTATTACTGCTACTACTACTCCTCTTTCTACTACTGTAACTCCTCCTACTACAAATACTACTACTACTACAACAACAACTACATCTCCAACTACTACTTCTAGTACAACAACAACAATTACTACTACTACTACTACTGATGCTGTTACTGCTCCTACAATGACTACTACTACTACTACTACTGCTACTACTACTACTTCAACTCCTACTCCTTCTGCTACTCCTAATACTATTTTTACTGCTACAACTACTAACACAACAACTACTACTGCTACTACTACTTATAGCACTACTATTACTACTATTCTTGAAACAATTGTTGCTGTTGCCACGACAACTGCTACTATTGCTACTGGTACAACTACTACTACTCTTACTACTGCTACTAATGCTACTATTACAGCTCCTACTTTGACTACTACAACTACTTCCACTTATACTATGACTACTGCTACTACTTTTGTTGCTTCTCATGCTACTAGTCCTACTACTATTAATAATGCTCCTATTACTACAACTACTACTACTGCTCGTAATACTACTTATACGACTACACCTTGTCCTCCTCCTACTACCTCTACTACTACTACTACTACTACTACTATTGCCGCCACTACTACTACTGCAGCTATTGCTAATAGTACAACTATCACTACTACTACTAGTACTACAACAACTAGTACTATGACTACTGCTGCTACTATTGATACTACTACTACTACTGCTAGTACTACAACTTGTACTACCACTACTGCTACTAATGCTAGTACAACTCCGAGTACTACTAATACTTCTAATCACCAACAACGACAATAACAACTTCTACTACTTGTACTTGTACTACTTCTACTTTTGCTACAGCTGCTGCTACTTTTACTACAACAACAACTACTAATACACCTACAACTACTATTACTGCTACTACTACAACTACTTCTACTGCTACTACTATAACTACTTCTACTGCTACTACTGCTATTACTACTACTACAACTACAACTACTACTTCTATTACTGCTACCACTAGTAGTACTACTACTAATACTACTACTGCTACTACTACTTCTACTGTTGCAGCTACTACTACCACTACTGCTACATCTACTACTACTGCTTCAGCTACTTATAGTACTATTGCTACTACAGCTACTACTACTACTGCTACCGTGACTGCTACTACTATTACTACTACTACTCCTATTACTATTTCTACCACTATTACAACTACTACTGCTATTACCACTACTACTACACTTTGACAATAACAACTACTATTACTGCTAATTCCGCTACTTCTGTCACTACTACTATTACAACTACTACAACTACTATTAACCCCTGTATTGCAACTACTATTACTACTACTATTACTACTACTTCTACATCTGCTACTACTGCTACTACTACAACTACTACTGCAACTACTGCTGCTGCTGCTACAACTAATATTACTACTACTACGGCTACTGCTACTTCTCCTACTACTACTACAACTTCTACTACACGTGTTGCTACTACTACTAATACTACTACTACTATTACTATTGCTACTCCTACTGCAACTACTACTATTACTACTACTATGATTGCTACTATTTCTACAACTGTTACTACTGCTACTACCACTACTACCACTACTATTGCTACTGCTACTGGTGCTCCTGCTACTACTACTACTACCACTACTACTACTACTACTACTACTACTACTACAACTACAACTAATACTGCCACTACTCCAACTACTACTACTAAACCTAATCCAACTACTCGTAATACTACTACTACTAGAACTACTACTTATACTACCGCTTCTACTACTACTAATACTATTCCTGTTACTATTTCTAATACTAGTACTCCTACTCCTAGTCCTGTTAATGCTATGGCTACTCTTACACCCACTACTGCTGCAACTGCTCCTACTCCAACTATTGCAACTACAACTACTACTCCATCTGCTACTCCAACTACCACCACTCCTACTCCTATTATTCCTACTACTAATACTACTAATACTATGCCTACAACTACTACTACTACTACTACTACTAGAACTAATACTACTACTACTACTACCACTACTACTACTATCTACTATTATTAATACAACTTCTACTACTGCTACTACTGCTACTACTACTCTTAGGACTACTACTACTACAACAACTGCAACTACTACTTCTACTACTATTACTATGACTACTACTGCTTCTAATACTAGTACTAATACTGTTGCTATTACTATTACTACTACTTCTACAATTACTACTTCTACTATTACTACTACTACTACTGCTACTGCTACTACTACTACTACAACTACTACTTGTACAATTACTACTACTATGACTATTACTACTACTACCAATACCACTATTGCTATACTTCAACTGCCGCTACAGCTACAACTACTACTATGAATAATACTCCTACTATTATTACTACTACTACTTCTACTACTACTAATATTACTACGACTACTACTACGACTACTACTACTACTACTACTATAACAACAACTACTACTATGACTACTACTATAGTACTACGATAACAACTGCTCCTACTGTTACTATTAGTACTTCTACTACTACCACAAAAACTGCAACAATTACTACTACTCCTATACAACTACTATGACTTCTACTACTGCTAGTGGTACTCCGATTACTACTACTACTACTACTATTACTCCTCCGACTACTACTGCTACTCGTACTACTACTCCTACTATTCCTTCTCCTACACGTATTACTACTACTACTCCCACTACTACAAGTACTTCTACAACTACCACTACGACTACTACAACTACAACTACTATGACTACTATCGCTACTACAACTACTTTTATGACTACCACCTCTGCCACTAGTAGTACTAATGCCACTACTACTACTGCTATTGCTACTACTACTATCGTGGATATTAGTAGTACTACTAATACAATAACTACTAATATAATTGCTGATACTACTGCTGCTACTACTACTACTACTACTACTACTATGACTACAACATCTGTTGTTGCCACTGCTACTGTGATAATTAATTTTGCTACTACTACTACTCCTCCTCCTATTGCTATGATAATTACTGCTGCTACAACTATTGCTTCCACTCCTAGTACTACTGCACTACTACTACTACCAATACTACACAACTAGTTCTACTACTCCAACTACTTCTCCTCCACCTACTACTACTACAACTACTTCTACTGCGACTATTTCTGTGACCACTTCTACTACTACAACTAACGCTACCGCTACTACCGTTACAACTGCTGGTACTACTACTGTTACTACTGCTACTGCTATTACAACATCAACTGCTACTGCTACTACTACTAATTATACTCCTACTATAGCAACTCATCTTGCTACTACAACTACAACTAGCGCCACCGCTACTACTACTGCAACTACTACTGCTGTTACTACTACTACTTATACTACTCCTGCTGCTACTACAACGATAACAACAACAACTACTGCTACTACTACCACCACCACCACTACTGCTCCTACTACAACTACATCTACTGCCACTAGTACTACTACTCTTACTATTGCTACTACTTTTGTCACTATAACTACTGCTACTCCAACTAAAACTACAGCTGCAACTATTGTATTACTAATAACACTCTTACTATTACTATCATTGCTACTACTACTGCTACTAGTTTTGCAACTACATCTCCGATTGCTACTACTACAACCTCTACTACTACTGCTACTATAATGACTACAACAACAACAATAACTACTACTGCTACTCTTGCAACTACTACTACTATGGTTACTACAACTACTGCCTCTACTTCTACTATTACAACAACTACTACTGCTACTATTGCTACAGCTACTACCTCTAGTACTACTATAACTACTACTACACTACTACTATAACTACTACTACTAGCACTACTACTACTCCAACAACTACTATTATTGCTACTAATACTAGTCTTATTACTACTACTACTACTACTACTACGACTACCACTACTACTACTCCTCCTCCTCCTCCTATTGCTACTAGTACTACTCCTATAACAACAACTACTACTACAACTACTTTTGCAGCTAGTACTGCTTTTGCTACTGCCACTAATATTGCTATTGCTACTACTCTTACTACTGCTACTACTGCTACTCCTACTGCTACTACTGCTACTCCCATTGCTACTACTACTACTATTGCTACTACGAGTCCTGCTACTGTTACTGCAACTCCTACTACAACTACCACTGCTACTACTGCTACTATTACTAGTAATACTTCTACTACGACTACTTCTACTATGACTACTACTACTACTACTTCAACTACTACTACAAATATTTCTGCTACAACAACTACATCCACTACAGCTGCTCCTACTACTACAACTGCTACTTCTACTACTACTACAACTACTATTGCTACTATTACTGCTCCTACTACTACTACTAATGCTACTGAGATAGCTACTACTACAACAACTATTACTGTTGTTGCTTCTCTTGTTGCAGCTGCTACTAACACTACTATTACCTTCAACTACTCCAACTAATGCTACGACTACAATGATAACTACTGCTACAACTACTGTGACTAATACAACAACAACAACAACAACAACTACTACTACTAATTCTACAACTACTACTACTATTCCTAATACTGCTACTACTACTAGTACAACAACAACTACTATTGCTACTGCTATTACCCTTACAACTATGACTGCTACTACTACTTCAACTGCTGCTACTACTACTACTACTACTTCTACTGCTTCTACTACTCCTCCTCCTCCTCTTACTACTACTACTACTAATACTACTACTGTTACTATTACTTCTGTGACTACTACAACTACTACTATGACTACTACTTTCGCTACTACTATTCCAAATACTACTACTTCTTCTATTGCAACTACTACTTCTATAGTTACAACTACTACTCCTACTACTACTATTACAACTGCTACCTCTACTACTACTACTACTACTAGTTGTGGTAGTAGTAGTAGTAGTAGTAGTTCTCTTGGCTGTAGTAGTTGTAATAGCAGAAGTAGTAGTTGTAGTAGTAGTAGTTGTTGTTATTGTTGTTGTAGTAGCAGAAGTAGTACCATAAGTAGTCGCAAATGTGGTGTTAGTAGTGGAAGCAGTTACGGTTGTAGTAGTAGTAGTAGTTCAAGTAGCAATAGTAGTTGTAGCAATAGTAGTAGTAGCAGTAGTAGTAGTGGTAATAGTAGTAGTAATAATAATAGTAGTAGTAGTCATAAAAGTGTTAGTAGTAGTAGTAGTAGTGGTAGTAACATATGTAGCCGAAGACACTATTGAAAAACTAGAAGTAGTAGTTCCAAAAGTAGAAGCAGAAGTGCCAATAGTAGTAGTAGAAATTATAGCAGTAGCAGTAGTAGCAGTAGTAGTTATAGTAATAGTTATACTAGCAACAACAATAGCTGTAATAGCCATGATAGTAGTAATAGTTATAGTAGTAGTACCAGGATTAGTAGTAGCGACAGTAGTGGTAGTAGCAGCAGCAATAGTTGCAATAGTAATAGTAGTTGTAGTAGTAGTAGTTGGAACAACAATACTAGAGTATTCAATATAGCCGCAGTACTAGTAGATGCAGTAGCAGTTGTGGAAGTGGTAGCGGTAGTACCAGCAAAAGTAGTAGTTATTGAAGTAGTAGCAATAGTAGTAGTTGTTGTAATAACAATAGTAGTATTACTAGTAGTAGTTGCAGCATTAGTGGTTACATTAGTAGTAGCAATAGTAGTAGTAGAAGTAGTAGTTGTAGTAGTAATAGCAGCAACAATATTAGTAGTAGTGGTAGTAGTAGCCACAATAGTAGTAGTAGTAGTAGCATTAGTAGTAGTAGGTGAAGTAGTAGTTTTAGTAGTAGTAGCAGCAGCAGAATTAGTAGTAGTGGTAGTAGCAGCTGTAGTAGTAGTAGTAGTAGTAGTAGTAGTAGTAGTAGTAGTAGTAGTAGCCATAGTAGTGATAGTAGTAGCAGTAGTAGTAGTATTAGCCGGAATTGTAGTAGTAATAGTAGTAGTTGTTGTTGTTCTATTAGTGGTAGTAGTAGTAGCAGTTGTGGAAGTAGTACTAGTTGTTGTAGTATTAGTAGTAGCAGTAGAAGTTGTAGCAGTAGTACTAGTAGTTGCAATAGCAATTATAGTTCTAGTAGTAGTAGTACCAGCAGAAGTAGAAGTTGTTGTAGCCGTAGGAGGAGGAGGAGTAGTAGTAGTAACAATAGCAACAATAATAGTAGTGGTGTTAGTAGGAGTAGTAGTAGCAACAATAGCAGTAGAAGTAGTTGTCGTAGAAGTAGTAGCAAAAGTAGGTGTAGTAGTTATAGTGGTAGTAGTAGCAGCAGCAGTATTAGTAGTTGTAATAGTAGTAATAGTAGTATTAGTAGTGGTGGTAGTAGTCATTGTTGTATGAGTTGAAGTTGGAGTATAAGTAGCACTAGTAGTAGTAGTATTATATGTAGCAGTAGTTGGAGTAGTTGTAGTGGCACTCATAGGAGTAGGAGTGGGAGTAGGAGTAGTGGTAGTCATAGTAGTAGTAGTAGTTATTATGATTATAGTAGTAGCAATAGAAGGAGTAGTTGTAGCAGCAGTAGTAGTAATAGTACTAGTTGTAGTAGTAGTAGCAGTAGTGGCCGTAGCAACAACTGTAGTAGCAGTAATCATTGTCGTAGCAGTAGTAGTAGTTGTAGTACTAGTCAGAATAGAAGCAGTAGTAAGTGTAGGGGTAGGAATAGACTAGTCGTACTAGTAGTAGTGGTGGTGGTAGTAGTAGTAGTAGTAGCAGTAATAGTAGTAGCATCAGCTGTTGTTGTAGAATTAGTAGCAATGGTAGTAGTAGTAGTAGTAGTACTAGTTGTAATAGTTATTGTAATTCTTGTCATATTAGTAGTAGCAGTAGCAATTGTTGTTGTTGTAGTAGTAGTAGTAGTAGTAGTTGTAATAGTAGTTGTTATTGTTATTGTTGTTGTTATTATTGTTGTTGTAATAGCAGTCATAGTAGGAGTAGTATTAGTATTAGTATTAGTTGTTGTAGCAGTCGGTACAGCATCAGTAGTAGTACTAGTAGAAATAGGAGTAGTAGTAGTAGTACTAGTAGTAGTTGTAGTAATAGTAGTAGTGTAGTGGTAGGAGTAGTTGTAGTTGTTGTTGTTGTTGTTGTTGTAGTTATAGTAGTAGTAGTTGTTGCGGTGGTGGAGGTGGTAGTAGTAAAAGTAGTAGCAGTAGTAGAAGTAGTAGTAGTAGCAGTAGTAGTAGTAGCTATAGTAGGGGAATTAGGAGTAGTAGAAGTAGTAGTAGTAGTAGTTGTTGTTGTTGTAGTAGTAGCAGTCATGGTAGTTGTTGTTGAAGTAATAGTTGGAGTATTAGGAGTAGTATTAGTAGTAGTAGTAGAACCAGTAGTAGCAGTCATAGTTGTAGTAGGAGCAGCAGCAGCAGTAGTAGTATCAATAGTAGTAGCTATAACTAGGGTAGTAGTAGTAGTAGTAGTAATAGTAGTTGTATAAGTAGTAGTAGTCATAGTACTAGTAGTAGTCAGAGCAGAATTAGTAGTAGTAGTAGTAGTGGCAGTAGTAGTAGAAGTAGTAGTAGTAGTTGAGTGCTAGTTGTAGTAGTCGTGTTTGTATTAGGAGTAGCAGTAGAAGTACTAGTAGTAGTCACAATCAAGGTAAGAGGAGTAGTAGTAGTTGTAATAGTGGAAGTTATAGTTGGAGTGTTAGGTCTAGTAGTAGTAGTTGTAGCAGAAGTGGTTCTAGTAATTGCCGAGGCAATAGTAGCAGTGGTACCAATAGTAGTAGTCACAGTCATAGTAATGATATTAGTAGTAGTAGTAGTGGAAGTTGTAGTTTGAGTATTAGGAGGAGGAGGAGTAGTAGTATTAGCAATTGTAGCAGTAGTGGTAGTAGTAGTTGCTGTAGTAGTAATAGTAGTAGCAATATTAGTAGTTATAGTTGTTGTAGTAGTAGTCGGAGATGTAGGAGTCTTAGTAGTAGTAGCAGCAGCATCAACAACAATTGTAATAGTATTAGCAATAATAGTAGCAGTCGCAGTAGTAGTGGTAGTGGTAATACTTGTAGTGGTAGGAGTCGTAGTAGTAATAGTACTCGTAGTAGTAGTTATTGTAGTGCTAGTAGTAGTAATAGCAGTAGCAGTAGTAGTAGTTTGTGTAGTAAGTGCAATAGTAGTACTCATAGCAGCTGGAACAGTAGTAGCGGCAGCAGCAACAGTAGAGATGGCAAAGGCAACTGTAGCTACAGTAGTAGCGGTAGTAGTAGTTGTACTAGAAATAGTAGTAGTTGCAACAGTAGTAGAAGCAATATTAGTTGTAGTACTTGAAGCATTAGTAGTATTAGTAGTAGTAGTAGTAGTAGAAATAGTAATAGTAGTTATTGTAGCAGTAGTAGTAGAAGAAGTATTAGTAGTAGTAGTAGCTTCTATATAGAAGTTGTATTAGCAATTGTAGTAGTGGAAGTAGCAATAGCAGTTGTAGTAGTATTAGTGGTAGTAGCAGCAACAATAGCTGGAGTAGTTTTAGTGCTAGTAGCAGTAGTAGCAGCAGCAGTAGTGGTAGTAGGAGCAGTAGTAGTTCTCGTGGTAGTAGCAATTGCAACACTAGTAGTAGTAGTAGTAGTATTAGAAGTACAGGTAGTATCGATAGTAGCAGCAGTAGTAGTAACAGTAGTGGCTGTAGCAGTAGCAGCGGTAGTTGTAGTAGTGGTAGTAGTAGTCGCAGTAGTAGTAATTAGCAGCGGTAGTCATAGCAGTGGTAGTTGTTGTAGTAGTACTAGCAGAAGTAGTAGCAGTAGTTCTAGCAATAGTAGTAGTAGTAGAAGCAGTAGTAGAAGTAGTAGCAACAGTTGTAGTCACTGCAGTAATAGTAGTAGTAGTAGTAATAGTGTTATTAGTTGTAGTAGTTGTACTTGTAGCAGCATAATTAGTAGTAGACATTGTTGTAGAACTAGAAGTAGTAGATGCAGAGGTAGTAGCAGAAGTGGCAGTAGTAGTAGTAGAAATTATAGTAGCAGCAATAGTAGTAGTAGCAGCTGTAAGAGAATTAGTAGTAGGTGTAGTCGTAGTAGTAGTAGTGGTGGTAGCAGTTGTAAGAGAAGCAGTAGTAGGTTTAGGGGTAGCAAGAGTAGTAGTCGTAGTAGTAGCAGCAGCAATAGTAGTAGTAGCTGTAGTAATAGTGGTTGTAGTAGTAGTGGTAGTAGTATTAGTTGTAATGGTAGTAGTAGTAGTAACAGTACTAGATATTGTTTTTGTAGTAGTAGTACTAATGGTGGAGGTTGTAGTAGTAGTAGGATTGGTAGTAGTACTAGTAGTAGTAGCAATAGTAGTAGTTGTTGTTGTTGTTGTCGTATTTGTAGTAGCAGTAGCAGTAATTGTTATAGTGGTAGTAGCAGCAGTAGTAGTTGTTGTTGTACTAGTAGTCCTAGTAGTAGTAGTAGAAGTAGTAGTGGTAGTAGTAGTAGTAGTTGTTGTTGTAATAGGAGACGTAGTAGGAGTAGTATTAACGTTTGTATTAGTAGTTGTAGCAGTCACAACAGCAGCAGCAACAACTATAGTAGTAGTAATAGGAGTAGTTGTTGTTGTTGTAGTAGTAGTAGTAGTAATAGTAGTAGTTGTTGTTGTAGTTGTTGTAGTAGTAGTAGTGGTGGTGGTGGTAGTAGTAAAAGTAGTAGCAATCGTTGTAGCAGTAATTGTAGTAGTAGCAATAGGAGTAGTAGTATGAGTAGTAGTTGTGGTAGTAGTACTAGGAGTAGTAGTAGTTATTGCAGGAGAATTAGTAGTAGAAGTAGTAGTAGTTGTAGTAGCAGCAGAAGCAATAGTAGTAGTAGTAATAGTTGTTGTTGTTGTTGTTGTTGTTGTTGTAGTAGTAGTAGTTGTTGTTGTAGCAGTCGTAGTAGTTATTTTTGTAGTTGTAGTTGGAGTATTCACAGTAGTAGTAGTAGTATTACAATTAATAGAAGAGGCAGTAGCAGCAGCAGTGGTTGTAGTAGTTGGAGAAGTAGTAACAGTAATAGTAGCAATAACTATGGTGGTACTAATAGTAGAGGTAGTAGAAGTTGTAGCAGAAGTAGCAGAAGTAACATAAGTAGTAGTAGTAGTAGGACGAGTAGTAGTAGTAGTGGCAGTAGCTGTAGTAGTTGTACTAGTAGTAGTTGTTGTGGTAGATGTAGCAGTAGTTGTAGAAGTAGTAGTAGTGGTAGTAGAAGCTGTACTAGTTGTAGTTGCAGTAGTGACCGCAATTGTGGTAGTAGTAGCAGTGGTAGCGGCAACTGCGACAGCTGTAATAGTATAGTAGTAGTTATGGTTGTAGTAACAGCAGTGGCAGTAGTGGTAGCAGTAGCCGTAGTTGTATTTGTAGTAGAAGTAGTAGCAGGAGTAATAGTAGTAGTAATAGTAATTATAGCAGGCGTAGTAACAGTAGTAGTAACAGTAGTAGTAATAGTAGTAGTAATAGTAGTAACAGTAGTAATAGTAGCAATAGAAGTAGTAGTAGTAACTAGTAGTAGTAATAATAGCAGCAGCAGTACTAGTAGTAGGAGTAGTAATTCTAGAAGTAGCAGTTATAGTAATAGTAGTTGTAGTTATTGTGTAATAGTAGTAGTAGCAGCAGTAGTAATAGTAGCTGAACTAGCTGAAGTAGTAGGAGCAGTAGTGGTAGTAGCAGAAGTAGTAGTAGCAGCAGCTATAGTAGCAATAGTGATAGTCGTTGTAGTAGTAGCAATAGTAGTAGCTATAGTTGTAGCAATATAATTAGTAGTAGTAGTCGCTATAGCAACAGTTATAGTAAGAGTTGTAGTAGTAGTTGCAGTAGCAATAGTAGTTATAGTAGTAGTTGTACCCGTAGCATTGTCGTAGTAGCAGTAGCTGCTATAGTAGTAGAAGTAGTTGTTGTTGTAGTAGTAGTTGCTGAAGTAGTAGTTGTTGTGGTAGTAACAGCAGTAGTAGTAATTGTACTAGTCACAGTGGTAGTAGTAATAATAGTGGTAGGAGTAGCAGCAATCATAGTAGTTGCAGTCATTGTAGTAGCAGTAGTAGTTAAATAATAGTAGTAGATGTAGTAGTATAGCCATAGGAGGAGTAGTAGTAGTAGTAGCAGGAGTAGCGGAAGTAGAAGTAGTAGTAGTAGGTGTAGCAGTATTAGTAGTAGCCGAAGCAGTTGTGGCAGAAGTAGTAGTTTTAGTAGTAGTAGAAGTAGTAGGAGCCGTAGTAGTAGTAGTATGAGCATTAGTAGTAGAAGTAGTAGTAGTTGCTGTTGTAGTAGCAGGAGTAGTAGTAGAAGCAGCAACAACAGCAGCAATAGTAGAAGTAGTAGTAATATTACAAGCAGTGGCGGGAGTATTAGTTGTAATTGTAGTAGTTGTTGTGGTAGTAGGATTACGTGAAATTGTAGTGGGAATAGTAGTTATAGTAGTAGGAGTAGGAGTAGTAGAATTATTAGTAGTAGTAGTAACAGTAGTAGTAGGAGTAGGAGTAGTAGTAGTACTAGTACTAGTAGCACTTGTTGTTGATGTTGAAGTAGTAATAGTAGTAGTTGTCATAGTGTTAGTAGCATTAGTACAAGTAGTTGCTGAAGTAGTAATAGTAGTAGTTCTAGTAGTAGTAGTAGTAGTAGAAGTAGAAGTATCTGTAGTAGCAGCTGTAGCAGTTGTAGTAGGAGTGGTAGTAACAATAATAGTAGTAGCAGAAGCAGTAGTAGTAGTAATAAAAGTTGAGGTAGTAGAAGTGGTTGTTGCAGTAGTAGCTGCAGCAGCCGTCATAGCTACTAGAGCACTAGGAGTAGATGTAGTAGGAGTAGCAGCAATAGTAGTGGCATTCGTAGCAGTAGTAGCATTCGTAGTAGAGCCAGTACTATTGCTTCTGGTACTACTACTACTACTCTTATTACTACAAGTACTATTGCTACTATTGCTACTACTACTTCCACTCTTACTATGGCTACTGCTACTACTTTTGTTGCTTATAAAACTCCAAGTACTTCTACTACTACTGCTGCTGCTCCTAATACTACGTCTACAACTGCACCTACTCCTCCTCCTACTTCTTCCACTACTATGACGACTACTACTGCTACTACTACTGCTACTTCTACTCTACCATTACTACTACTAGTATTGCTAATAGTACTACTACTACAACTACTACTACTACAACTGCTACTTCTACTATTGCTACTATTACTACTACTACTACTACTTTGTCTATTGCAACTACTGTTGCTAATGCTAGTGCAACTACTGGTGCTACTAATACTTCTACAACAATAACGACGACAACAAAAACTTTTACTACTTGTACTTCCGCTACTACTGCTGCTACTTCTACTACTACTACTACTACTACTCCTATACTACTGCTTCTTATACTACTACTACTTCAATTGTTACTACTACTAGCACTACTACTACTACTGCAACTACTATTACTGCTGCAACTACTACTATTTCTACTACTACTACTACTACTACTACTACAACTACAACTACAACTACTACTACAGTTGCTACTACTGGTAGCACTACTACTTGTACAACAACTTCTACTGCTACAGCTACTACAACTTCTGTTGCTACTACTACTACTACTAATACAACAACTACAACTGCTAGTACTACTTCCACTAGTACAGCTTCGGCTACTTATACTACAATAACTACTACTATTACTACTATTGCTGCAACTGCGACTGCTACTGCTATTACTAGTACTACTACTCCTATTACTTTTTCTACTACTAGTACTTGTGCTACCACAGTTACAACTACTCCTAATACGGCTACTACTTCTACTCCTATTGCTACTACTACCAGTAGTACAACTAGTACAACAACAACGACAACTACTACTACTATTACTACTTCTATTGCCACTGCTACTACTACTACTAGTATTATTCCTAATACTTCTACTACTACTATTGCTATTACGACTAATACCAATACTACTGCTACTGCTATTATTGTTCCTACTACTACTACTGGTGCAACTGCTACTGCTATTGCTGCTACAACTACTACTTATACTACTCTTGTTGCTCCTACAACTACAACTACGGCTACTACTACTGCCACTACTATTATTACTACTACTTCTATAACAGCTACTATAGCTTCTACTACTACGGCCATTACTACTGCTACTGCTACTACTGCTGCTACTACGATTACCACTAATACTACTTCTACTACTTCTATTGCTACACCTACTACTACTCCCACTACTACTACTATGGTTAAACCTACTCCTACTACTACTATTACTACCACAACAACAATAACTACTACTGCTACTTCTGATACAACTACTAGTACTACCAGCACTACTGCTACTATTGCTGCTACTACTACAATAACAACAACTACTACTACTACTACAACAACAACTACTACTACTACTACTACAACGATAACTACCACTGCTACTACAGCTACCACTGCTACTACGCTACTACTACTACTATGACTACTGCTACCACTACGCTACCACTGCTACTACTACTACGCTACCACTGCTACTACTACTGCTACTATTACTAGTACAACAGCTACCACTGCTACTACGACTACTACTACTACTACTACTACTACTGTCACTAATACTACTACAACAACTACGACTATTACTACTACTAACACTACTACTACTACCACCACCACCACTATTGTTGCTAGTATAAATACTCCTACCAGGACTACTACTACTACTACAACCACTACTGCTGCAACTTCTACTGCTACTACAAGTCCTGTTACTGCTATACTACTAGTACTACTTCTAACACTACTACTGCTGCTACAACTGCTACTGCTACTACTAGTCCTGTAACTACCACAACTACTGGTACTACTTCTACCACTACTACTGTTGCTCCTATTCCTACTACAACTTCTAATACTACTAGTCTCCCTATGGCTACTGCAAGTACTACGGCAACTGTGATAGCCACTACTATTACTACTAGTGCTACATCAACTAGTACTACTAACGCTACTACTGCAACTAGAATAGCTAGTACTACTTGTACAACTACTAATATTATTACTATTATTGATCCTACTACTATTACTACTACTTCTACTACTACTACTGCTATTGCACTTGCTACTGCTGCTACTAATAGTGCTGCTACTAACTAAGACTTTCGTGACTACTACAACTACTCCTGCTGCTGCTGCTGCTACTACTACTATTGAGACTGCTACTTCTACTACTGCTACTGCTACAAATACTACAACTACTAGTATGCCAAGTACTCCTACTGCTACTACTACTACTCCTACTACTACAATAACAACTACAACTACTAGCACTACTACAACGTAAACTACAACGACTACTGCCACTCCCACTACTTCTAATACTACAATGGCTACTACTACTACAACTACTAATACTATTTCTGTTGCTACTACAGCTACTACTCCTACCACATCTACTACTACTACTACTGCTTCAACAACTATTACAACAACTTCTACTCCTACTGCTACTAGTACTACTGCTACTACGACAATTGCTCCTCCACCTCCTTCTACTACTACTACCACTACTAGTACTCGTACTACCACATTTACTACTACTAATACTACTACTACTACTACTACTGTAACTACTTCCTCTACTACCACTAAAACACCTACTTCTAATCCGTCTCCTATTACTACTACTACTAATGCTGCTGCTACTATTGTTGCTGCTGTTACTACTACTACTAGTTCTACTACTATGACTACAGCAACAACTACTGCTGCTGCTGCTGTTGCCACTACTACTACTACTATGATTACTACTACTGCTACTAGTGCCGCTACTACTACGACCACTACTACTACTACTACTGCTACAACTAATACCTCTACTACCGCAACAACAGTTATTACCACCACCACCACCACTACTGCCCCTATTAGCACCACCACAACTAATACTATGACTACTACTACTACTACTACTACTACAACGACTACTCCTACTCCTACTACCTCTACTACAACTACTTCTACTACTACTATTATTATTGCTGCTTCTACTTCTTCTACTACTGTCACTACTACTAGTACTACTAATACTACTAATACTGCTGGTACTTCTACTACTACAACAACTGCTACTACTACTACTACTACAACTATGACTACTATTGCAATTAAGGCTACCGCTACTACTGCAACAAATACAGCCACTTTGGTTGATACTGTTACTACAACTGCAACTACTACTAGTACAGCCACTACTATTGGTATAATTACTACTTCTATTATGCTATTACTACTACTGCTACTACTACTAATGTTGCTGCTCTTGCTGCTTTTGCTATTAATACAGCTACTACTACTACTGCTGCTACTTAGACTCGTATAACAACAACTACTACTATTGAGACTGCGACTACTACTACGGTTGCCGCTGCTGCTAATACTACTACTACAACAACTACTACTGCTACAATTACTGTGGTTACTACAACTACTGCTACTACTTCTATAATTATTTCAGCTGCTACTACCACTACTGCTACTACTACTACTACTACTACTACTACTACAACTACTGCAAGAACTACTACTACTACTTATACTGCAAATACTAGTATTACTGCTACTGCCACTACCCTCAATACTACTATTGATACAACTACTTCAACTACTACTACTACTACCACTGCTGCTACTAATAGCACTGCTCCAACTCCTCCTCCTTCTCTTGCTATTAGTGCTACTACAACCAGTAGTGCCACATCTACTACTATAGGTACTACTACTACTATTACTACTACTACTTCAACTACTAAGACTACTACTCCTACTACTACTGCTGCTACTACTAGTACAACTACTACTACTAATACTAATAGGAGCATAAGCTGTACTATTAGTAATAGTAGTAGTAGTAGTAATAGTAGTACTGGCAATAGTAGTAGTAGTAGTAGTAGTGGTGGTGGTTGGTGTAGTAGTAGTAGTAATATAGGTAGAAGTAGTAGTAACAGTTGTAGTAGTAGTAGTAGTAGTAGTAGTAGTAGTAGTAGTAGTAGTAGTAGTAGTAGTAGTAGTAGTAGTAGTAGTAGTAGTAGTAGTAGGAGCAGCAGCAATAGTACGAGTAGCAGAAGTAGTTGGTGTAGAAATTGTAGTAGTAGTAGTTGTCATTGTTGCAGTGGTAGTAGTAGTAGTAATAGTGGTACTAATAGTAGTAGTAGTATTAGTAGGTAGTATTATGTGTGGAAGTGGCAGTAGTAGTAGTTGTAGTAGAAGTAGTAGCAATGGTTGTAGCAATAGTAGTAGTAGTTGAAGTTATAATAGTAGGAAAAAGTGTGCTACTTGTTGTTGTAGTAGCAACAACAACAACAGTAGTAGTATGTTTAGTTATATTAGTAGCAGTTTTAGCAGCCCTAGTAGTAGAAGTTGTAGTCGTTGTAGTAGCAGCAGTAGTAGTTGCAATAGTAGTAATTGTGGTAGTAGCAACAGTAGTAATAGCAGTTGTCGTGGCAATAGCAATAGTAGTAGCAGTGGTAGCAGCAATAGTAGCGATAATAGTAGTAGTAGTAGTAGTAGCAGTAGTTGCGGTAATAGTTTTAGTAGTAGTAGTAGTAGTATCAACAGCTGTAGTAGTAGCAATAGTAGTAGTATTAGTAATAATAGTAGTAATAGTGGTGGTAGCACTAGTAGTAGTAGTAGTAGTAGTAGCAAAAGTAGTTGCAGTAGTACATGTAGTAGTAGTAGCAAAAGCAGTAGCAGTAGTTGTAGCGTCCGTTGTAGTTGTTGTCGTGTTGGGAGTAGGAGAAGTAGTTGTAGATGTAGTAGTAGTAGCTGTAGCGATAATAGTAGTAGCAGCAGCAGTAGTAATAGTAGTGGTTGCATTAGTTATCGGAGTGGTAGTAGTTGGAGTAGTAGTAGCAATAGCAGCGAAAGTTGTAGTAATAGTGGCTTTAGTAGTAATAGTAGTAGTAGTAGCAATTGTAGTAGTAGTAGTAGTAGTTGCGAAAGTAGTAAGAATAGTAGTTGTACTAGTCACAGTAGTAGTTGTAGCAATAGCAGTAGTGGCAGTAGCTGCAGATGTATTAGTAAGAGTAATAGTAGTAGTAGAAGTTGTAGTTGTTGTAGTAGTTGTAGTCGCACTAGTAGTAGTAGTAGTAGTCATAGCAAAAGTAGTAGTAGAAGTAGAAGCAGTGGCAGTCGTAGTAGCTATCGTAGTAGTAGCAATAGTTGTAGTAGTAGTAGGTGTAGTTGCTGTAGTAGTAGTAGTAGCAGCAGCAAAAGCAACAACAGCAGTAGTAGTAGTAGCAGCAGAAGTCAAAGTTCTTGGAGCTACAGTAGCAGTAGTAGTACTATTAGTAATGGCAGCCACAGTACTTGTAGTAGAATTCGTAGTTGTTGTGATAGCAGCAACAACAAAAGTAGCAGTAACAGTAGTAGTAGTGATAGTAGCAGCACCAGGAGGAGTCGTAGTAGTAGTAGTAGCAGTAGCTGCAGGAGTAGTAGTAGTAGTTGTGGTAGTAGTAGTACTACTAATAGCAGTAGTAGCGATAGTAGTAGTTGTGGTCCTAGCAACACTAGCAATGGTAACAGAAGTAGTAGCATTTATACTAGTAGGTGCAATAATAGTACTGCTACTTGTAGTAGTTACATTTGTAGTTATAGCTGTAGTAGTACTAGAAGTATTAGTTGTAGTAGTAGTAGAAGTAGCAGTAGTAGTAGCGGGAGTAGCGCTTGTAGTAGTAGCAGTAGTAGAAAAATTAGTAGTAGTAGTACAAATAGTAGTAGTAGCAGAAGCAACAGTAGTAGGAGTAGCAGCCATAGTACTAAGAGTCATATTAGGAGTGGGGGAAGTAGTTGTCGATGTAGTAGTAATAGCTGCAGCAACAAGAGCAGTAGGAGTAGTAGAGTAGTATCAGTAGTAGTAGAGTAGCAATAGCAGCAGTAGTAGTAGCAATGATAGTAGTAATGGTAGTAGTTGCAGTTGTAGTAGTAGTAGTAGCGGTAATAGTAAGAATAGGAGCTTTAGTAGAACTAGTAGTAGTAGTCATAGCAAAAGTAGTAGCAGTAGTACAAGTGGTAATAGAACTAGAAGTAGCAGTAGTAGCCGTAGCCGTCATAGAAGCAACAGTTCTAGTAGTTGTAAGATATGTAGTAATAGTATTAGTAGTGGTAGTAGCAGCAGCAGCGACAACAACAGGAGCCACAACAACAATAGTGGTAGGGGTAGCAGTAGTAGTACTCAAAGCTATAGTAGTAGTAGTCATTGTATTAGAAGTCATACCTGCAGTACTAGTAGTAGTCACATTAGTCAAAGTAGTAGTAGTGGTGGTAGCAGCAGCAGTAGTTGTGGTTGTGACAGCAGCAACAGTAGTAGCAGTAGCAGTAGCAATAGCAGTAGCAACAACAATAGTAGCAGTCCTATAAGTTTTTATCGTAGCAGTAGAAGTAATGGCAGCGGTAGTAGTAGTTGTGGTAGCAGCAGCAGCATCTGTAGTAGAAGAAGTAGTGCAGTTATAGTTGTAGCAGCAACAGTAGTACTACTACTACTAGTAGCAGTTGTAGTAGTAGTTGTAGCAATAATAGTAGTAGTAGTATTTAGTTGTAGTGTTAGTAGAAGTAGTGGTACTAGCAGTAGTTGTTGTTGTGGTAGTAGTAATGGTAGTAGTAGTAGAAGTAGTAGTAGCAGTAGTCGTAGTAGTAGCAGCAGCAGTAGTACTAGTAGAAGTAGTAGCAGCAGCAGTAGTACTAGTAGAAGTAGTAGCAGCAGAAGTAATAGTAGTAGTAGTACTAATCGTAGTACTACTAGCAGTAGCAATAGTAGTTGTTGTAGTAGTAGTTGGAGCAGTAGTACTAGGAGTAAGAGTAGTAGCAGTAGTAGTAGTTGTAGTAGTAGCAGCAATAACAACAATAGTAGTAGTAGTAGTAGCAGTGGCAATAATAACCGTAGTAGTAGTAGTAGTAGTAGTAGTAGTAGCAACAGCAGCAGCAACACTA
>RXID01021706.1:24878-51754 GCA_005019695.1 Trichopus zeylanicus subsp. travancoricus
GTAGCAGTAGTTGTAGTAGCTATAGTAGTAGTAGTGGTGGTGGTAGAAGTAGTAGGAGTAGTAGGCGAAGTTGAGTTGTAGTTATAATCGTAGTAGTCGTAGTAGTAGTAGTAGTAGTAGAGGTAGTAGTAGGAGAGGTATTAGTAGTAGCTATAGCAGCAACAAAAGTTATAGAAGTAATAGTAATAGTAGTAGTAGTAGTGGTAGTAGTAGTGGTAGTAGTAGTAGTACTAGCAGCATTAGTAGTTGTAGTAGTAATAGTAGAAGTAGTTGTAGTAGAAGTAGTAGGAGTAGAAGTAGTAGTAGTAATCGGTGATGTAATTGGGGTAGTAGTAGTAGCAGTAGTAGCAGTAGTAGGGGTAGTTGTAGTAATAGTAGTAATTGTTGTTGTAGAAGTTGTTGTCATAGTAGTATTCATAGTAGTAGTTGTTGTAGTAGTTTCAGTAGCAGTAGTTGTTAAAGTGGTAGTAGCAAGAGCATTAGTAGAGTAGTAGTAGTAGTAGTAGCAAAAGTAGTAATAGTAGTACTAGCACTAGCAGTAGTTGTAACAATAGAAGTTGTTATGCTAGTAGTGTTAGTAGTAGCAGTAGTAGTAGTAGTACTAGTAGGAGTAGTAATAGTAGTAGTAAAAGCAGTAGCGGTATTAGTTATGGTTGTAGTCGAAGCAGCAGCAGTAGCAAAAGTAGTGGCTATAATAGTAGTAGAAGTAGTAGTAGTAGTATCAGTAGTTGTAGTAGCTGTAGTACTAGTAGAAGTAGTGGTAGAAGTAGTAGCAGTAGTTGTAGTGTAGTGGTAGTAGTAGTAGTCGTTGTAGCTACAGCAATGGTTGTAGAAGTAGTAGCAATAGTGATAGTATTAGTAGCAGTAACATTCGTACTAGTAGTAGTCATAGTAGTAATAGTAGATGTAATAACAGTAGTTGTAGTAATAGTTGTAGTACTTATTGTAGTAGTAGCTGTAGAAGTAGTAGCAGTAGTAGAACTAGAAGTAGTAGTAGGCGAAGTAAAAGAAGTAGCAGAAGTAGTAGTAGCAGTAGGCGAAGTAGTAGAAGTAGTAGCACTAGAAGTAGTAGTAGGAGAAGCAACAGTAGTTGTTGTTGTTGTTGGCGTAGAAGTAGTATTAGTTGTATTAGAAGTAGCAGTGGCAGTAGCAGTTGTAGTGGTAGTAATAGTAGTAGTAGGAGAAGTAGTAGTAATAATTATAGTACTACTAGTAGTAGTAGTAGTAGCAGTAGTAGTAGTAGTAGTAGTATTAGGAGTACTAGTTATAGTAGTAACATTAGTAGCAGTAGTAGCCTTACTCGCAGTAGTACTAGTAGTATTAGCAGCAATAACAACAGTAGTAGTTGTAATAGTAGCATTAGTAGTAGTTGTAGTTGTAGTAGTAGAAGTAGCAGTTGTAGTATATAAAGTAATATTAGTAGCAATAGAAGTAATAGTAGTAGTAGTTGTGGTAGTAGTTGCAGTAGTAGTAGCATTAGTAGTGGCAGCAGTAGCTGCAGTAGTAGTAGTAGTAGCAGTAGTAGCATTAGTAGTGGCAACAATAGCAGCAACAACACCAACTGCAGTAGTAGTAGTAGTAGTAGTAGTATTAGGTGTAGCACTAGTAGTAATAATAGTAGCAGTAGCAGCAGTAGTAGTATTAGTAGTAGTAGTCATAGTAGCAATAGTTGTAGTGGCAGTATTACTAGTTGTTGTCATAGTAGTAGCTGATGTAGTTGTAGTAGCTGTAGTAGAAGTATCGATAGTAGTAGCAGTTGTAGTAGTATTGTTAGTCGTAGCAGTAGTAGCAGTAGTTGTTGTAGCAGAAGTTGTAGCAATAGTAGCAGTAGTTGTAGTAGTAATAGTAGTGGTAGTGGTAGTAGTAGCAGTAGCAGTGATAGCATTGGAGCTTTAGTAGTAGTAGAAGAAGTAGTAGTAGTAGCAGCAGTAGTAGCAGTAGTAGCGGTTGCAGAAGTAGTAGTCCAAGTAATAGCAATAGTAGTATTCGTAGTAGCAGCAACAGTAGTAATTGCAGTAGTAGCTATGACAACAATAACTATAATAGTTGCCGCAATAGTAGTAGCAGTAGCTGCCGCAATAGCAGTAGTAGAAATAGTGATAGTTGTTGCAGTTGTAGTATTAGTCGTAGTAATAGTAGCAGTAGTCGTAGTAGTTGTAGAAGTAGTAGTTGTAGAGGTAGTTCTAGTTGCATTAGAGTAGTAGTAGTAGTTGTTGTAGTAGTACTAGTAGTTGCAGTAGTAGTAGTAGTAGCAGTAGTAACAGATGTAGAAGTAGTAGTAGAAGCAGTAGTTGTAGTAGTAGTAGTAGATGTAGTAGTAATAGCAGTAGTAATAGTGGTTGGTGAAGTAATAGTAGTAGTAGTAGTAGTAATAGTAGTAGTAGTAGTAGGAGTAGTAGGAGGAGTAATAGTTGTAGTAGTAGTAGTAGTTGTTGTTATAGTAGCAGTAGCAGTAGCAATTGCAGTAGTAGTAGTAGTAGAAGTAGAAGCAGTAGTAGTAGCAGCTGTAGCAGCAGTAGTAGTAGCAGTTATTGCAGTAGTAGTAGCAACAATAGTAGTAGTAGTAGCAGTGGTAGTTGCCGTGGTGTTCGTAGCAGTTGTAGTAGTAGTAGTAGGTGTTGTAGTAGTAGTAGCAGAAGTAGTAATAGTCAATGTTGTAGTAGCAATAGTAGTAGTAGTTGTAGTTTTAGTAGTAGCAGAAGTCGTAGTGGTAGTTGTGGTGCTAGTAGTAATAGTATGATTAATAATAGTAGTCGTAGCAATAGGAGTAGTAGTAGTACGGGTAATAGTAGTACTAGTAGTAGGTGTACAACTAGTAATAATTGCAGCTGTAGTAGCAATAATAGTAGCTATAGTTGTAGTAATAGTAGTACTAGGAGTAGCAGGAGAAACGGCAGCAGCAATAGTAGTAGCAACGGCAGTACTAGTAGTAGATGTAGTAATAGTAATAGTAGTAGTAGTAGCAGTTATAACAGTAGTAGTAGTAGTAGCAATAGTAGTAGTGGTAGCAGTAGTAGTAGCAATAGCTGTAGTAAGAACATTAGAAGTGGTTGTACTAATTGTGTTAGTAGTTGTAATAGTAGTAGTAGTAGTAGTAGAAGTTGGGGTAGTTGTAGCAGTAGTTGTAGTAGTTGTTTTAGTAGTAATAGAAGTAGTAGTAGTAGCTGTAGTAGTAGTAGTAGTAGCAATAGTAGTAGTTGTTGTAGTAGTGGTAGTTGTAGTAGCAGCAGCAGCAGTGGTATTAGTCATTATAGTTGAAGTAGTAGTAGTAGCAATGGTAGTGGTAGTAGTCGTAGTTGTTGCAGTAGTAGCAGTAGTAGTAGATTTAGTAGTCTTACTAGTAGTAGTAGCCATGGTCGTAGCATTAGTAGTCGGAGTAGGAGAAGTTGGCGTTGTTGTAGTAATAGTAGTAGCAACAACAACAACAACAGTTGCAGTAGTTGTGGTAATAATAGTAGTAGTATTAGCAGCCATAGTAATAGTAGTTGTAGTAGTAGTAGCAGCAGTAGTTGTAGTAGTAGTAGTAGCAACAACAACAACAACAGTTGCAGTAGTTGTGGTAATAATAGTAGTAGTATTAGCAGCCATAGTAATAGTAGTTGTAGTAGTAGTAGCAGCATTAGTTGTAGTAATAGGAGTAGTTATAGTAGCAGCAACAGTAGTAGTAATATTAGTAGCAGCAGCAGCAATAGTAGCTATAGTCATGGTAGTTGCAATAGTTGTAGCAGTATTAGTAGCAGTAGTAGCAGTGACAGCAGTAGTAGTAGTAGTTCTTATAGCAGCTATTACTACTCCTATGGCTAATACTACTCCTACTACTATTACTACTTCTACTACTATCGCTACTTCTTCTACTACTACTACTACTACTACTACTACTACTAATGCTACAACTACTACTACAATAACTACTGCTACTACTAGTGCTGCTCCTCCTCCTACTACTACTTCCCCTACTACTATTACAACTACTACAACTTCTACTTCTATTATTACTGCAACAACTACTACTGCAACAACTATTGCTGCTACTACTACTACTACTACTATTACTACTACCACTACTGCTATAACTTCTTCTTTTTCTTCTGTTACTTCTACAACTACTCGTACTACTACAATTGCTACTATTACTACTACTGTTACTACTTCTGCTACTATTTCTACTGCTACTACAACAACTAATACTACTATTACTATTATTACAACTAGAACTACTACGACTACTACTATTGCGGCAACTCCTACTACTACTAGTAGTACTACATATACTACTTCTACTCCTACTCCTACTCCTACTACTACTCCGACTACTACAATAACTTCTACTACTACAACTACCACTACTATTTCCCCTACAACTTCTACTTCTGCAACTTCTACTACTGCTACTACGATTACGGCTGCTACTATTTTTATTTTTGCTACTACTACTATTACTACCAATACTACTACAGTGACAACTACTACTACTCCTACTACTACAACTAGTACTGCTACTTCTACTACTAATACGGATACTACAACTCCTACTATCACCGCTTTAGCTACTATTGCTACTGCTACAATAACTACTACTAGTAGTGTTACTGCTACTACTACTGCTACTATTACAACAACTACTACTACAATTGCAACAACTTCGGCTACTATTACTACTATTACTACTGCTACTACTACCGCTAATACTACTAGTAATACTACTACAACTACACTACTACTGCTACTATTACTACTACTACAACTACTACTAGTCCTACTAGCTCACTTACAATAATAACTACTACTACGACTATTCGTACTACTACAACAATAACTACTATTACTACTGCTGCTGCTACTGCGACTACTACTCCAACTATCATTACTACTACTACTACTACTACTACAACTATTGCTGACTACTACTGCTACTACTACGATGGCCACTATTACTACAACTGCTGCTGCTAATACTACTACTACTACTAATGCTACTACTCCTGCTACTACTACTACTGCTGCTACTACTACGGCTGCAACTACAACTACTTCTACAACAACAACTACTATAGTACTACTAATACTAGTACTACTAAAACTACTGCTACTGCTGCCACTACTTTGACTACTCCTACAACTACTCATACTGCTGCTGCTACTAGTACTCCAACTTCTCCACCTCCTACTACATTTACTACTATGACTCCTAATACTATTACTTCTACAAATATGACTACTGCAGCTACTACTCCAACTGCTACTCGACAAACTACTACTACTTCAACCACTGCTACCACTATTATTGTTGCTGCTGCCACAACTGCTACTGTAGCTACTACTGTTTCTGCTACTACTACTACTACAACTGCTACAACTACTACTACTGCTACAATTTCGGCTACTACTGCTTCTACTGCTACTTCTATTGCTATTACTATAACTTCTGCTACTACTACTACAACTACAAGAATAACTACTACTAATACTACTTCCACTACTATGACACTACTACTACTACAGCTAGAGCTACTACTACTATTACTACAACTAATAGTACTTCTACTACAACAACTACTACAACTACTATTACTACTACTACTAATGCTGCTACAACTCCTACAACTTCTACTACTTCTAGTAGTACTGTTATTGCTACATCTACTGCTGCTATTGCTATTATTATTGCTGCTCCAACTACTACTTCTACTGCTACTACTACTCCTACTACTACTGCTACTACTACTGCTGGTACTACTACTACTGGTACTACTACAATTGCTACTATTACTACTACTGCTACTACTTTTGCCACTATTTCAGCAACTACTACAACAACTAATACTACTACTACTACTACTATTACAACTACAACTACTACTACTACTGCAACTACTCCTACTACTACTACTAGTACTATGTATACTACCGCTACTCCTACTGCAACTCATGCTCCTACTCCTACTGCTACAATAACTTCTACTACTACAACTACCACTACGATTGCGCCTACAACTTTTGCTTCTGCAACTTCTACAACTGCTACTACAACAACAACTACTACCAGGATTACTGCTTCTACTACTATTATTTTTACTACTACTACTATTACTACAAATACTTCTACAGCGACAACTACTACTACTCCTACTGTTGCTAATATTTCTACTATTGCTACTGCTACAACTAGTACTACTACTTCTGCTACTAATACTGCAACTACGACTTCTACTATTACTACTATAGCTACTATTGCTATTGCTACAATAATAACTACTACTACAATTACTACTATAATTGCTGCTACTACTACAACTACTGCTACTACGACTGTAATAAATACTGCTACTATTAATACTTCTGCTACTATTACTACGACTACTATTGCTACAACTATTGCTAATACTACTACTAATACTACTACAACACGACTACCTGCTACTATTACTACTATTACTACGCTACGGCTACTACACTACCCCGTACTAGTCCTACGACTCACTTACACCAACGAATACAGGGGGAGAGGGGAGGAAGTGACTACTCGTACTACTACAACAATAACAACTATTACTACTGCTGCTGCTACTCCTACTACTACTCCAACAATCACTACTACTACTACTACTATTATTACTGCAACTACTATTACTACTACAACTCCAACTGACTACTACTACTACAGCGGCCACTACTACTATAACTGCTGCTACTACTACTACTACTATTAATGCTATTGCTACTATTATAACTATTATTACTACTACTACTACAACAACAACAACAACCACAACAACTACTATATTACTACTACTACTACTACTGCTGCTACTGCTACTGCTGCCACTACTACGACTACTCCAACAACTACCCATATTGCTGCTACTGCTAGTACTCCAACTTCTCCACCTCCAACTATAGCTACTACTACTAATCCTACTACTATTACTTCTACCAATACAACTACTACAACTACTACTCCCATTGCTACTCATACAACTACTACTACTTCAACTAATGCTACTACTGTTGTTGTTGCTGCTACTACAACTGCTACTACTATTGCAACTTGGGCTACCACCACTTCTATTGCTACTTCTGCTGCTATTAATATTGCTACTGCTACTACTACTACTACTACTACTACTACTACTAGTACAAAAAATGCTACTTCCACTACTACGACAATACCACTATTGTTGCAACTCCTAATGCTGCTACTACTGCCCCTACTGCTACTACTACCACTACTATTTCAACTACTCCGACTACTACAACATGTAATACTATAGCTACTACGACTTCTCCAACTACTGCTACAATCACTACTACTACTACTGCTGCTGCTGCTATAATTCCAACATCTATAGCTACTACTACAACTACCACTACTCCCACTGCTACTACTAGTTCTACTAATATTGCTATTACTACCAATACTACAACAACTACTACTACTACCGCTACTGCTACTATAACTACTACTTTTACTACTCCAGCTACAACTAATACTACTGCTACCGCTACTACTATTGCTCCTACTACTGCTATGACAACTAGGAATACTCCGACTGCTACTTCCACTACTACTACAACAACAAGAAACTACTACTACTACTGCTACAACCACTACTACTAATGCTCCTACTACTACTACTCCTACTACTACTTGTACAACTACTGTAACTACTACTTTTGCTACTCCTCCTACTACTACGGCTACTACTACAACTCCCACTACTCCTACTACTTCTCCAACAATTGCTACTTCCCATACTACTATGACAACGACCACTACTACTACTGCTCCCACTCCTACTGCTACTACTATTTCCACTACTGCTAGTACTAATAGTAGTAGTAGTAGTAGTAGTAGTCGTAGTAGTAGTAGTAGTAAGTAGTAGTAGTGAGTGAGTAGTAGTAGTAGCAGTAGTAGTAGTAGTAGTAGTACTACTACTACTACTACTACAACTACTACCACTAATACTACTACTACTACTTCTACTACTACTACTACTATTACTACTAGTACAACTACTGCTACTTCTGCTATAACTACTGCAATTGCTACTATTATTATTGTTGCAACTACTACTGCTGCTACTGCTACTACTACTACAGTTACTACTACTACTACTACTGCTGCTACCACTACTTCAACAACTACTACTATACTAGTACTACTACTGCCACTATTACAAGAACTATTGCTGCTGCTACTACTACTATTACTGCTTCCATTCCTACTACTAATCATAATAGGTAGCTTCTAGTACTCCTAATAATATTCTACTACTACTACTCCAACTATACTACTACTTCCAATACTACTACAGCTACCATGACTCATAATGCCTATCCTATAAGTACTACTACTACTACTGCTACTACTAATGTTGCTACTGCTACTACTACTACTACTACAACAACAACAACTACCACTGCTACTTCTACTACTACCCCTCCTTCGACTACTACTGCTAGTACTACTCCTACTGCTACTACTACTAGTGCTACTGCAACCGCTGCTACTGCTATTGCTACCAATGTTGCTACAACTCCCATAACTATTGCTTGCAGCAATAGTAGAAGAAGTCATAGCAGTGGTAGCAGTGGTAACAGTTGTTGCTATAGTAGCAATAGTAGTAGTAGTAGCAGTCATAGTAGTAGTAGCAAAAGTAGTAGTAGTAGTGTAGCTATAATAGTAGTAGAAGTAGTAGCAATAGTCCTAATAGTAGTAGTAGTACTAGTATTAGCAGTAGCAGTGAGAGTGGAAGCAACAGTAGCGTTAGTAAGAGTACAAGCAGTAGTAGTAATAGTAGTAGTAGTAGTAGTAATAATAGTAGTGGGAGAAGTATTAGTAATAGCAGTAGTATTAGTAGTAGTAGAAAAATTGTGTGGTGGTAGTAGTAGTACTAGTAGAAGTAGTTGCAAAAATAGTAGTAATACTAGAAGTTTGACTAGCACTAGAGGTTTGAGTAGTCATAGTAGTAGTAGTGCTTGTAGTAGTAGTAGAAGCAGTATGAGTAGTTATAGTAGTAGTAATAGTCATCGTATTAGTAGTAGTAGTAATAGTAACAATTGGAGTAGTAGTAATAGTAGCAAAAGCAGAAGTAGTTACAGTAACAAGAGTAGTAGAAGTAATAGCAGTAGCTGTAGAGTAGCAATAGTAGTAGTTGTAGTAGTAGTTGTAATATTAGTAGTAGTAGTAGTGGTAGCTGTAACAGTAGTCGTTGTAGTAGTAGTTGTAGTAGTAGCATCAATTATAGTAGTAGCAGTAGAAGTTGCAGTAGTAATGGTCATAGTAGTAGAAGTATTAGAAGTAGAAGTGGTAGTAATAATAATAGTAGAAGTAGTAGTTGTTGTTGTAGTAGTAGTAGTAGCGGTAGTTGTACCAGCAGTAGTAGTAGTATGACTAATTGTAGTACTAGTACTAGGAGTAGTAGTAGTAGTAGCAGCAGAAGGAGTAGTAGTAGTTGCAGTAGTAGTAGTAGTAGGTGGCCTAGTAGTAGGAGTAGGAATGGTTGTAGTAGAAATTGTAGTTGTTGGTGTAGTTTTATGCATAACCAGGTTAGTAGTAGCAACAATTATAGTGGTAGTAGCTATTATACCAGCAATTGCATTCGTAGTAGTAGTAGTAGTAGTAGTAGCAGCAGCAGCAGCAGTAGTAGTCGTTGTAGCAGAAATAGTAGTAGTTTTAATCGTAGAAGTGATAGTAGTAATGGTTGTAGCAAAAGTAGCAATAGTAGTAGTAGCATTAGCAGCAATAGTGATAAGAGTAGTAGTAGCAGTATTAGTAGTAGGAGTAGCAGTAGCAGTAGTAGTAGCAGTAGTCGTCGCAATAGCAGTAGCAAAAAAATTAGTAGTAGCTGTAGTATTCATAATAGTAGCAGTACTGTTACTATTAGTAATAGTCATATTGCAGTACTAGTATTAGTTTTAGTAGTATTTATAGTAGCAGAAGTAGTAGCAGTAGGAGTAGTAGTAGCAGCAGAAGTGGTAGTAGTAGTTATAGTAGTAGTAGTATCAGGATGAATAGTAGTAGTAGAAGTAGCAGTAGTAGCAGTAGTTGCAATTGTAGTAGTAGTAGTAGTAGTAGTAGTAGTAGTAGTAGTAGTAGTAGTAGCAGTAGTAGTAGTAGTGGTAGTAGTAGTAGTAGTAGCGGTAGTAGCAGTAGCCGTAGGAGTAGCAGTAGTAGTAGTAGTTGTAGTAGTAGTAGTGGTTCGATCAGCAGTATCAGCAGCAACCTCAGCATCAGCTACAGTAGCAATAGCAGCGGTAGTAGTAGTAGTTGTTGTAGTAGTGGTAGTAGTGGTGGTGGTGGTGGTAGTAGTAGTAGTAGTAATAGTAGAAGTAGCAGTAGTTGCAGTAGATGTAGTAGTAGTAGTTGTTGTTGTTACTGTAGTAGTAATAGTAGTTGTTGTTGTTGTAGTAGTAGCAACAGTAGTAGAGGCATCAATAGTAGAAGAAGATGTCATAGTAGCAGTAGTAATAGTAGTAAGGGTAGCAGTAGAAGCAAGAATACTAGTAGCAGTTGTTGTTGTTGTAGTAGTAGTAGTAGTAGTACTAGTAGTAGTACTAGTAGTAGTAGTAATAGTAGTAGCGGTGCTAATAGTTGTAGTAGTGGTAGCAGCAGCAGCAGTAGTAGTGGTAATAGTAATAGTAGTAGTGGTGCTAATAGTAGTAGTATTGGTAGCAGCAGCAGCAGTAGAGTATTGGTAGCAGCAATAGTAGTAGTAGCAACAGCAGCAGTAGTGGCAGTAGTAGTAATAGTCAAAATATGGGTAGCGGTAGTAGTAGTGTTAGTAGTAGTAGTAGGTGTAGGAGTAGTAGTTGTAGTAGTAGTAATAGTAGTATTAGTAGTAGAAGCAGTAGTAGTTGTAGTGTAGTAGTTATAGAAGTAGTAATTATTGTTGTTGTACTAATCGGAGTAGCAGCATCAGCACCATTAGTAGAAGTAGCAAAAGTAGTAGTGGCAGTAGTAATAGTAGTCATTGAAATAGTAGTAGCAGGAGTTGTAGTAGTAGTTGTAGCAACAAAAGTAGTATTAGTACTAGTAGTAGTAGCGATAGTAGTAGTAGTAATTATAGTAGTAGTAGTACTAATTGCAGTAGTTGTGCAAGTAGAAGCAGTAGCGGCATTAGTAGTTGCAGTAGTACTAGCAGCGGTAGTAGTAGCAGTAGCGACGACAGTAGCAATAGTAATACTAGTAGTGGTAGTAGTAGTACTCGTACAAGAGGTGGAAGTGATAGTATCAATAGCAGCAATAGCATCAGCAACAGCAGTAGTAGTGGTAGTAGCTGAAGAACAGCAGCAAAATAGTAGTAGCTGTAGTAGTAGGAGTAGTAGCAGCCACAGCAATAGCAGTAGCAGCAGCAATAGTATTAGTAGTAGTAGAATTAGTAATAGTTGTATTAGTAGTAGTAGTAGTAGTAGTAGTAGTAGTAGTAGTAGTAGCAATTGTACTAGCAATAGAAGTAGTAGTAGCAGTAGTAGTAGTAACAGCAGCAGCAGCAGCAGCAGTAGTACTAGTAAAAGGTGCAGTAGTAGTTATGGTAGTAATAGCTGTAATAGTCGTATTTGTAGTGGTAGTAGAAGCTGCAGTTGCAATAATAGTAGAGTAGTCGTAGTTGTAGCATTTAGAGTAGTAGTAGGGGTAGTAGTTGGAGAAGGAGTAGTAGTAGGGGTTGTAGTAGTCGTAGTAGTACTAGTAGGAGTAGTCGTAGTTGTAGTAGAAGGAGTAGGAGTAGTATTAGTATCAGTATTAGTAGTAGTAGTAGTAGCTGCAGCAGCTGCAGATGTAGTAGTAGTAGCAATAGTAGTAGTAGTAGTAGCTGCAGCAGCTGCAGATGTAGTAGTAGTAGCAATAGTAGTTGTAGCCGTAGCGGCAACAACTATAGTAGTAGTAGTAGTAGTAGTAGGTGTAGCAGTAACAGTAGAAGTAGAAGTTGCAGTAGTTTTAGCAGTAGTAGTGGTAGTATTATTAGTGGTCAAGTAAGTAGTAGTAGTAGTAGAAGTTGTTGGAGTTCTAATAGTTGTAGTAGTAGTAGTAGTAGTAGTAGTAATAGTAGAAGTAGTTGACGTAATATTACGAGTAGGAATAGTAGTAGTGGTAGTAGTAGTAGTAGTAGAAGTAATAGCACTAGTAGTCGTAGAAGGATTAGTACGTGTAGTAATAACTACACCAGTAGCAGCAGTAGCACTAGCAGTTGTAATAGCAAAAGTAGTTGGAGTAGTATTAGTTTTAGCAGTCACAGTAGTAGTAGTAGTAGTAGTAGTAATAGTTTCTGGTGAAGTAGTAGTAGTAGTTGTAGTACAAGTAGTTGTAGTACTAGTTGTGGTAGTAGTAGTTGTAGTAGTCATAGTAGAAGCAGGACCAAGATTAGTAGTAGTAGTAGTAGTAGTCGTAATAAATAGTAATAGTAGTAGTATTAGGAGTAGTAGTCTTTGTAGCACTAGTAGAAGTAGTAGTAGTAGTAGTTGTTTTTGTAGTAGTTGTAGCACTAGTACTAGTAGTAGTAGTAGTAGTAGCAACAACAACAGTAGGAGTAGTAGTGGTACTAGTAGTTTTAGTAGTGCTAGTAGTAATAGTGGTAGTAATAGTAGTAGTAGTTGTTGTTGTAGTAGTAGTGGTAGTACTTGAAGGTTTACTAGTAGTAGTAGTAGTAGTTGTTGTTGTTGTAGCAGTAGTTGTAGTAGTAGCAGTAGTAGTAGTAGTAGTTACAGTGGTAATAAGAGTGGAAGTAGGAGTAGTAGTCGTAGTAGTTGCAGTGGTAGTACTGGAAGGAGTAGTAGTAGAAGTCTTAGTAATAGTAGTATTTGTGGTTGTAGCTGTAATAATTGTAGTAATAGTGGTAGTAGTAGTTGTTGCAGTGGCGATAGTAGTTGTGTTGTAGTAGCGGTAGTAGTGGTTGTAGTAGTAGTAGTAGTTGTTGTTATTGTTGTTATTGTAGCAGTAGTAGTGGTTTTATTAGTAAGAGTAGCAGTAGCGCTAGAAGTAGTAGTAGTAGCAGAAGTTGTACAAGTAGCAGCAACGGCTTCGTTAATAGTAGTAGTATAGTAGTAGTAGCAGTAGTAGCTGTAGGAGCAGTTGCTGTCGCAATAATAGTAGCAGTCATGGAGGATCTACTAGTAGTAGAAGAAGCAGGAACTACAGTTGCAGCCGCAGGAGGAGTAGCTGTGGTGGTAGTTGTTGTTGTTGTTATTGTTGTAGTAGTAGTAGGAGGAGGAGGAGGAGGAGCAGGAGGAGGAGTAGTAGTAGTAGTTGTTGTAGTAGTAGTAGTAGCAGTAGCAGTAATAGCAGTTGTAGAAGAAGGAGTAGTAGCAGTAGTAGTAGTAGTGATAGTAATAGCAACAGAAGGAGCAGCAGCAGTAGTAGTGACAGTAATAGCAACAGAAATAGCAGGAGTAGTAGTAGTGGTGGTGGTGGTTGTAGCCGTAGTGGTAATGGTAGTAGCAGTAGCAGAAGTAGTAGTAGTAGTTGCTATAGAAGTAGTAGGAAAAGTAATAGTTGAACTTGTAGCAGCAACCGCAGTAGTAATAGTAATAGTAATAATAGTGGTCATTGCAGTAGTACCAACGGTTGTAGCACTAGTAGTGGCAAGAGTAGTAGTAGCAGAAGTTGCAGTAGTCGTAGTAGTAGAAGTAGTAATAGAAGCAGTAGCAGTTGTGGGATTAGTAGTTGTTGTTTTTGTAGTAGTAGTAGTAGTAGTCATAGTAGAAATAGTAGTAGTGATAGTTGTAGTACTAGCAGCAGTAGTACCAGTCGCAGTAGAAGTAGCAGTAGTAGCTATAGTAGCACAGGTTGTTGCAGTAGTAGCAATTGTTTTAGTAGTAGTAGTAGTAGCAATAGTAGTAGTAGTAGCAGCAGCAACAGCAGCAGTAGTAGTAATAATAGCAGTAGCAGTAGTAGCACAAGTAGAAGTGGTAGTAGTAGCAGCAAAAGTAAGACCTCTAGTACTAGAAGTGGTTGTAGTAGATGCAGTAGCATTATTAGCATAGTAATAATAGTAGCAATAATAGTTATAGGAGGTGAAGTAGTGGAAGTTGTAGTTCGGGCAACAGTTGCAACTATAGCAGGAGCAACAGCAGCAGCAGTGGCAGAAGTAGTAGTAGTAGTAATAGCAATATAGTACTAGTAGCAGCAGCAGTTGTAGTAGGAGTAGTAGTAGCAATAGTAGTAGTTGTTGTATTAGCAACAACAGCAACAACAGTAGTAGTATAAGTGGTATTAGAAATAGCAACAGCAGCGGTAGAAATGGTACTAGTAGTAGTAGTACTACTAGTCATAGTAGTAGAAGAAGTAGCAGTATTATTAGCAGTAGAAGTAGTAGAGGGTGAAATAGTATTAGTAGCAATACCAGTAGCCACAGTAGCAACAGTAATAGTATTAGTAGTAGTATTAGTAGTGGCAGTAGCAATAGAAACGGCAACACAGTAGTTGTAGTAGTAATAAAAGTAACAGTACTAGTAGTTGGAGTTGGAGCAGAAGTATTAGTAGTAGTAATAGTAAAAGGAATAGGAGTAGTAGTGACAGTAATATAAGTAGTAGTACTAGGAGTAGCGGTAGTAATAGTAGTTGTAGTAGTAGAAGGAGTAGTAGTATTAGTAGATGATGTAGTAGTAGTAGTAGTAGTAGTAGTAGTAGTAGTAGTAGTATCAGTAGCAGCAGTACCAGGAGTACTAGCAACAGCAACAGCAGTAGTAGTAGTATTAATAGTAGTAGTACTAGTAATAGTAGTGTTAGTAGTGGTAGTAGTAGTTGCTGTAGCAGTAGTGGTTGTAGTGGTAGTAGTAGTAGAAGTAGTAGTAGTAGTAGTAGTAGTAGTAGTAGTAGTGGTAGTAGTAGTGGTAGTGGTGGTGGGGGTGGTGGCGGTAGTAGTAGTAGTAGTAGCAGCAGCAGCAGTAGTAGTAGTAGTAGTACCAGTAGCAGTAGTAATAGTAGTAGTAGTAGTAGTAATGGTAGTAATAACAATCGCAGCAGCAGCAATAGTTGTAGTAGGAGTGTGAGGATTTGAAGTAGTAATAATAGTACTAGTAGGAGTATAAGAATTAGTAGTAGTATTAGTAGCAGTAGCAGTAATAGCGGTAGTAGTAGTAGTGGTAGGAGTAGTAGCAGCAACTACAGTAGTAACAGTAATAACAATAGTTGAAGTTGTAGTATTAGTAGTAGTAGTAGAAGTCGTGGTAGTGGGAGCAGCAATAGCAGTTGGTACTGTTTTCGGATTAGTAGTAGGATTAGTTATAATAGTAGTTGTAGTAGTAGTAGTTGTACTACTAGTTGTAGTAGTATTAGTAGTAGTAGTAGTAGTAGTAGCAGTGGTGGTGGTGGTGGTAGTAGTAGTAGTAATAGTATTAAGAGTAGTTGTAGTAGTTGTAGTAGTAGTAGTAGCCACAGTTGTATTAGTAATAGTAGTTGCACTAGTAGTAGTAGTAGGAGTAGGAGTTCGAATAGTAGTAGTAGTTGTTGTAATAGTAGTTGTTGTTGTTGTAGTAGTAGTAGTACTTGCCACAATAGTAGCAGTAGTAGTAGAGGTAGCAGTTGTTGTCGTATTCGTAGTAGTAGTAGTAGCAATAGTGGAAGAATTTGTAGTTGGACTACTAATAATGTAGTAGTTGTCTTAGTAGTTGTAGTATTAGAAGTAGTATTAGGAGTAGTAGTAGTCGTTGTTGTAGTAGTAGTAGGAGTAGTAGTAGTACTAGTTGTAGTAGTAGTAGGAGGAGGAGAAGTATTATTAGCAATTGAAGTAGTTGTAGTATTAGCACTTGAAGTAGTAGAAGTCTTTGTAGTAGTAGTCGTAGTTGTAGAAGCAGCAGTAGTAGTAGTAGTAGTAGTAGTCGTTGTTGTAGTAGGGATTGGAACAATATTACGAATAGTAGTAGTTATAGTGGTAGTGGTAGTAGTAGCAGGAGTAGTAGTCACAGTTGGAGTTGGAGTTGGTGTAGTAGTAGCATTGGAAGTCATAGTGGTAGTAATATTTGTAAGATTGGTAATAGTAGTAGTTGTTGTTGTTGTAGCAGTAGTAGTAGTAGTGCTGGTGGTAGTGGTAGTAATAGCAGCAGCAGCCATAGTAGCATTACTTAGAAGAGTGTTAGGAGTAGTAGCAATAGTAATAGTTGTACTAGTAGTAGTAGTAGTAGGAGTATTAGGATTAGTAGTAGTATTAGTATTAGTAGTAGTAGCAGCAATAGTAGCCATAGTTGGAGTATTAGTTGTAGTAGCGGAGGAGTTAGTAGGAGTAGTAGTAGTTATTGTTGTTTTGATAGTAGTAGTAACTGTTGTAGCAATAGTAGTAGAAGTTGTAGTAGTAGTGGTAGCTGTTGTAGCAGCAGTAGTAGTAGTAGTAGCAGTAGGAGTAGTAGTAGAAGTACAAGTTGGAGTGGGAGTAGAAGTAGTAGTAGTAGTAGTAAAAGAAGTAGTAGTAGTAGTAGTAGTAGTAGTAGTTGCGGTGGTAGTTTTTGCAGTGGTTATAGTAGTGTTGGTAGTATTAGTTGTAGCAGTAGTAGTTGTTGTAGTCGTAGTCTTAGAAATAGTATCAGTAGCGGTACTAGTTGTAGTAGTAGTAGTATTTGAAATTGTAGTAGTAGTAGTAGTAGTAATACTAGTCTTTGTGGTGGTGGTAATAGTAGTAGTAGCAGCTGTAGCAGTAGCAGTAGCAGTTGTAGTCTTAGAAGTAATTGCAGTGGAGTAGGAATAGTAGAAGTAGTAGTAGTAGTATTAGTAGTCATAGCAGTAGTAGTAATAGAAGTAGAAGCAGTAGTAGCAGTAGTTGTAGGAGGAGGAGTAGTAGCAGTAGGAGGAGTTGCAATTGTTGTAGTAGTAGTAGTAGAAGTAGGATTAGTAGTTGTAGTAGTAGTTGTTGTTGTTGTTGTCATCGTTGTAGTCATAGTAGTATTTTAGTAGTACTAGTAGTAGTATATGCAGTAGGAGTAGGAGTTGGAGTAGGAGTTGTAGGAGTAATAGTTGTACTCGTAGTAGTAGTAGTAGTAGTAGTAGTAGTAGTAGTAGTTGTGGTTGTTGTTGTTGTTGTTGTTGTTGTAGTAGTAGTAGTAGTAGTTGCAGTGGTAGTAGTAGTGGTAGTTGTAGTGGTGGTGGTAGTATCAGTAGTAGTAGTTGTTGTAGTTGTAGTAGTAGGAATAGTATTTGTAGCAGCAGTAGTAGTAATTGAAGTAGTAGCAGTAGTGGTACTAGTAGTAGGAGTAGTTGTAGTAGTAGCAGAATCTGCAGCAGCAGCAGTAGTTGTACTAGTTGTAGTAGTTGTTGTAATAATAGTAGTATTCGCAGTAGTAGTAGTAGTACTACTACTAGTAGTAGCAGTAGAAGTAGTAGTCGTAAAAGTAGTAGTAGTAGTAGTAATAGTAGTACTAGTAGTAGTAGTACTTAATGTAGTTATAGTTGTAGGAGTAGCAGCAGCAGTAATAGTAGTTGTTGTTGTTGTAGTAGCAGTAGTAGGAGTAGAAGTAGAAGTAGTAGCCGTTGTACTAGTAATAGAAGTAGTAGTGGTGGTGGTCGTAGCAGCAGTAGCGGTTGAAGTAGTAGTAGTAGTAGTAAAAGGAGTAGTAGTAGTTATAGTAGCGGTTGTAGCAGTAGTCATTGTAGTTGTTAGAGTAGTAGTAGGGGTTGCAGTTGGAGCAAGGGTAGCAGTAGGAGTTATAGTAGCAATAGTAGTGCTAGTAGTAGTCGTAGTAGTAGAAGTTGGAGTAGGTGTAATTGTAGTAGTTGTAGTAATGGTAGAAGTAGTAGTATTAGTAGGAATAGCAGTACGAGTGGTACTAGAAGCAGTAGTAGTTGTTGTAGCATTTGTAGGAGCAGCAGTAGTGGCAATAGTAGGCATACTCGTGGTAGGCATTGTAGCAGTAGTTGTAATAGTAATAATAGTAGTAGTCGTAGTAGTAGTAGTAGTAGTAGCAGTTGCAGTTGTAGCACTTGTAGTAGTAGCAGAAATAGCAGTAGCAGTTATAATTGTAGTAGTAGTAGCAGTAGGACTAGTTGTAGCATTTGTAGTAGCAATAGTAGTAGAAATAGGAATAGTAGTAGTAAAGGTAGAAATGGCAGTAGTAGCAGTAGCAGTAGTAATTGTTGTAGTAGCAGCATTAGCAGCTATAGTTGTAGTAGTAGTAGTGGTAGTAGCATTAGTAGTAGTAGTAGCAGTAGAGGTAGTAGTAGTTGGAGTAGTAGTAGTAGTTGTAGTAGTAGGTGTAGCAATAGAGGGTGTAGTAGTAGTAGCAGTATACTAGTAGTAGGATTAGTAATTGTAGTAGTAGTAGCAGTAGTTGCAGTAGTAGTAGTTGTAGTAGTAGGTGTAGCAATAGCAATTTCAGTAGTAGGAGTTTTAGTAGTAGTAGTAGTTGTTGTTGTTGTTGTAGTAGTAGTAGAAGTAGTAGTAGAATTTGCAGAAGTAGTCGGAGTGTTAGGGGTAGTGGTAGCAGTAGTCATAGCAGCAGTAGCAGCAGTAGTAGTAGCAACAGCAGCTGTAGTAGTAGCAGTAGTAGTTGTTGTAGTTGTAGTGGTACTAGTTGTTGCAGTAGTAGTAGTCGGAGAGGGAGTAGCAGAAGTAGTAGGAGTAGGAGTTGGAGTAGTAGCAGTAGCAGAAATATGAGTCAGAGTTAGAGTGGTAGTAGTAGCAGCAGTTGGAGTCAAAGTAGAAGAAGTAGCAATAGTAGTAGTTGCAGTAGTAGTAGGAGTTTTAGGAGTAGTAGTAATTGTTGTAGTATTAATAGTTATAGTAGTGGTAGTAGTAGAAGTAGCAGTTGCAGGAATAGTAGTACTAGTTGTGGTAGTAATAGCAGTAGTGGTAGGGGTAGTCGTAGTAGTAGTAGTGGTAGTTGCAGTAGTAGTAGGAGAAGCGGCAGCTGTAGTAGTTGTAGTAGTAGTAGCAGTAGTAATAGTAAGAGTGGTAGTACTAGCAGTAGTAGGAGTAGTAGTAGTATAAGTAGTTGTAGTAATGGTAGTAATAAGAGTAGCAGCAGTGATTGGAGTAGCAGTGGTAGTAGCAGTCATAGCAGCAATAGTAATTGGAGCAGTTGTAGTAGTTCTAGTAGGAGTAAGAGCAGCAACAGCAACATCAGTAGTACTAGTAGGAGTGTTAGGAGTAGTAGTAGTAGTAGGAGTCGTAGAAGTTATAAAAGTAGTAGTAGCAACAGCAGCAGTAGTAGTATTAGTAACAGTAGAAGTAATACTAATAGTAGGAGTAGTAGCAGCAGTTGGTGTAGGAGTAGTAGTACTAGTACTAGTAGTAATAGTAGTATTAGTAGTTGTAGTAGGAGTAGTTGTAGGAGTAGGAATAGTAGTAGAAACAGTAGTGGCAGTATTACTAGTACTACTGCTACCGCTACTACTACTGCTACTACAACTATGACTAATACTACAGCTACTGCTGGTACTACTGCTACTAATGCTGCTACTACTACTATTGTTGCGGCTATTTCTACTGCTACCACTACAATTGCTGCAACTACTGCTACTACTACTGGTAGTACTACAATTGACGCTACGACTGCTACTAATACTATTGCTACGGCTACTACTTCTTATACATCTATTGCTACTCCTATTAATGCAACTACGGCCGCAACTACGGCTACTACTAGTATTACCACTGCTACCATTTTTACTACTCGTACGACTACTACTCTTACTACTTCTTTACTATCACTACTACGACGACTGCTGTTACTATGACTACCACTACTACGACTACTGTTACTATGACTACTACTACTACTTCTGCTATCACTTCTATGAATGCTACTATTTCTATTACTACTACAACTATTATTACAACTACTACTACAACTACGGCAACTATTGCTACTATTACTATTGCTGCTACAACTACTACTATAGTGACAACTGCTACTGCTGCTACTGATACTACGACCACCGCTACTACTACTACATTACGAATACTGATCTACTAGTATCACATCTATAACGACTACTACTACTACTACTACTACTACTACGGCTACTACTACTGCTATTGCTACTACTACTGCTGCTGCTGCTATTGCTACTACTACAATGACTAGTACTACCATAGCTACGACTACTCCTACTGCTACAACGATAATTGCTACCGCTACTACTACTGCTACTACTGCTATTACACACCACTACTACAACTGTTGCCCCAGCTACTACAACAACTACTACAGTTGTTGATACTACTGCTACTACTACTACTATTACCACTACCATTACAACTACAGCTGCTACTACTAATGCTACTACTACTGCAACAACTACAACTTCTTCTACTTTTATTACTATTGCTACAGCTATTGCTACTACTACTACTACTACTACTCTAACTATTACGACAGCTGCTACTGGTACTACTGCTGCAACTAGTATTGCTGGTACAACTACTACTAGTACTACTAATACTATGACTACTATTACTACTACTGCAAATACTGGTACAAATAATTCGATTAGTACTACTACTACTACTGTTACTACAATTACTACAATTAATACTACTACTACTACCACTACGGTGGCTACCACTACTACTGCCACAACGACAACTTCCTCTACTACTTTTATTACAGCTACTACTACTCCAACTTCTACTACTGCTACTCCAACTAATGCTACTGCTGCTGCTGCTACTACTGGTACTACAACTACTACAACAATGAGTATTACTTCACTACTATCACTACTTGTACTACTACTTCTACTAGCTCTACTACTTTTACTACTACTACTACAACTACTACTTCAACTTCTACTACTACTACTACTGCTACTGCTACCACTACTTTGACTGCTACAACTGCTACTACAACTAATACAATTACTCCAACAACTACTACTACATCTACTACCATTGCTACTACTACTACTACTGTTGTTATACGAAATACTACTAGTACTACTACAACTACAATAATTACTATTGCTGCTACTGCTACTACTGCTACTGCTACTACTATGACTACTACTACCACAACTGCTATCACAACTACTTCTACTACAAGTTCTACTAATGCTACAATAAATACTAATGCTGCTACTACTACTTCTCCTACAACAACAATAACTACTACAACTAAAACCTCTTCTACAACAACAATAACAACAACAACAACAACTACTAATGCTACAACTACTGCAAATGCTACTACAACTATTACTACTGCTGCTACTGCTCATACTACTACTACGGCTATGATTACTGCCGCCATTACTACTACTTCTCCTACTACAGTTAATACTGCTACCACTTAGACTACAACTATTGCTACTCTAACTAATACTACAGCAGCTACTACTACTATTGCTACTAATAGTATTACTCCTACTACATCTACTACTACTACTACAACTACTACCATTACTTCGACAACTATTACTCCTATTGCATATCCTGCTACCACTACTTCGATTGCTACTACTGTTACTACAATTACTACTACTATTACAGCAACAACAACAACTACTACTACTGTCACAACCACTACTACTACTGCTACTACTACTTCTACTACTACTACTCTGACTCCAACTAATTCTACTGCTGCTACTACCACTATTGTTGCAATGAGTATTACTACTACTACTTCTACTAGTACAACACAGCTACTACAACTACTTCTGCTGCTATTACTTCTTCTACTACTACTACTAGTTCTACTACTATTACTACTACTACTTCTACTACTACTACTATTGCTACTACGGCTGCTACTGTTACTACTGCAACCACCAATTCAACTGCTATAACTGCTTTTTCTGCTACTTCAATTACTACTACAACTACTACTAGATCTACTATTACTGCTACTACTGCTATTGCTGCTACAACAAATACTGCTACTACTACAACAACTACAATTACTATTGCTGCTACTACTACATCTGCTACTGCTACTACTACGACTACTACTTCTACTACTACTATTACAACTACCACTACTACTGGCACTACTAATACAACAACAAATACTACTGCTACCTTTCCTATAACAACAATAACTACTACTGCAATCACTTCTTCTACAACAACTACTATTGCTACTACTACTAATGCTACAACTACTGCTAATGCTACAACTACAACTTCTACTCCTGCTGCTATTGTTACTACTACGACTACTACTACTACTACTATGAATACTACTACTACGGCCACTACTGCTACTCCTACAACTATTACTATTGCTACTATAGTTGCTACTACTACTGCTACTCAAACAAATACTACTGCTATCACTACTATTACAACAACAACTTCTACTACTGCTGCTTTAGCTACTACTACAACTTCTATTGCTACTTCTAGTCCTATTACTACTACTACTGCTACGACTACTACTACTACAACTATTGCTACTACAGCTGCTATTCCTACTACCACTAACACTAGTTAGACTGCTACAATTGCTGCTGCTACTACTACAATTATTGCTAGTACTACTAATACATCTACTATTACTGCTACTTATGCTACTGTTGTTGCTACTAATACTATTATAACTACTACTGTTGCAGCTGCTACTGCTACTATGCTACTACTACTACTTCTACTACTACTACTACCACAACCACTACTATTTTCGCTACTATTGCTGCTACTAGTACTACTGCCGCTACTGTTACAACTCCTGCTACTAGTCCTACTCCTAGTACAACGACTATTGCTACTACTACTACTGCTCCTACAACAACAACAACTACTCCTACTACTACTATTACTGCTACTACGACTACTAGTACTTCTACGACAACTGCTACTTCTACTACTACACCTTCTCCTAATACTACTATAGCTACTTCAGCTACTACAGCTATTAATACTACTTCTACTACTACTACTACTGCTGCTAATACTAATACTACTACTCCTGCTTCTACCGCTACTACTACTCCCATTGCTACTATAGCTACTACTGCTACTACTATTGCTACTATTACTATAGCTACTACAATAACTACAACCACTACTGATGCTACTGCTACTATTGCTACTACGGTTGCTAATACTACTACTAATACTGCTACGACTACTACTATAACTAATGCTAGAGCTACTATTATTTCTTCTCCTTCTACTACTCAGATTGCAACTACCACAGCTACTGCTGTTGTTGCTGCTGCAGCAACAACAACAACAACTACTACTACTACTATTGCTACCACTATTCGACTGCTACTACTTCTAATGCTACTACAGCTACTAATGCTAAACTACTGCTGCTACTACTCCTACTACTACTACTTATCCTACTACAATTAATACTGCTGCAACAACTGCTACTACCACTATTGCAACTCCAACTAATACTAGTGCTGCTACTGCTACTACTCTTACTACTATTTTTGCTACTGCTACTACTACTTCTGCTACTATGACTATTACTACTACTACTACTACTGCTGCTGCTACTGCTACTGCTACTACTACTGCGACTGCTGCTATAGTTGCTATTGCTACTACTGCTACCACTAATACAATGACTGCTAGTACTTCTACTTTTACTACTACTACTACTGCTACTATTGCTATGACAAAATCTACTACTACTATTACCACCACTGACACAATTAGTACTACTACTGCAACAACAAATACTACTACTACCAATACCACTATTGCTACTACTACTACTAGTACTACTGTTACTGCTGCTGCTACTACTACTACGTCTGCAACTACTAGTACTAGTACTACTACTACTACTATAATTGCTACAACTGACATACCTACTACTACTTGTATTGCTACTCCTACTACTACTACTACCACTACTGCTATTGCTACTACTGCTATGACTGCAAATACTTGTACTACTACAACTATAACTACTATAATTGCTACTACAAACAAGGCCAATACTATTTCTATTGCTACTGCTACTGCTACTACTACTGCTGCTGCTACTACTATTACTACGACTAATACTACTACAACTACTACTTCTACAACTACTGATACTATTCCTACTACTATTACTGCTACTATTACTACAACAACTACTACTGTTACTGTTATGGCTGCAACTACTTCTACTACTACTACAACTACTAGTTCTGCTACTACTAAGACTACTCCTACTATTATTGCTACTACTGCAACTACTGCTATTACTAATATAGCTTCTACTACTACTATTACAACTACTACTACGGCTGCTACAACTACTACTACTTCCACTGTTACTAGTACTACTACTGCTACTACTACTACTATTACTACAACTAATGCCACTAATGCATCTACTACTATTGCTAGTAAGACTACTAATACTACTAATACTACTACTACTACTACTTTTATTACTACTGTTACTACTACTACTACTACTATAACTACTACTACTACTACTATAACTACTACTACCAAAGCTACGTCTACTACTACTACAACTATTATGGCTACCGCTGCTGCTACTACTACTATTACTTCTGGTAGTACTACTATTGCTGCTACTACTACTACTACTACTACTACTACCACTACCACTACACCTAATACCACTATGCCTACTACAACTACAACTAGTACCACTACTACTATTACTACTTCTACTACTACTACCACTACTACTGCAACTATTTCAATGACTACGACTACTACTACTACAACTACTATTGCTCTACTACTGCTAGTATTACTACTATAACTATTGCTACTGCTACTACTACTACTATAGCTACTACTACTATTGTTGATACTGCAACTACTACTACTACAATAACAACAATAACAACAATAAGTACTGCTACTAGTTCTGCTGTTGCCGCTACTGTTGCTACTACTGATATTACTGGTACTAATCTTGCTGCAACTGCTTTTGCTACTGCTGCTACTACTACCACTATTACTTCTATTGCAGCAACAACTACTACTATAGCTATTACTGCTACTACTAATGCGACTACTGCTTCTGCTACTACTACTACTTCTCTTAATACTACTACTACTGCTACTACTATTGCTACTACTACTACTACCTCTATTACGCCTACTACTACTGCTACTACTGTTACTACTAATGCTATTGCGACAACTACTACTTCTCTTACTACTCCTACTACTATTACTTCCTCGATAGCTACTACTACTACTGCTGCTACTACCCCAACTTCTAAAACTACTACTACTACTGCTGCTGCTACAATTATTACTATAGCTATTATCGCTACTACTACTACTGCTGCTGCAACTGCAACTACAACTATTATGGCTACTACTACTACTACTGCTACAACTATTATTTCCAATACTACAGCTCCTGCTGCTACTACTACTAATGCTACTACAACAACTACTACTATTTTAGCTACTACTACTTTTACTACAACAACTACTACTATAACTACTACTGCTACTAGGGTTACTACTGCTACTATTAATAGCACTTCTACTAGTACGACTACTGGTACGACAACAACTGCTACTACTACTGCTACTATTACTACTACTCCAACTGCTACTACGTCTACTACAACTACTGCTACAACTACTAATACTACTACTGCTGCGCCTACTGCTACTACTACTACTCCTACTACTCCGACTACTGCTACTATTGCTACTTCTACTACTAGTACAACTACTACTACTACTACTACTATTATTTCTACTAATAATACTCCTACTACTACTACTACTGGTCCTACTACTACTTCTACTGCTGCAATCGCTACTACTATGATTGCAACTACTACTACTACTACTACTAATATTGCTCTAACTACTGCTACGACTTCAACTACATCTCCTACTGCTGCTACTACTACTACTATTGCTCTTGCTACTACTACTACAACTCCAACTACTCCTACTACTACAACCATGACTACTGCTATGGATACTCGTACCACTACTGCTACTACTAATGCTCCTACTACTACTACTGCTGCTGCTACTCCTACTACAACTACTATTGCCCCCACTATTACTGCTACTACTACTACAACTCCAACGACTACAAGTGCTACAATTGCTCCTGCTGCTACTACTAATGCGACTACTACAACTACAGCTACTAGTATTGTGGCTACTACGGTTGCCGTTACCACTACTACTACTACTATTGCTACTACTTCTACAACTACTACTGCTGCTACGACTAGAACTACAACTACTACTATTACTACAATAACTAATACTACTACAACTACTACTTCTGCTACTATTGCTACTACTGCTACAATAACTACCACTATTACTTTTTCTAGCACTACTACTACTGCTACTACTACTACTAGTAGTACTACTACTATTACTACTACTATAACAAGTACTACTACTACTACAAGAACTACAACCACTACTACTTCTCCTCCTCCTACCACTATTACTACTAACACTGTCACGGCTAAAATAACTACTACTGCTACTGCAACTACTACTACGCCACCTACTATTATTGTTTCTACTAATACTGCTACTACTACTCGTACTTCTACTTCTACCACTAAAATTGCTACTATTGCTATTGCTACTACGGTGGCCACCTCTCCTACTACTATTGCTACTGCTACAATGATAGCTACTACTACTACAACAACTAATACTACTACTTCTGCTACTGCTGCTACAGCTACTATTGCTACTACTGCTATTATTGCTACTACTACTACTACAACGGATACTACTACTACTACTACTAATATTACTACTACTACTACTACTACTACTACTACTACTAAAATTGCTACTAGTAATACTACTACTCTGACAACTACTATAGTCACAACAATAACAACAACAACAACTACTACTACTACTAGTACTACTACTCCAGCTACTACACTGCTATTGATACTATGACTTCTGCTACTACTGTTGCTACTGTTACCACTATGACTGCTACTACTACCACTACTACTGCTGCTGCTGCTACTACTACCACTGCTACTACCACTACTACTCCTGCTA